>JBAMBI010000459.1:0-488728 GCA_037043535.1 Drosophila putrida
TACACCCAAACCTAGCATTGTGATTTAGAAATCACACTCCTCACTATCAGTAGTTCCGGAAACTTTAAGAAATTTTCTGTAAAGTTGACACTGGCTGGACTGAGATATGTACCCCAGCCTGTGAAACTTCCTTACAAACTTGATCTGCGTGCAAGTATAAGAAGTCTTCATACCAAATTTGGTGTTCCTAGGTCTTACCATCTCTGAGATCTTGTTACTTACACGGACAGACAGACGGACATGGCTATATCGACTCAGCTTCTCGCCGTGATCAATAATATATATACTTTATGGGGTCTGCCACGCCTCCTTCTGCCTGTTATATACTTCTTTTTTTTAACAAACTTAATATACCACCTCAGGGTATAAAAAAAAATTTTAAAAATTAGTTATCCTATAAGAATGTTTATATTGAGAAATTAAAATGAATAAATGAATTCATTTAAATATATTTTGAATAGTTCATTACCTCAATGTCACAATAAGCCTTTCAGCACGCATGATTGGAGCTCTAATAAAATTGGTCCAAGTTTTAATAATTAGTGGCTCAATATTTTTCAAAATGTAGTCGAATGTGCTGATTTTCATTCGGGTGTACGCCACAAATCTGGTTTCATCCTTACGCAGCTCATTATACAATTGATGAAACTCGCCAAAAATGTTTCTTCCCAAATTAATGGGATGTATTTTCATTTTATTGCATTTTAATTGCAGCCTAAGACAACGAGACGACTACGAAGAACAACAGGTGCACCACGCCCGGCTGTAAGCAATTTTGTGCGTGGTGTGAGGGTGGCTAGCGGAGCACCGAGCGGCGGCAGCACGAGTGCGCCAATAACAACAACAACCTTCTAGTAGTGGAAATCGCTGGGTATATTCCACAAACGAGATACCGGGTCAAGTTCTCTCTCGTTTGTGAGTTAATCACCCAGGAATACCGTCACTGGGCACGGTAGTGTTGGAACGCTTCCGCCAGCGAGATATCGGATCATATCCTCTCACTAGGAAGATGTTCGAGGGGTACCCATAGACCACCTCGATTCTTGATCAGGCCTTGAAAGTAAGCCTCCTTCGATCTCTTAAGCCTCCTGGACCCACACCAGGTAGGGTTTCCTAGTTAGTTTTGCGAGGCGCGTCAGTATTTCTTGCTGACGCCCTGTAACTCACTCCAGCCGCTCCAGATACTACAAATTTTTCTGGAATTGGCCCTGGACGGACTAAGACGCCGACCCCGGTTGGCAAAAATGTAGGGGAGAGAAAGTGGATGTGTTTAGTTTTGCACAAGTGAATAGTGTTATACTATACAGCGTTGAGGAGATTTTTGGTATCTTTTCGGATTTCAGTATTTAATTGTAGACGGTTTCTAAGAGCGAGTGCCTGAAGTTAAGGATGGTTTTAGTGTTTTTGAGGGTAAGATATTTAATTCCTGGTTGTTGATTGGGGTTGTACGGAGTGCCCCGAACGCAAGATAATATAATGTTTTTAATTTGCTTAAAGTAGATTTGGGAGATTTCCCATAGAAGTTCAGGCAGTAGTCTATTTTTGACAGTAATAAGTTAATGACGTGCACTCAGAAAAAAAATACCGGTAAAAGCCATGCAGATTTGCCATGGAATTTCACCAACTCGTTTACACTTTTTAGTTGTCAACACAAGCACTTAGATTTACAAATTATGACAACCTGCTTACAATAATACCAAATCTGTTGTGCAACCTGACCACCGTTCAAAATGTTCAAATTGGTCACAACAAAATACCCATATGTTCATGAAATGTCATGCCCAAGCGTGCATGATATACGAAAAATCGTGCATGGCGCTCTTTCATGCACAGTTGGAGTCGATTTACTACCGTTTTAACAGGTTTTTTTTCTGAGTGTGGAGAATTGCCTTGGTGTTGCAATTGTATCTATTGCTAGAGACTGCTTTTAAGATGTGAAGTCTTTTGGATATTTGTGTACTGTGTTTACTTTGAGTCCTAGGATTTTCAGTGAGTCTGTGCATTTGGCGATAGAGAGGGTTGGTCCCGAGAAATCGCACCTTAAATTTATGTTTGAGAAGGGATTGTCTATGTTTGGGAAAAAGGAGTTTTTTTTTATTTTTTAAATAAAGTATAGTCATCGGCTTTTGAAGTGGATTGAAAGGTTTTGTGTTTTGCTAAGGCTTGGTTAAGTTTGTTGTACCATTGTCTAGCGGTTTGGCAGCTAAGTAGCAGCTGGAAGTTTTAACTGTTATTTTGCGGTTTGAGTAACTAGAGACACCAAATTTGGCATGTATACATATCTATATCTTGCATTGAACGAGTTTGTTTTAGATTTTTTCCACGGCCCCCTCCACTACCGTAAATTAAAATACAAAATTTCCAAAGTCGAATTACAAGAGCACCTTTGATGCTAGCGCCTTGATTTTTGTTACGTATAATACAGACTACTGTCGAGCTTGCTCCACCGCAGCTTAATGCATTTTTTTATTTTGATTAATTGTGCCATTAATTTATTATAATTGAAAGGCATTTTCATAATCTTTTATCATAGAATATCATTAATAGAATTTTTAGACCCTGTACTTTAAAAAAGTAAAAAAGTGTCTATTACGCTTGTGCAAAAAAAAAGTCCGTAATAGGCAGAAGGAGGCGTAGTAGACCCAATAAAGTATATATATTTTTGATCAGCATCAACAGCCGAGTAGATATAGCCATGTCCGTCTCTCTGTTCCTTTTTGTGTCACCTAGATCTCAGAGACTATAAGAGCTAGAGACACCAAATGGCACGACCCCTCCGCCCCCGGAAATCGAAATACAAAATTTCGAAGTCAAATTACGTGAGCACCTCAGATGCTAGCGCCTTGATTTTTAGTATGTATAATACAGACTATAGTCCTAACCGATCCTGCAAATTTTATCCAAATCGGATGATAAACGCGGAAGTCATTCAACTCAGAATGTTATCGGCAAAATCAACTGATATTTTCGTAGTGGCACCATCTATTGAAATTTATTGAAATTCAAATAATCTTTAGTGAACAGTTTGTACACAAAAAGTACAGAATCTCCTACTGTCGAACTTGCTCCGCCATAGCTTAGTGCATTTTTTTTAATTTTAGTAATACATTTAAAAAAAATTGTTTTATGTTTAGAAGAAAATTTGTATGGCATTCTCTACTACCACAGGGTATGCTACTGATATTATCAAGGTCGGATAATAAACACGGAAGATATGCGCAATTCTTTAATTCAATTTTGTGTGGCGTTCTCTACTACCACAGAGTATTCTACTACTACTCCCGACTGAAAGATATATTTTCAACTGATTCAATATGATCCTGGTGGTTACAGTATTGTGGAGACCAAACACATGAACCATATTCTAAAATCGGACGAACCAGAGATACATAAAGTAATTTTGTCGTATAAGAGAAATTAAATTCTTTTGTCCATCTTTTGATGAACCCAAGGGCCTCGAAATAACAGACTTGAAGACAACGTTTTGTGTTCTGTAAGTAAGGTAATCGGATAACCATATAAGAAGATTATATGGAAAGCCAATTAAGTTCAACTTATTAGGTAAATGACAGTGATTAACAGAGTCAAATGCTTTACTAAAGTTAATATAAACAACATAAGTCTGCATTTTATTTTTAAAACCCTTGATTACTAAAGAAGAAAATTCTAGCAGGTTTGTGGTTGTAGACCTATGCTTCACAAAACCATGTTGCTAAGGTGAAACAATGAACTACAAAAACGAGTGAGTTGTGAAGTAAATTGGCCTATAGTGGTTAACTCAACTCTTAGAGCCACTTTTGTGTAGCGGAATGATATGTGATTCCTTCCAGACAGACGGGAATGAAATAGTCTATGAAAGAGTAGATATAAAGAGCCAGCGCAGTACCTAAGTACGCAATCTGGCAACCCATCGATGCCTAGGGAGAATACTGGCATAATTAAATTTAGTTCACATAAATCTGAGTCTTCAGTGATCACGGGTTCAGGAATAAAATTAGATTTTTGCAAACTATAGGGATGGGATGTTTTAGGAGAGTAGCTATTAACAGAGTAAGTAGTTTGATAAAATTCTGCAAATAAATCGGCTGCAGCCGCCTGATCATTATTTGCCGTCCTATTGTCATATAAAACAGAATGAGGTAATAAAGATGATTTTTGTTTAGAAGCCGGCAACTACAAGTTGCGAGTTTAGTGAGTTGAAATTACATTTAGCAATAGAATACCGAGAAAAATCGACACCGTTCCCTGTACGTTTATAGTTTTTAAAATAGCGCAAATTTAAATCTTTTAGACTAGAGAGTTCGCGGGTAAGCCAGAGTGCCTTCGAGGAACGAATTGATCAAAAAAGCGGTTCAATGTGTTATAAAAATGGCTGGAAGCAAATTTTAAGTCATTGATCGGAAAAAACTGGGACCAGTCATGACTTATAATGAGATTATTTAATTTGTGAAAACCGGCTATTCTAAAACAAGGCGATTACGACGCAGTTTGCTTAACAGCCGGTAGATCAAGAGTTAATTCTAACGTAGGGTAATAAGAATTTTCAGGAAGTACAAACGGACCTATTCTACTCACGTAAGTAACTAAATGATCAGATACAAATATTAGGTCCAGAAGACGGTTGTTACAATTACGAATATTGTCCATGGTAGACCAAGATATATCAGGCAATTTAAAGTCTCCCAATACACACAAATAATCTCTGTCAGAAAGCTTAGAGGATATCAATCGAATATTAGAAAATAGTTCAAGGTAAACAGAAAGATCCGATTGTGAAGGGATGTAGGAGTAGGTTATATAAACTGAAGTTTGAAAAAAAATGCATTAAGCTACGGTGGAGCAAGCTCGACAGTAGGAGACCCAGTACTTTTTGAGTGTAATGCGATTACTACAGATTATTTCAGTTTCAAAAAATTTCCATAGATGGCGCCACTTCAGAGATTGATTTTGCCCGTAACATTGTTAGTTGAATAACTTCCGCGTTTATCATCCGATTTATACATACCAAAAATCAAGGCGCTAGCATTAAAGGTGCTCTTGTAATTCGAATTGAAAATTTAGTATATTGATTTGCGGCAAAAATATAAAACAAACTCGTTCAATGCAAGAAATAGATGTACATACATGCCAAATTTGGTGTCTCTAGCTCTTATAGTCTCTAAGATCTAGTTACTCTAAAAAGGGACAGACGGACAGACAGACAGACGGACATGGCTATATCGACTCGGCTGTTGCTGCTGATCAAGAATATATATACTTTATGGGGTCTGCCACGCCTCCTTCTGCCTGTTACGCACATTTGCACAAACGTAATAGACCCATTTGTACTTTTTTAAAGTACTGGGTCTAAACAGTTAACTTAATGGCAACTAACTTAAACTACCGAGGGAAAATAAGAATCAACTGCAATTAATACGCCTCCACCCACTCGTGACAAACGGTCACATTTGTAAGTGGTGAACTTCCTAGTGAATAAAGATAAATTAGATATTTCAGACTCGAATCAAGTTTCATTGAAGGCAAGAATTTTATAATCAAATGAGATACTATTTACATATAGATTAGTTAATTTAGATCTAAGGCCTATAACATTTTGATACGCTAACAGGAAATGTAAATTTAGTTTTTGAAAGATTTGATGGCTTAACTGTAGATAAGTTTACAGGCAGCGAGACAGTAGGCTCACTTCTTTAGGCTTATAATCAAATCATTAGGCCAGAATTTATTACAACAAATAGTTGTGAATAATTCCGGCGGCACATTCAATTTAAATGTTTCTTTTGTTTCTTTAAACGTGATTGAGGAATAGCTTAGTTGGCGCTCTGTACAATTATTCTGATGATGTTAGCTTCTTCCTTATTAATGTTTGGGCTGTGAGGTCTGACTTTGTTAAATTGATCTGCTATGTGTTCAAAGGATTTCCACTTTGCTTTGGAGATTATGAATCTAGGTATAGTTATTGTGTGCTCATTGTTGGTGGGTTAAAAAGTGGGTAGGCGATCCGTAGTTTATGGTGATTAGTGAGAATTAAGCCAAAAATTTGAATATTGTGGTACCTCGTGAGTTGTTCGCGGGCGAACCCCAGCTGTTGAAATCACCAGTTACTAGTAGGGGCGGTGGGATGCTGTTTAGGTTTGTATATCTTAAAGTTTGCAAGTTGAATGGTCTGTTAGAGGATACGTATGTAGGTATGTAGGAGGACACTATTGTGAACTTAATTTTGGAGAAGATAGTTGGTGCTATAGAGTCGAAGGCGGGTTCATTGATGCTGACAGCTTCATACTTTATAGAAATGTGGACTAGGAGGGTCACACCTCCATAAGGGTTTGTTGAGGTGCTACGATGATGTAGTGTGCAGTTTATTGGTATTGGTATGTTTTGTGTGGAGTGCAGGTGGGTCTCTTATAGGGAGATTATTTTAGGGACGTGATTTTTGATCATAGTTATTAATATATCCATCTAAGTTCTATTGTAGGAATTTTAATCTGATTAAGATAAGAGAGATTAAAGACTTTTTTTTAAACTAGGTAATATTGTGCTGTAGGGCTCATTTGCGTAAGTGAAAACTGGTGGCCTCTAACCGCTGCTCCGGTGTTTGTGCTGGTGCTGGTGTAGTGTTCATAATTCTAGATTCTAGATCCTCGTAGAAACTGATCGTTCTCTTGGACTGGTTGGGCTGGGCTATTGGTTTTGTGAAGGCTGTAAACTAACTGCACTTCATGTGTATGTTGTTGTTGTTCTCTTGATTGAAATTGATTGCTGATAAGCTCCCGCTGAACGCTAGTTTTTTAGTCACACGTCTTTACTCCTCGAAATTTAGAGTGGAACTCGATGTAATTCTTATTTATTGTTACATTCTGTAAAAATTTGGTCAAGATCAGATGACTATATCATATGGTTGCCATAGAAACAACTATAGTAATGCAAATTTAAGTTTTTCAGCACCATTTTAAAACAGCTGCCATAGGAAAAATTAAATGCATATTAATATTTTGTATGAAGAGCTTATCTATTTTTTGAGCATCTTCAAGCAAACTCACAGATTGTGTATTTCTTATTTATTGTAACATTCTGTGAACATTTTTTCAAGATCGGATGACTACATCATAACTTTAGGAACAACTAATGCAGATCGGATGACTACATCATATAATTGCTATAGGAACATTCAGATTTAAATTAATATTTTATATGAAGAGCTTTGTTGTTTTCCGATTTATCTCTACCAAACTCACAGATTATGTAATTCTTATTTATCGTTACATTCTGTGAAAATTTAGTTAAGATCGGATGACTATATCAAATAGCTGACATAGGAACAATTAAATGAAAATTAATAATTTGTATGATGAGTTTTGTTGTTTTTTGAGCTATCTCAATCAAACTCACAGATTGTGTATTTCTTATTTATTGTAACATTTCGTATGGCTCCAATTAGAACAATTAAATGCATATTAACATTGTGTATAAAGAGCTTTCCTGTCTTTAGACCCTGTACTTTAAAAAAGTGCAAAAGAGTCTATAACGTTGGTGGAAAAAAATGTGGATAACAGGCAGAAGAAGGCGTGGCAGACCCCATAAAGTATATACACCTAAGTCTGTTTTTACACGGTAGATTGGTTCCAGAAGAAGCCGTGTAAAAAAAACCGTGTAAAAAAGACATTGAGCATACTTCGCAAAAATTAAATTTGACAAAAAAATTTTAAGTACATAAAATTTCAAATCGTGCTAAATGGAATAAAATCGTGTAAAAAATTAAAAATATTCAATTTTCAAACCGTGTTAAATCAAAACCGTGTAAAAAAAGACCGTGTAAAAACAGACTTAGGTGTATAGTGACATATCTGCCATAAGAATTTAACAAATCCGTCATAAGCACTAACGATCTTTTGCAAAGCTTCACTTTCCAAAAGCTTATTGAAGACACATCACTTCTCAAAGCTTATCAAAGACACATGCAAAATTATTAAGAACTCAAACGTAAACTTTAGAACTCAAATGTAAACTAACAGAATCCAAATAAGTAACCAAATGTAAACAGACAGCCAGCAGAGCTTTGAAGGTTTGCTGTGTCCAGATCAAAAATCTTGTAGTTAGTTTTAAGTTGACTTTTAACAAATAAAGTACATAAAAATAAAAATAAAATTAAAATATATTTTTTTATTTAACATGTAATTGTTGAACAGTTAATTATATATTCTTGATCAGCATCAACAGCCGAGTCGATATAGCCATGTCTGTCTATCCGTCTGTCTATCCCTTTTTGTGTCACCTAGATCTCAGAGACTATAAGGGCTAGAGACACCAAATTCAGTGATTATTATTCTTTTCAGAGTTTAGTTTATAGAGTGATTATTATTTTTTTCATAGTGTAATGCAAATAGTGATTTTTTTTCTTTCAGAGCTTCGTGTAGGCAGTGATTTTTTTCAGTATTAAGTACTATTATATTTAAGTAGCTTTACAACTAGGGTATAACAATGCAGCGTGTTTCGAGAAAATCTGCTAGCCAAAGGCGGCAAGAAGGGACTAATCGGAGTCGCGCATACTACGAGGAAAACGCTCAAGAAATTCGGCAAGCAAATTCTCAACGCATTGCAGATTTTTGGGAAAATCCTGAGCATAGGAGAAATGAGAACGTGATATAGATGCAGTTTCTCATTTCCAAAGGAGAAGAAGTTTGCGGATACGCAAAATCAGCAAGAGGCTGATGCAATTCGGCCTAGTATAATAGGGAATATCGCGCAACAGAGCTCGGGATGCTGAGGCCCGTTCGACGCAGAGTCATGATGAAGGATATCGCGCTGAAGAACAGGTATGGGATGCTGAGGAAGGATGAAGATTTAAGACACTTTTGATCGGCGAGTTCGTCGGCAAAGTCCGTGCTGCAGAACGGGCAAGGGATGCTGATTATCGTGCAGCACAAAGAGAGAATGAAGAATATCGCTTAGGAGAGCGTGAAAGAGACTCTTCAAATCGTAGAATTTCTCGAAGAAATCCAATAACAAGACGCAGTAACCAAGTCATCAATTCATCCCAGAGAAGGCTCATTAGACTTCAAGCTCGTATTAGGGCAGAGAAAATTCAAAATAGGAATTAAGAATGAGTTAGGAACTATAGGGAGAATCCACTTAATCTATCTTTAGAGTCAGAGCGTCAATCTCAGCGGAATAGAGATGCCAAAGATGCCATGTCGCCTGAAGAAAGCCAACGCCATCGTGACTCACAAAGGCAGCGTAGGACCTTAACTGCCATAGATGACTACAGAGGCAACATAAAGAAAGGTCCTACACAAATTTGCATTTCTTGTGGAGGCACATGGCTTGCAAATCAGTTTAGGGGTTTGAATAGGGATCTGCAAAATTTCCACGTTTAGATCTCGCCAAGGTTTTTTATCTCGCTGAAAAATTTCCAAGGGATTCGAAAAGAAGGATTTCTTCTGCTAAAATTCCAAATATCTGTCTGTCCGAAGGATTTGATTTTCCAGCTGTCCCTGATTATTTAAAGAATCTAACAAGCTAAGAAGAACGCCTTATTTCCCCAAGAATTCCGTTTATGATAATAATAATATCTTTGGGGTATGACATTGACAATTGGGGTATGGCAATGACAGTTAGAGGAACTGTTGTCAATGCTCCTGTTTCTGTTTCAGAAACAGTTACAGCCCTTCCACGCACTTTCAAAAAAAGTAATGTCGTACAGATCCATTTGAAACGCAAATTGAAATATTCGCATGATTTTTTGACGGAAACCATTAGACCTGCTCGCGTTCTTGAGGCATTACGTTTCCTACTTGACTCACAGTTATATAGAAAACATAATATAACTATTTCATCGGACTGGTTGGGTCGAGGAGCTTATTCGTCATCGTATTAAAACCGCTGCGAAACCTCTTAATGTTTTGGATCAAGATGAAAGTCTTAATTCTGGTGGTCAAGAAACGTTGCTAGACAATGAGCTAGTTGAAAACAACGCAATAACTGACCGTATAGCATAAGCAAAGGGACCAGCTTTGCACAGCTTTCTAACGCTGACAAATCTCGCCTGATCCGGTCTGACCCAGTTACATGCTCCAGATACTTCGACTATAAATTTAGGCAGCTAATGCAGTTATCTGTCCCATTATTATTGGATTATAGAGTTCCAACATCGGGGGTCTCTGCATTCACATGGCATGTACTGGCTCACAAACGCCCCAAAAGTGGAAGCTAAAAATCCGGACAGAATCGAAGAGGTCACAGAATTTATTGACAGATTTATAGCTACCGAGGGAATTAGTGAAGATCCAGACTGGACAGAAGCACTTCGATATCAGCATCATCGACATTCCGCTTCATGTCAAAGGGAGGTTAATAGGCATAAAGTTTGTCGCTTTAATATTCACTACCCTCCAATGCCTCAGACAAAAATTTTTTATTCGTTAGAAGAGGACGATTCAAATCGTGCACCACACAAAAGCTTGTGGAAGAACATTAGGGAGGTATTAGACAGTTCCGTCACGGATACTGAATCGAAAAATCTAAACGATTTTAACTATTTCATGTCGAAATTATGCGATAACTTTACTGATTATAAAATTTCCTCAAAAGAAAATATATTGAAAAGACCTTAAAGGCCTACAACAAAGACATTTTAAGTCTGCACAAGGCTAGTATGGATATTCAATATATCCTTGATCCGTATGCGTCTTGTAGCTATATTGTCAACTACATAAACAAGTACAACAGAAGGGTTTCAAAATTGTTACGAGAGACCATGTCCGAAATCAACTCCAACAATTTTTCAGTTAAACAAATACTGCAACATCTTAGAAACAAATTTATAAATGCCACGGAATTATCTGCACAAGAGGCTTCCTATAATATTCTTGGACATCACATGTCAACACATCACATCCAGATCAGAGAGTTCGAATGGTAAAGAGCAAAAGAGAGGTAGAGAGGCTCCCTCCAAATTCAACCGATATATACAGACCGAGTATGATTGATCATTACACGGAAAGACCTGATGAGTTGAGCAATATATGCCTAGCAGACTTTTTCGCCTTATATAAATATTCCAAGTCCAGCAATAACAGGACATGTAATGCAAGACACGAATCCGCTGAAAATGAGGAAGAAATCGAGGAAGACAATGCACTAATCGAGCTACCCTTGATATTAACAAATGGAAATGGCACGCCCAAACAAAGAAAGCATCCACCAATACTTCGATGGAGAAGGTTCAGCGTCAACACATCTAGATCGGATTATTTTAGGGAACTCGTAATGCTCTTTTATCCATGGCGAAATGAAGAGAGTGATTTTCTAAGTAACGATAATGAAAATTCCTATAGAGAAGGTATGAATACTTAGACGAGACACACTTTGAACTAGCATTAGAAGGCATTCGAGATGAAGATCCCCAACATAATCCAGAGGATTATGGAGTTGGAAAGAGTCGACTGATCTCAGCAATATATCAGTCACTAATTCTGAGGCTTACCAGCAGAGCTGGTAGTGACCCAGATTCAGCGAAGGTACTCCTATGTGCACCAACAGGAAAGGCAGCATTTGTTATTGGGGGGCTAACTCTTCACTCAGTATTTCTCTCCCAGCTAATCAGTCTTCAAGGGAGTTTAGACCGCTAAGTAACGACACCCTAAATACTATGCACTCAAAGCTATTGGAGGTGAAGTTAATTATTGATGAAATATCAATTGGATATCCGCCTTAAGCAAATCTTCAAAAACAACATTTACTTCGGAGGAATTTCGATACTGGCATTTGGAGATTTTAAGCAGCTTCCTCCAGTTGGCGACAGGTGGATATTTTCCCCTAATTCGCGAGATCTCTACAGTGGAATTGTTGGAGCTGCTCTGTGGAATTTTTTCAAATTCTTTGAGCTAACAAAAATAATGCGACAACGAGAGGATCTTGCATTTGAGGTAGCGTTAAATAATATGTCTGAAGGGAAAATGAAAAATGCGGACAAGCAATTAATCAATAAACAACATTCCCAGTGATGCCACTCAGCTATTTTATTTCAATGATAAAGCAAACAGCTACAATGCTGTTAAACTGGCCCAAAATATTAATATCAATACGAATGATGGATTAGTCAATGGAGCAAGTGGTCAACTTATGCAAATTGACCATACTGCTAGCTGATCAAATAGATTAGTTTCTACGCTATGGCTTAAATTTTCACATTCTAGTGTGGGAGCTGAAGCAAGGGCCAGAAAGCCTCATGCGCAACAATCTGATTGGACCCCGATCGAAAAAACTTTAAAATCCTTCCAATATAAGAGATATACGCAAGTATCGATTGTAATTTCCAGTGGTTCGCGCAGAAGCTATAACCGTAAACAAAAGCCAAGGGGCAACTTACAGCAATGTTGTTGTAAGTTTGGATAACCACATGCCCCGAGCAGCATTGTGCGTGGCTTGTAGTAGGGCAACTAGCGCATCCTGGCTTTATCTGTTAGGAAAGTTCAATCCTCCTCGAG
This sequence comes from Drosophila putrida, assembly GCA_037043535.1. NCBI lineage: Eukaryota > Metazoa > Arthropoda > Insecta > Diptera > Drosophilidae > Drosophila > Drosophila putrida. Next base: position 12,486 of record JBAMBI010000459.1, read on the forward strand.
AAATTCAGGCGAGTTTACATTGAGTTGCAAAAACTCAGAGGTAAAAAGAAATTGCAAATTCAACATCAGTTTTTTTTTAAGGGAGACAGGGAAATACTTTGACATATTATCATAATATTCAAGGTTTTCATAATCACAGGTTGGATATTGCAAACATAATTAATATTTGTTCAGCAGACATTTTATGCTTCGTTGAGTCATGGACTAGAGAAGATAGGGATTGTAGTATTGATGGGTATGTAATTTTAGGAAGAATTAATGCCCGATCATACACTGGCACACATGCTGACCTTCAGCTGGGGTAATTGTGTATGCAAAGCCTCACATTGTTCATATTATCTTGGAAACTTATGCTGGGGAATATAACAAAGTGTGCTAGATCCTTATATTTAAATACTCCGATACCACAATTGTAGTTGTCTATAGGAATCTGACCTTTTCCAATTCTAATTTTTGAAATTTTTGGAGATTTTAATATATGCAGGGCTACTACTAAGGATCATCTAGAGGTCAGAAAGAATGAATTGGGTATTTCGTCTCTTTTAAATGAAATAAATACGACTAAGGAATTGACAGAAATAGATTGGGAATTTTCTACAAGCGGATTTATTGATTTAAAGGCTCATATTTATGAAACGACATATAGTCATCATGATGGTATGTTTGTTTCCTATAGTTAGGTTCCCTATTGAATAATTTAAGCTTTAAATAATTTGTAATATATTAAATATAAATATTAAATTATTGTAAATATACAAGTATAGATAAATTATAGAAAATAAAAATAGAGCTGCCATAGGAACAATCAGATGCATATTAATATTTTGTATGTAAAGCTTTGATATTATTTGAGCTACCTCACCCAAACTCAGAGATTATGTATTTCTTATTTACTGCTGCATTCTGTGAATATAAAGTCAAGATCGGATGACTATATCACATAGCTACCATATAAACAATTAAATAAAAATTAAAATTTTGTATGAAGAGCTTTGCTGTTTTTTTGAGCTCTCTCAACTAAACCCACAAATTTCACATTGTTACATTCTGTAAATATTTGGGCTAGATCAGATGACTATTTCGTATAGCTTCCATACAAACAATTAAATGTAAATTAATAATTTGATTGAAGAGCTTTGTTGTTTTCTGAGTTATGTCAACCAAACTCACAACTCTATGTAACTCTTTTTTTTAGTTTGGTCAAGGAACTAACAGATTGTGTATTTCTTACTCGCTGTTACATTCTGAGAGAGTTTGGTCAAGATCGGATGACTATTTCGTATAGCTGTCATACAAACAATTAAATGTAAATTAATAAGAGCTTTGTTGTTTTTTGAGTTATATCAATCAAACTCACACATTATGTGTTTCTTATCTACTGTTAAAATCTGTGCAAGTTTGGTCATGATCGGATGACTATATTAAATAGCTGCCGTACAAACAATTAAATGTAAATTAAATTTTGTATGACCAGCTGTGTTGTTTTTATACCCCGGGGTATATTAAGTTTGTTAAATAAAAAAGTATATAACAGGCAGAAGGAAACGTGGCAGGCCTCATAAAGTATATATATTCTTGATCAGCATCAATAGCCGAATCGATATAGCCATATCCGTCTGTCTGTCCATCTGTCTGTCCACCTGTCTGTCCGTCTGTCCGTGCAAGTAACAAGATCTCAGAGATGGTAAGATCAACGAACACCAAATTTGTTATGAAGACTTCTTATACTTGCACGCAGATCAAGTTTATTTCAAATTTTGGATGCCATACCCCTTTCGCCCACAAAGTAAAAAAAGGGATACCACTGGCAATTAACAACGATAACAATTGTAACGATTAATCCAAATAATCGCAATCAATTTGTGGATAAGATCAACAATCCGCCTATAACCACGCTAATAGGTTTTTTGAGCTTTGCAAAGTTGACCCATTTGGAAAAACACTTCTCTATGTTGACGTGACGTCTTATTAAACATGGAAAAATAAGAGGTTTAAACGAAGGAAGATTGGAGCTGATGTTCCCAATATTATGGGAGTTGAAATAGATAACTGCTTGGGTAGAGTGTACACCATACACCCCAATAACACTGACTGCTTTCACTTGAGGCTTTTGCTCCATGAGGTACGGGGTCCAACCTCATTCGATGACTTGAAAACTGTAAATGAAGTTACCTATAACATATTTCAACTAGCGTGCAAGGCTTTAGGCTTACTTAAAGACGATAAGCCAAAGCCCAAATAAAAAACGAGAAGTTTTTGCAATAATCGTAAGTCGATTGCTTTAGCAATAATCGTAAGTCGATTGCTTTAAGTCGACATTAAATAAAATAAATAAATAAATAAATATAAATAAATAATGTTAGTATTTTGCCAAATATCTGACGCTGTATTTCTGTGGAATAAGTACAAATAAAGCCTCTCAGAAGATTTTTTGTACGAAATAAAATTGATAGGAGACCTCAACATAGATTCTGATATTTTGGACAGAATTGATAATAAGTTTATTATAAGTTTGCATCAGAATTGAAAATATAGTATTATCAATAGGAGGTGAAGGTTTAAAAACTTCGGTCTGCCGTTGAAGAATCAGTAACCAGATCTGAAGAATCAGTAAGATATATGGAATATCTCAGAGCAATAAGGTTTGAAAACAATGAAATTACTGTTAGTACTCACGTTAGAACAGAATAAGGTATTTAAAAAAATATGGTGCAGCATTAAATCTGCTATTGGCGACCCTGCTAACAGGAGGTCAGACAGACCACTCTGCATTCAAACTTCCATTTGATTTAGTACGTCTAGAAAGGCCACATTGCAAAATTAGTAAGCAGTCTAATACAGCTATGGTGCTCAAAGATTGTAAGCTAATTTTTCAGATGAGATCACTATCGCTTCTAAGAGAGCCTTTGAAGCTCTAAATAGAACGTTACAGGACCTTCGGATAATAACCTTCTTATGGGAGGCATCGCAGTTCTATTAGCTGGAGATTTCAGCCAAACGCTTCCAGTGGTGCCCCGTGATACAAGAGCCGATGAAATACAATCGTCATCTCATCAATCAATCGTCATCTCGTCAATCTAATTTTTTTGGCCTTATATTAAGAACATGCGTAAGTGAGCCCTTAAAAGGTGATGCAAATACATTGCTTAGAATCGGGGATTATATAAAACAGTTGATGACAAAATAACTATACTTATATCCAAACTATATCCTAATATTTTGCGTATTTCTAAGAAAACATTAGATTGGTTATCTGAGCGAGCAATATTAACTTCAAAATAGAAAAGAATACCCAGGGCTAGTAGAGTGCGCCACTCAAATTTTCTATTAATTATATTTATGTTTCGTATTTGTGCTGTCTGTTTTGTATTTAAAAGTCTAAGCAGCAACGAGCACGTTATTTCAAAATAACTAAATGAAAACATAAAAATAATTTTTAAATGTATAACAAAAGTTAAAAAAAAAATTAAAGAACTTAAGCATGCTTTTACTGGGAATCGAACCATGATCTCCCGTCTACCTACGTGGCAGAATGTAACAGGCAGAAGGAGGCGTGGCTGACCCCAGAAAGTATATATATTCTTGATCAGGGCGAGAAGCTGAGTCGATATAGCCATCTGTCCGTGTAAGTTACAAGATCTCAGAGATGGTAAGACCTAGGATATTTGGTATGAAGACTTCTTATACTTGCACGCAGATCAAGTTTATTTCAAATTTTGGATGCTACGCCCCCTTCGCCCACAATGCCTAACTCAGGTAATTATCAAGATAGAATTGAGCTTCGGCACGATCAATACTTGAATAAAAATGGATGCATCGTGAAAACTTGATCAAGCCCAGATAATCAACACGGAACATATAAAGATATTTATCACGCCAATATTTTTACAACAACAAAAGGCGTTGGTTGGTTGGTTTTCCAAACCATTCTTTTCACGCACATATTTACATACATACGCACAATCGGACATGAATTGGTATCTATTTCATATGTGAATGCAAGCAATACACACATATATTGATTCATTTCCCTTTTGCTCTCATTTTGCACTTGTTCTCTCTGTCTTCGCTCTCGCGCTCTCATTTTGCCACGTGCCAACACAAAGGCGTAGTCAGCAATTTTAATTAGGACATGTTAATGTTCAGAGAGGAATGCATCCTCTTGATCATTATTGACTACGCCGCTGTATACTTTTTTAATTTTCCCATGCATCTCTGTGATTATTTAGTTCGTTGCGAGAGTGTCAAATGCTCTGGAGTCTTATTTTAATTGTAACGATTTGACACAATATAAATAAATATAAAACGTAATTTTCATTACGATCTTACAAATTTATTCTGATTGTGCGTGTGTGTATAATTAAAATAATAATATAATCGTAAGCAAATTCCGGGGGCGTGGTAAAAATCTAAAACAAACTTGACCAACTTGAGATATAGTTGAAACTAAGTACATGCCAATTTGGGTGTCTCTAGCTCTTATAGTCTCTGAGATCTAGGTGACACAAAAAGGGACAGACAGACAGACGGGCAGGCAGACAGACGGACATGGCTATATCGACTCGGCTGTTGATGCTGATCAAGAATATATATACTTTATGGTGTCTGCCACGCCTCCTTCTGGCTGTTCCTCACATTTGCACAAGCGTAATAGACCCTTTTCTACTTTTTTAAAGTACAGGGTCGAAAAATGCATTAGGCTACGGTGGAGCAAGCTCGACAGTAGGAGACCGTATACTTTTTTAGTGCAAAGCGATCACCACAGATTTTTTCAGTTTCAAAAAAAATTTCTATAGATGGCGCCACTACGAAGACATCAGTTTATTTTGCCCGTAACAATGTTAGTTGAATAACATCCGCGTTTATCATCGTTTTTGGATAAAATTATAGGTGATAGGTTCGGACCATTGTCTGTATTATACATACTAAAAATCAAGGCGCTAGCATCAAAGGTGGTCTTGTAATTCGACTTGGAAATTTTGTATTTCGATTTCCAGGGGCGGAGGGGGGCGTGGCAAAAATCTAAAACAAACTCGATCAATGGGAGATATAAATGAACCTACATGCCAAATTTGGTGTCTGTGGCTCTTATAGACTTTGAGATCTAGGTGACACAAAAAGTGACAGACAGATGGACAGACGGACATGGCAATATCGACTCGGCTGTTGATACTGATCAAGAATATATATACTTTATGGGGTCTGTCACGCCTCCTTCTGCCTGTTACGCACATTTTTTTTGCACAAACGTAATAGACTTGAGTCTATTTTGAGTTTAATTTCGTCCGATATGCAAATTTACAAGTCAATTTAGTTTAGTTCCTCCATTTTGCACTTCTCTGTTAAAAGTAAGATTTAAATTAAATTTATCATCTATACGCCTGACATGAAATTGTACATTTTCTAGCTTTCTTTTGAATTAGAATTCGTGTTGTATTGTTGTTCGTGTTGCAAGTTGACTAAGCGAAATTTTTTTTTTTTTTTTTTTTATTAAGTGTAGAACCTGTACTAACATAAAATGTACCTTAACAACACATGGATGGAACATTAAAAAAAATAGACCAAACCTCATAGTTCAGTATGAGGATTCTTTATATAAGTAGGATATATTTTACCGTTGTTCAATTGTCTTGGCAAAGCCTTGCCGTTTAAAACGCCTTAAAGGTCGAGCAGGCAATAGTCGTCTGGCAAGTAGGCTGCGGTGTCTCAACAATCTGTCATTGTATCGACTTGTGTGCCTTCCAATCTGCTCTTCCACAGTATGCAGATTGAGGTCTCTATGGAGTGTGGTACCGCGCACGTACCAGGGACAGTCTGTTATGTTGCGTAATATCCGATTTTGCAGTACCTGGATACGCTTATAATTAGATTTGGCTGCGATTCCCCAAATCTGTATTCCATAAAGCCATATTGGCAGAATGCAATGGACATACAGGCAGGGTGCTCTTTCTACTGACAAGCCAACGCAGTTGCTGGGTCCTCTGGTTACATTTTTTTACCGTGGCCTTAAGATGTGGCCCAAAGGTAAGGCGCTTGTCCAACGTAATGCCAAGATATTTCGCTTGCGACGGCTGGTCCAGGGTAACTCCTTCTAGCTGGATTTCTAGAAAGCTTCTAAACGTTTTGAGTGTAAAGCAGGGGTTTGTTGTTTTCAGCGGATTGATCTTCAGATTCCACCGTTTGCACCAGGCTGCAAGAGTATTAAGATACTCCTGTAGTCCATTAGCTGCTTCTCTATGACAGCTGGAATTATAGATGACTGCGATGTCATCTGCATAGGTCGCAATAAGTGCCTTGGAAGGAGCAACCATATGTTGATGGTTGGACAAAGCGAAATGAATAATTAATTGGATATTGTGGCTTTGACTGCGCCTGAAAGTCGGCAAAGCATTTCAAACTCATGATGTTTTTGATTGCATGGCAAAAGTTTGGAAAGGATTCTTATGCAATAAAAGACTTCAAATCAAGTTAAGTACATTAACAAATTACAACCAGAAACTAAACAGCTCTGGCATAAATAAATGCCACAACAAAGTTTCACAATCCACATTTTACATTCAAAGTTAAATTTGCTAATAAAGAAACTAAAATTGACGAACCGAGGCAAATTTAAATCAAAGATTGTCTTTCCTTTTATATACTAAGTATAGTTAAAAGTGTACCCTTTTATGATAGTTTTAAGGCTTCCAAGTAATACCCATTTAGCATACAGATTTGCCAAACAATTTAACAGTCTCTCCACTTGTGGGCGTCGTCTTTTAATAGTTCGTTTACCCTCCTGAGTGAAAATTGTGACACAAAGCCGATTTCACAGAGACTTCTGAATGAATGTCTCTGGCGGAAGACCACTTCGCACTTCCCGCATTCTTTAAGCTTGTTAGACCCTGTACTTTAAAAAAGTACAAATGGGTCTATTACGTTTGTGCAAAAAAAAAGTGCGTAATAGGCAGAAGGAGGCGTGGCAGACCCCGAAAAGTATATATATTCTTGATCAGCATCAACAGCCGAGTCGATATAGCCATGTCCGTCTGTCTGTCTGTCCGTCTGTCCCTTTTTTGAGTTCCTAGATCTCTCATGTATGTACATCTATATCTTGCATTGAACGAGTTTGTTTTAGATTTTTGCCACGCCCCCCTTCGCCCCCGCAAATTAATATACAAAATTTCCAAGTCGAATTACAAGAGCACCTTTGATGCTAGCGCCTTGATTTTTGATATATATAATACAGACTATGGTCCGAACCTATCCTGCAAATTTTGTCTAAATCGGATGATAAACACGGGCAAACAATGTTACGGGCAAAATCAATTGATATCTTTGTAGTGGCGCCATCTGTGGAAATTTTTATGAAACTAAAATAATCTGTAGTGATCGCATTGCACTTGAAATGTACAGGGTCTCCTACCGTCGAGCTTGCTCCACCGTAGCTGGCAAGCGGGTGGTCGTGGGCTCGAATCCCACGCGGCACCTAGAAAGAAACGGCTCTTTCTGGCATCTTTTCGACTATTTCCGCTATTCTACTATTCTTCCTAACAGAAATAGAACCTCGAAAAGTTTGGTCGCCACTCCCAGATGGCGCCAAGGTGGCACTCCCACCTCTAGGATAGGCTGCATCGGGCTAATCACCCAATCAGCTCAATTATAACGATTACCGAAACCTCAACAAGAAGATCAACAATAACAACCCCCCCACAACCGACGACGAACATCAGCATGTCAAAACGGACCCGAATAGGACAATGGAACGTAAGGACCCTTATGGAACCATCGAGATTAGCGCAATTTGAGAGAGGAATGTACAATCTGAAGATCATGATAGCTGGCATTAGCGAGACGAGATGGTGCGGATCAGGAACAACAACACCGTTAAACGTCAACATTGCGAAACCAGATAACCACGCAAGAAGAACTCCCCTGGGAACACGCATGCTCTACACTGAGACAGATATCGGAAGAAATCATTGGAACCCAACAGCGGCGTCGCTCTAACTGGATTTCGGAAAAGACTTGGGAGCTAATAAGCAGAAGAAACAGCCTCAAGATCATGGCACAACAGAACAGCCAAGTGAACGACGAACTTCGTGAACTTTGCAAGTTGTTAAAGAAATCCGCTAGAGCTGACAAAAGGGCAATAACTGAAAAGCTTGCAGCCAATACAGTAAGCGCAACCCAGGACAACATGTGCGGCTTATACCAGACTATCGCCAAGCTAACAGGGAACCCCCAACAACAAGACCGGCCAATCCGAGATAAAAACGGAAATCTCCTATCTGATGACGAAGCACAACTCCAAAGATGGCAACAGCACTTCTAAGAAATCAGTCCGACAGTCACGCAAGACGAATCTGAGGAAGAACAACTGATCTGGAGGTTGCCGGCAGTAGTAAGCAGAAACCCGAGGATATCGCACACAGAACCATCCACGAGAGAGATATCACGAATGCAATTAGGAGACTCAAGACCAACAAAGCAGCTGAAGAAGACGGCATCCCTGTCGAACATAATAATAATAATAATACAGACTATGGTCCGAACCTATCCTGCAAATTTTGTCTAAATCGGATGATAAACACGGGCAAACAATGTTACGGGCAAAATCAATTGATATCTTTGTAGTGGCGCCATCTGTGGAATTTTTTTGAAACTAAAATAATCTGTAGTGATCGCATTGCAATCGAAATGTACAGGGTCTCCTACCGTCGAGCTTGCTCCACCGTAGCTGGCAAGCGGGTGGTCGTGGGCTCGAATCCCACGCGGCACCTAGAAAGAAACGGCTCTTTCTGGCATCTTTTCGACTATTTCCGCTATTCTACTATTCTTCCTAACAGAAATAGAACCTCGAAAAGTTTGGTCGCCACTCCCAGATGGCGCCAAGGTGGCACTCCCACCTCTAGGATAGGCTGCATCGGGCTAATCACCCAATCAGCTCAATTATAACGATTACCGAAACCTCAACAAGAAGATCAACAATAACAACCCCCCCACAACCGACGACGAACATCAGCATGTCAAAACGGACCCGAATAGGACAATGGAACGTAAGGACCCTTATGGAACCATCGAGATTAGCGCAATTTGAGAGAGGAATGTACAATCTGAAGATCATGATAGCTGGCATTAGCGAGACGAGATGGTGCGGATCAGGAACAACAACACCGTTAAACGGCAATCTGGTACTTCATAGCGGAAACAGCACTGGAGGCAGATATGGAGTAGGCATCTTCATAGACGGCAAAACGAAGAAGACACTCCTTTCCTGGAATCCAATATCTGACAGAATCATCACCGCAAGATTCAGTAGCAAAGCGCGACACATCACCATCGTGCAAACGGAAGACGCACAGGTCGACGATAAAGACGAATTCTACGCCACTCTCACCGCTACCCTGGACAACACCAACAGAGGCGATATAGTAATCCTAATGGGAGACTTTAATGCCAAGATAGGCTCAAACAACACCAGGCTAGAAACACTCATGGGCAAGCATGGCTCTGGCACACGAAACAACAATGGCGACAGACTAGCAGACTTATGCCAAACATTCCAACTAGTGATCGGTGGCTCTGTGTTCCCGCACAAGGAAATCCACAAATACACCTGGACTTCCCCAAACGGGCGCACCAGAAACCAGATAGATCACATATGCATAAGTACGAAATGGAGACGATCATTGACTGATGTGAGGAACAAGCGAGGAGCATCCATCGACAGTGACCACGAGTTAATAGTCGGAACAATTTAAATCAAATTGAAGAGGACACAATACGTTGCGGCCACCAACAGAAGAAGCACCACACGACAGCCCCGCTTCAACCTATACAGACTCGATGACGCCACCATTTCGGCCAGAATGACGTCAACATTGCGAAACCAGATAACCACGCAAGAAGAACTCCCCTGGGAACACGCATGCTCTACACTGAGACAGATATCGGAAGAAATCATTGGAACCCAACAGCGGCGTCGCTCTAACTGGATTTCGGAAAAGACTTGGGAGCTAATAAGCAGAAGAAACAGCCTCAAGATCATGGCACAACAGAACAGCCAAGTGAACGACGAACTTCGTGAACTTTGCAAGTTGTTAAAGAAATCCGCTAGAGCTGACAAAAGGGCAATAACTGAAAAGCTTGCAGCCAATACAGTAAGCGCAACCCAGGACAACATGTGCGGCTTATACCAGACTATCGCCAAGCTAACAGGGAACCCCCAACAACAAGACCGGCCAATCCGAGATAAAAACGGAAATCTCCTATCTGATGACGAAGCACAACTCCAAAGATGGCAACAGCACTTCTAAGAAATCAGTCCGACAGTCACGCAAGACGAATCTGAGGAAGAACAACTGATCTGGAGGTTGCCGGCAGTAGTAAGCAGAAACCCGAGGATATCGCACACAGCCCCATCCACGAGAGATATCACGAATGCAATTAGGAGACTCAAGACCAACAAAGCAGCTGAAGAAGACGGCATCCCTGTCGAACTCCTCCGGATAGATGCACAACCGATGGCCGAAACATTGCTTCCACAAATCAACCGAATTTGGGAACTTAAGGTGATACCAGACGCCTGGAAACGCGGTATCATCATCAACCTCCCAAAGAAAGGGGATCTCAGTGACTGCAACAACTGGCGAGGAATAACGCTGTTCAACACCAGCTATAAGATTTTAGCGACTTGTGAACGAACGCCTACAGGAGAAGATCGAACCAACACTTCGAGATGAACAGGCAGGCTTCAGACCACAGAGGAGTTGCGTAGACCAGGCAAACACACTACGCGCAATAACCAAGCAAGCTGTGGAATTGCGCTCACCGATATACCTCCTGTTCATCGATTTCAAGAAGGCGTTTGACACATTAAGGAGAGCAGCAAAATGGCAGGCACTTGCGAGGAAGGGAGTTCCAGACAACATCGTTGCAATAATAAAAGCAATGTACGAAAACGTAGAGCTGTCGGCACTGCACAAGGGAAAAATCAGTGCCTTCCAGGCGAGAACTGGCGTCAAGCAAGGTGCCCCCTGTCACCTCTACTCTTCAACCTGGTAGTAGACGAGATAATGAGAGAAGTGTGCACATCCAGATGCGGTATCACGTGGGGCCTCGCACAACACCTCAGATACCCAATCTAATGTTTTCTTAGAAATATGCAAAATATTAGGATATATTATAGTTATTTTGTCATCAACTGTTTTATATAATCCATCTCCGATTATAAGCAAAGTATTTGCAAAAATATTATTAGCACTTGCATCACCTTTTAAGTGAACCCGCATGTTCTTGATAAGAGCTAGATTCTTAATATAAGGCCAGGAAAATGAAATTGACGAGATGACGATTGTATTTCATCGGCTCTTAGTCCACGGGGCACAACTGGAAGCGTTTGGCGGAAATCTCCAGCTAAAAGAACTGTGATGCCTCCTATAAGAAGGTTATTATCCGAAGGTCCTGTAACGTTCTATTTAGAGCTTCAAAGGCTCTCTTAGGAGCCATAGTGCACTCTTTCCAAACAATTAGCTTACAATCTTTGAGCACCATAGCTGTATTAGACTGCTTACTAATTTTTTAAGCTGTCTAAACCAAACTTACAAATTATGTATATCTTATTTATTGTTACACTATGTGAAAATTTGGTCCATATCGGATGACTATAACTGCCATAGGTACAGTTAAATGGAAATTAATATTTTGTATGAAGAGTTTTGCTATTTTTTGAGCTATCTCAACCAAACTCTTAGAATTTGTATTTGTTATTTATAGTTACATTATGTGCATATTTCATATTTTGTCAACATCGGATGACTATATTGTATAGCTTCCGTAGAAGGCAAGGGGTAAATCTTCTGCTGTGGGTGGTGTGATTCATTGATGTTACGACTTTTAAAATAAATTTGCAGCATATGACACTGTTACTCGCTCTTGTTGCTACATTCCAATTGCAGAGAAAACTTTCAAACAGCGAGCAGCGGAAGTGTTAATTCTCTATCTATGTATTAAAACCCCTTGTCCTAGCTGACTGACTGATACATCACGCTGTAGGCCAAGCGGTACAGGTTATCGAGCTGAAATTTTCACACAACATTGCAGTTCAGCCTTTCCATTATCCCATAATAACGGAATATTACCTAATCATCATAAGGTTTCCTGTGAATGCCTTATGAAAAGTTCCTCCCAAGATCAAGTTTCAGGTTTGGTTACGTTCAATGTTATAATTTATTTTTCAAGATTTAGTTTTGTGGGTTTTTAGCGACCTTTTCATACCCTGGGGGTATATAAAGTTTGTTAAAAAAATAAAAGTATGTAACAGACAGAAGGAGGCGTGGCAGACCCCATAAAGTATATATATTCTTGATCAGGCAAGCTGAGTCAATATAGCCATGTCCGTCCGTATGAACAAAAGGATCTCAGAGATGGCAAAACCTTGAAGCACCAAATTTGGTGTGAAGAGTTCTTAAATTTGCACGCAGATCAAGTTTATCTCAAGTTTTGGATTCCATGCCCCCTTCACCCACTATATGAGAAAAACCATAACTCTGGAAGAGAGCTAGAGACTTGAGCTTCGGCACGAACAATACTTGAATGAATATGGGTGCATCGTGAAAGTTTGATCAAGATCGGATAATAAACACGGAAGATATCCGCAATTATTTAATTCTTTAATTTAATGTGTTGTTGTTGCTGTGAGTTTTCGCCCTCTATCTCTCTCTCTCTCTCTCTTTCAAGTTATTAAGTGGTAGAGGTGCCACCTAGGCAGACGGGAGATTGTGGTTTGAATCCCAGTAAAATCATGCTTAAATTATTTATTTTTATTTTTGTTATGCATTTAAAAATTTTATTTTTTATGTTTAGAAGAAAATTTGTGTGGCGTTCTCTACTACCACTGGGTATTTTACTGTGGTATCTCCCGACTGAATGATATATTTTAAAGTTCGGAATGAGATAATAGTAAGAGGGTGCCAAATCTGGCGTAATCTCCCTGTTGGCCGAACAACTAGTCTTTGCATTTTTTTTGGCACCGTTTATTCTAAAATTTTTTGCATTGACTATTATTTGCCTTCTGGAGTATGCAAGTTTCGTCAACAGTCACAAACCAAAGCAAAAATTACGACTTTTTTGCATCAAACAATGCCAAACTCTCCTTCGAAATTTTCAATCGGATGTGTTTATTTCCCACTGAGAGCAATCTCGGCACTTACCTTGATAAAAGCCTACTTATATATAGATGCAATCCCTCGCCGGTTGATTCGGCGACCATCCACTATTATCTCGTAGACTTTATCCACCATTTCTGGTGTTATCACCTCTCTGGGACATCCCAGACGTTCCTCTTCAAAACTACCTGTCCGCTCGCGCCGAAATTCTGAAATCCAATTTATATATCCTTGCAAAGGTAATTATAATTTTGTCACGAAGTAACGCATTGAAGGAGGCCTCACAGACCCCATAAAGTATATATCTTCTTGATCAGTGCGACGAGCTGAATCGATTTAGCCATGTCCATCTGTCTGTCTGACCGTGTGTTTCTATACTAACTAGTCTCGCAGTTTTGACATTTAGTAAGAAAAAGTTTTTTGTTTTTAAAGATATTTCAACCAAACCCACATATTATGTTTTCGGCACAGTTTTATCATCCTTATCAAATTTGGTTCAAATCGGACTACTATATTATAAAGCTGCCATAGGAACGATCAGTTCGAGATCATCATTTAGTATGAAAAACTTTTGGTAAAGGTTAAGTATGCGGCCAAAATGTCCAAAATTTTTGAAATTTTTATTCCAAATAGACTTTAGGTAAAAAAATTTTGAGTGGATCGCTTCAAGTTTTTTTTTTAATGAATTTTAAAGTTAAATTTTTTTAGTCGTAAACGGCTTGCGCTGGGCACTTGCTGTGTTGTTCTTGTTGGTTGTTGTTTTTGTTGCTATATTATATAGCTGTCATAGGAACGATCGGTTCAAAATCAACATTTAAAAAATTTAAAAAATCTTTCGGCTTATACAGGGCACTGCAAGGGTATCCAAAGTTTGGCGCGCCAAAGTTAGATTGCGCTATATTTACTAATAGAAAATGATGGGGCTGATTCCCCATAATCTTTATTCAACTCTTTTAAAAGTTTCTCGTTGGATTTATTTTTTAAAAACAGAAATCTAATGAAAGCAACAATACAAAAGTCAGCATGCTAAAGCACCCGCCAAAACTTACAGTGCTTACAAGAACCGCCTTAAACTTTCTCAGAAATTAGCTGATAGAAAACGCCTATTGAATAAAATATGTATGGGTGGTTAAAAATTAATGCTTACTATATGGCCGATTTCTTATCAGCCCGCCCACGAACGTTCCATACATAAGCTAAAAAATTTTCGTCAAAGACAATATGTAATGTGATACGGTTACTGTGTTTATTTTGATAACATATTCAGTTTTTATAGAAAACACATTAATCCTCATATTTTGGGGCTGCACTCTCTGTTTTGGAATAATCCCTGATAGGAGAGTAAAACTGAAAGAAAAAAAACGGAATAAAAGTAACATAAAGGCATATTATATATAGCATATATATATATAACATATATATTTGTATTTAATACTGTCAAATGTACCTTATATTGTTTGTTCTTGTACTCTTGCCATGGCTCTGGATTTGATGTGCGATTCCATGTAACATCCGGGTTTCTAGTTGCGAGGCGAGCCATGTAATAAACAGCTCCTACTGCCCCAGCAGCCACGCAAACATACAGTGGAATCAACTATAATTTACGAACACAATCAATTTAAAAAGTACCATTGCACAATGAGAATATAAAAACGATTGCATAACAAAATAACATGATTTCACATACCGCGGGATTCTTTTTAAGACTTTGCAATCCTAGCCCCTGCATTCTGAATATACTAACAAATAGTTATAAATATTGTTTCCATTTTATAATGTCAATTTAAATTTATTTTTTTTATAGTTACCTCTTGTTAATCTGAATACTCGACAATATATTAAATAGTGATGTGGAGAAATATCGAGAGCCGTTTATATAGTATCGATATATCGAAATATCGTTAGGTGTTTTTCCGTGATAATATATTTTTGCACAATAGTGTCATTCCTGCAACTGGTTTGATTTGCTTAAAATTTGATCAGCTGTTCACAGCTTTTCCATTCAAGCTGAAAATTTTCCAGTACTGGAAGTATTAACGAAATCTTAACGCTACAATTAGCTCGACAGCTAGACAACAACGAAAGCACAGTTAGGGTTTACCTGTCACAACCTATTCAAAAAAATAAAAAAGGTTTACTCTTAAATACATTTTGGACTACCAATTGTGACAGGAGCTAACTTATACTGTTCTTGCACTGCCGCATCATTGTCGATGGTGCGGAAATATGATCCAATCGTTTACATTGAAGCCGCATTTCTTGTCGCATCATAAGCCAGCTGTTGGCCTGTCAATGTCAGATTTATTTATTGAAATAAAGACAATTATAATTTCTAAAATGGTAAATGTTGTATATGGTGCAATTGGTAATTGCAGTGCACTCTCAAAAATTCTTTTAAGACTTTGAATTTTATCTTCTTTATTTCTATTTGAAATTATTATTTACTCTGTTAAATTATTTTGTTATTGTTTTTTTCAATGGAAAAATAAGCTGTTTGGTATCGATTCCCCTTCGATACCCCGAAAAACTGCAGTATTATAGTGCGCTGACACACGAGGATGCGTTTGCTCCGATTGGGAAAATGAGGACACGCACGTCACTTGCCACACAAAACCATAGGCAACGTGTCGGTGAGGGGGCGAGGGAAAATTTTTCGTCGCTAGCTCACGCAGGGACTACTAACTTGGTTTTTTGTGCGATGGTCTCATGATATCCATAAAATGTAGGCATTTACCGGCATTTTTTTAATGAAAAACAGGTGATTAAAAAAGTAGCAAAATATACAAAGTTAAAATCATCAAGACAACTTCGAATATTATAATTTTCACACTCTCTGTATCATAAAACGACAAACCAAACGAATTAAATGGATTTTTCAAGAATTAAGTTCCCTTGATAATCAAGGTAATTATTTTTGTAATAAATATATTCTTATCAACACAGAAAATGAAAAAAATTGCCTGGAGCGTTCCACCAACCAAATATTTAAATGACTTCTGGGTGTTGAATATTGAAGAGCTGCGAGGAACCCGAAAAAGCTCCCATATTTACAAGGAGATGGCGGACCAGCTCATCCTATTCAGGACAACTGCTGCCGAAATAAAAAACTTAATCGAAAACCTTAGCAAAAGATTCAGGTATTTATAAGGACATATTTGTTATGAAATGATTTTTTTTCATAAATAATCATTTTTTTGCAGAAAAAAACTGTTGAAGGTGGGTCCGTCAGGCAGATCACTCTCAACTTGGGAGTACTTTGAGCAGCTGAAGGTGATCCAGTCCTCTGCAGATGATTCCAAAGTGTATAGGGCAACAGTAACACGCTTGTCCAATGGGATCGCTTGTCGGAAATGAGTGTTTTTCCGAGCCAAGCCAGGCAGGCGCTCCACCAAAATATGGAAAGTATTCCAATCCATCCGATTTTGGGGTTTTGATTAAATAGAGAACATGTTCTATATGTTATTATAAATTGATTTCTCTAACTCGCAAAAGTCCAAGGACGTGATGACTCCTCGACGAGCTCCATGGTGCTGGATGAAGGTTTCAATTAAAGGCTTCTCTCCAGCATTTGCAAATATAACAAAAATTATTCCTCGTTTGCATCAATAACAACTTGTTTCTCCTCCAATTCTGTTCAAATGTACAATTAAACAAACAAGCAGCTGACTATGGATGCGTCCAACACAATGTAAGCACTTTTGCGTGAGCCCTCACGCAACCGAAAATCGCAGCTAGTTTAAGTGCAGTATAGAAAACAAATGACTAACAGAGCACGGTTACACTTGCCAATGATACACCGCATCATTCAACATGAGGCCGCATCATTGCCTTCTTCTATCCCCCGGATTCCTATGGGCATCATTGCCGCATGTTCCGTTTAACAAAAATCCATTGATGCGGTCCAGTGTAAGCTCAGTATAACGGAAATTCCAATGATGCGGCTCACTGTATACTGTGTTAAAAGAGTTGCCATCACAACACATAAAATAAACAAAATTTACTTGTAACTCAGTTCTTGCAAACGTTTGTTAATTAAAAAGAGGAAATTAAACGCATTGAAAACTACCGTTAATGAAGGATTATCAGTGTATTGAAAGGTAGGAAAGGCGATTTTATGTATTTAATAAATTACATAAATTAAGATATAAAGAAATATAACATTTAAGGCAAGATTACGGTTTCCGGTGCGACAAGATCTGATGATGGATTCCGGTAGAACACCGAAAACAGACGAATAAATTAAATAAAATTTTTTGATTTTCAGCTCACTTCTCGAGATATTGGGTCCGATAAGTTGCCGATTCCCATACAAACTGCTCAGCGCGCCAGCTTTTCTTGCACTGTGCTATAATAAGTCAGCCTAGATTAGTGTAGTATAGTACCTAAAGTGGTGCTGTAAAGTGTTAGTTTCTAGTTCGTCATTTGGCGCTGAAGTCTGCAAATCCGGATTTTGTTGTTCAAGCGCCGTTTTGTAACCTGTGGGTATATTAAGTTTGTTCAAAATGTTAAAGTATGTAACAGGCAGAAGGAGGTGTGGCAAACCCCATAAAGAAATATATTCTTGATCAGCATCAATAGCCGAGTCAATATAGCCATGTCCGTCCGTATGAACGAAAGGATCTCAGAGATGGTAGGACCTAGAAGCACCAAATTTGGTGTGAAGACTTCTTATATTTGCACGCAGATCAATTTTATTTCAAATTTTGGATACCACGCCCCCTTCGCCCACAAAGTAAAAAAAAGGATAGCACTGGCAATTAACAAGCTAGAGATTTAAGCTGCGGCACGAACAATACTTGATTCATTCAAGGATGCATTTTGAAAATTTGATCAAGATCGGATAATAAACACGGAAGATATCCAAAATTATTTAATTCTTTAATTTAATGTGCTGTTGTGAGTTTTCGCTCTCTCTCTCTCTCTTTCAAGTTATTAAGTGGTAAGGGTGTCACGTAGTCGGACGGGAGATCTGGGTTCGAATACCAGTAAAACCATGCTCAAATTCTTTAATTTTTTTTTTCTTCTTTACTACATCAGGGTATTCTACTGTCGGGCTCTCCCGACTGAATGATATATTTGATATTGTTTTAGTTCATTTTTCTATTTCGATAATTCACTTATCACTTTTAACTGATCAGCCGCAAAAATTAGTACGCCACATATATTTTTCTCATCAGCTGCTAACTGACAGCGTAATGCCAGCTAAAAACAGTACTGAAAAAGGCTTTTGCTTGTAGCTGACAAATTTTGCAGAGGATCGCACCAGCTAAAAGTCACAGCAGAAAATTATATTTGCTTTTAGCTACTTTTATTTTTATATGGAGAAAACTCTTAATAACACATTCTAACTATTACACGTGTCAAGACTCAACTCTGTAGCTGTTACATGGCTTTATTTATGTAGTTTTTTCGATTTGTGGGCGAAAGGGGTGTGTCATTCAAAATTTGAAATAAACTTAATTTGCGTGGAAGTATACGAATCTTCATACCAAATTTGGTGCTCCTAGGTTTTACCGTCTCTAAGATCCTTCGTTCATCATGTCGCACAGTGGGTCAAACAGGTCAGCTTGCGGGAATAAACTTATAACTCGAGTATATGAAGAGATATTTTAATGAAAATTTAAACTTAAGGTTTTTAACGCATTCATCACTTATTCTGCAAATTTCAATTTTCTGGACCTTATTTCTGAACTATATTTCATGACTCCCATATAAAATATTAATACACATTGTTTATTTCTTCACATTTTACATTTCTAGGTAATCTATTTAAAGTAAATGCAAAAATAAAGCCGTATTTGTATGTGAAAACAACTTACTTGTTAGTTAGAATCTGATGAATCCGAATTCAAATCATTCGAAATATATTTAAAATTAATGAGCAATCCAGCCACAACTCTATCAAGCTTTATATATTTTTTAGAAATGTTTGATGCTTTTGACCAACGTTTCTGATTATTTCTCTCAAACAAATTTTTGTTGTAACGGCATGCCTTCCATTCCTCGGTAAATCTGCTTACGAAATTGGTAAATTTTTTGTTTACTACATCCAATTCATTATACCCTTGCAGAGGTTATTATAATTCTGTCACGAAGTTTGTAACACATTGAAGGAGGCCTCACAGACCTCATTAGGTATACATGTATAATCTTGATCATGGCGACGAGCTAAGGCGATATAGCCATATCCGTCTGTATGTTTCTATGCAAACTATTCTCTCCGTTCTGAAGCTATTTTGATGAATCTTGGTACAGGTCCGTCTATTTGTTGCACGCAGTCTATATGTCGGAACCGGCCGGATCGGATTACTATATTATATAGATGTTAAAGGAACGATCGGTTCGGAATAAACATTTATGTAACAGACAGAACAAGTCGTGGCAGACCTCATAAAATATTTATATTCTTGATCAGCATCAACAGCCGAGTTGATATAGCCATATCCGTCTGTCCGTCCGAAAAGATCTCAGAGTTAGTAAGACCTACGAACACCAAATTTGGAATAAATACTTCTTATACTTGCACGCAGATCAAGTTTATTTCAAATTTTGGATGCCACGCCCCTTTCGCACAATTCCACAATTATGACATATACTGGTACATATACACTGGTAATAATCAAGCTAGAGACTTCGGCTTCGGCTGAGCTTCGCCACGAACAATACTTGAATGAGTATGAATGCTTCGTGAATTTGATCAAGATCGGATTATAAACACGGAAGATAGAATTATTTAATTTATTAATTCAATGTGTATTTTTGTTGTGAGTTTTCGCACTCTCTCTTTCAGGTTATCAAGTGGTAGAGGTGACGAGTAGGCAGACGGGAGATCGTGGCTCGAATCCCAGTAATAGCGCGGTTAAATTCTTTACTTATTTATTTTTTACATTTTTTTTTAACATTTAAAAAATTTTGTTTTTGATTTGACGAAAATTTGTGTGGCGTTCTCTACTACCACAGGGTATGCTACTGTCGAGCTCTCCCGAATAAATAATATATTTTTAGAAATTGTATTAAGTAAAAATTCTACGCCAAACAAAATAAAGCGAGCAATGGCATTTCACCTACAAAGCGCAACAGACTTAACTTACTTGGTTCAATTTCCTTGAGCGGAGCGTTCAATGCCAGATATATACATTTAAACATATATAAATTATATATTTTTAGGAACACTAGTAGGTTTGTTTATGATGAATTATTTATTTTTTATATTGTATTGATTATAATATTGCCCCTTATAGTGGGCTTTATAAAACGCTGGCCGTTCGAGCTCAGCGAGTGAGTTAATTAAGCGCGGGAATGTTGGGCAGATGTGTCTCAATCAGATTCTCAATAAAAACTAAAACTAAGGGATACAAATGGAAAAGTCTTAAGCCATTGGATTGAACTCACAACGGCCGCTAAAATGCTTAGCCTGCGCCTCGTGCGCTGCCGTTGTGCAAGACATCCGGCCCAGAGCAATGTTAGCTTCTGTGGCTGGTATGATATCAAATTACATTTGCACTTGCGTTAACTTCTGTTAACTTATACATATTAACGTACTGCCAAATTTTGTGTCCCTAGCTCTTATAGTCTCTAAGATCTAGGAACTCAAAAAAGGGACAGACGGACATGGCTATGTCGACTCAGCTTGTCGCCCTGATCAAGAATATATATACTTTATGGGGTCTGCCACGCCTCCTTTTGCCTGTTACATACTTTTTTTTTTTGAACAAACTTAATACACCCCCCAGGGTATAAAAATGCATTAAGCTACGGTGGAGCAAGCTCAACGGTATCAGACCCTGCACTTTTTGAGTGCAAAGCAACCACCACAGATTGTAACATTGTTAGTTGAATACTTTCCGCGTTTATCATCCGATTTGGATGAAATTTGCTGGATTGGTTCGGATCATAGTCTGTAGGCGCTACCATCAAAGGTGCTCCTGTAATTCGACTTGGAAATTTTGTATATTAAATATTCTGGGGCGGAGGGGGGCGTGCCAAAAATCTAAAACAAACTCGTTCAATGCAAGATATAGATGAACATACATGCCAAATTTGGTGTCTCTAGCTCTTATAGTCTCTAAGATCTAGTTACTCAAAAAAAGGACAGACGGAAATGGCTATATCGACTCGGCTGTTGATGTTGATCAAGAATATATATATACTTTATGGGGTCTGCCACGCCTCCTTCTGCCTGTTACGCACATTTGCACAAACGTAATAGACCCTTTTGTACTTTTTTAAAGTACAGGGTCCAAAAATCTAAGGCATCTCGATATGATAGGAAAAACGAATTAATAGGGTTGTTAAGAAATCAATTGTCGAGAATACTTTAAGAAACCAAATGTTCACATGGAGGAGTCGCATTGATAGACGACCGTTAAAACGAAGAGCAGAGACTAGGTTTTTCTACAAGCATCAGTTAATCAGCTTACCAACCATCGTGATGTGAGTTGTTTTTCATATCAATATAAGTATATAAATTATGGATTTTTAGAAACACTAGTAGGTTTGTAATTAAAACTCTAATAGGTTGGTTTATGATTAATTATTTATTTATTTATTTTTTATATTATATTGATTACAATATTGCCACTTATAATGGGCTTTATGAAACACTGGCCGTTCGAGCTCAGCGAGTGAGTTAAATATACGCAAAAATCTTGGGCAGATGTGCCTCAATCAGATTTCAGAATAAAACAAAACTAAGGGATACAAATGGAAAAGTCTTAAGCTATTGGATTCAACTCACAACGGCCGCTAAAATGCTTAGCTTGCGCCTCGTGCGCTGCCGTTGTGCAAGACATCCGGCCCAGAGCAATGTCAGCTTCTGTGGCTGGTGTGATATCAAATTACATTTGCACTTGTGTTAACTTCTGTTAACTGCTCCCCCCTTAAGTTAAGGCCGCCCGCGGCCGTTCCTATCTCGGCGATTACTTCTCTAATGTTCTGGGCTGTGACCATGTTCCTCCTGTACCGATGATAGATGATTCCGGCGCATATTATAGCGCAACAAACAGCTCCCAACCAAAAGGCCATTACAGTGCTGTTAACACTTCCGATTTCGTCTTTGACATCTTTAATGATCTCCAAGTTACGTTCATTCAAACGATGAAGGTAAGGGAGACTTAGTACGTTCTGGGCCGGTGACGTTCAGAAGGGGAGATGCCGCAATGCCGGGAAACTTGCTCTGCACACTGCTGAGATTCAGATATTTGGTCTCGTTGATTCGAGCCCACTTGTTGAACGTGATGAGATTCGTTCCGTGCACCCAAATCTCAGTGCCGTTGTCAACGCAAACTGTAGCAGGCCGATTGTTGATGATCAGAATTCCGTCATCTACCCATGTGATCGGGTCCAGATGACTCGGCTGCATCTGACAGCTTGCCGAACAACCAGCATGAAGCTCTCTAGCACAAAAGCTATTAGGTGATAGTTGACAAAAGGTTCCTCCAGGCGTCGAAGTGCAATTTTTAAGAGCTAGCACTTGATCTCCACATTCAGCTATAACATTATCATCGATTTGTAGTACAGCATTCTCGTGAGCGACAGGATACAGCATTACCTTTCTGCAAGCCATTTTGATTTTTGGAAACTTAATTATAAAGTGAAGGGCGTTTGTGGACTGTAACACTTTAACGGACGCAGCGGACATAAGGTCAGCTATTGATGTACCTGTGGGTTCTTCTAGCCAAACAGATTTTAAATCCGCGTGATCTAGTATATTTGGGCTTATTATGTTTATTTTAGCAAGGGTCACTGCGAGCATTAAATTCTGCATTTCCATCAGCAACATTCTGTTACGCGCTAGGAGCGTCTCATACAAATGACCAGAATCTACTTGACTCTTCTTTGCAGCTTTTAATATTGTGTTGACGGTTGACGTAAGCTGGTTGATCTGCTCTTGAACTTTCGTGTTTATAGCTACCTGCCTGTTGTTGGAGTTCACCAATTGTAACTCTGTGAATCTAATCTATTCAAAGTCACTAGCGTCCGGTGTTCCTGCAACAACTTTGAGAGCTGTGCCTAAAAAGTCCAAACTCCTTGCTACTCTGTGATGCACTCCAAGCGCTTCTACCATATCCCTGAGGTGGGCGGCATCCACGCTTAGAAGCCTCTTCATGTGTGACTGCGGAAAAATATCACATAGCCCAATTGTTTCCTTTACCATTCTGTCATATTCAGAGATGTTAGCGGTGTTCCTGACGAAGCTGAATTCCTCCCATACCAGAACTTCGCCCTCAACAGAAGGGATATATTTGGCGTGTGAATAGTCCGTCACACGCGCCGCAGTACCCACAAGAAAGAGAGACAGCAGAAACCCATACCTGCGGACAACAGACAAAACGGACTGTACTGTTACTAAGTGTCTCCTAATAATAACGCCGAACGGCGTAAAATCTTGAAACTAATGCCAAGTGGCTCAAAATGTTGAAACTTTAAATTATTGCCAAGTGGCGCAAAAAATAAAAACTTATAGCTCTCGCCCTACTTAAGGTTGTCCTTATGGACCACCCTCCCCCCAATGAGAACGGTCGTGCCGAGGTCTGCCTCTACGACACGTTCATCACACAAGGGCGTGAGCTTGTTGCCAAGCCTACGGTTTCTTTTTACCAAGACCTTTTCTCCTACTTCAAAAATCCTATTCTGACGCTGGGAGTTCAGCCTAGCTCGGAGCGTGTCTTGCGCATTCCTTAGTTCTGCTGATATTTCTTCCTGAGGTTCACCTGCAGGTATAAGAACGGCATCAACAGGTCTCTTTTTGATAACGGAATGAATTGTTTTGTTATATTCTACCGTGGCCAGCATTATGATTTCAACTGAGTCACTAATGTTTTTCTCTAACTTGAGGCAGCGCGCAAGTTCGGCTAGAGTGCTATGGAAGCGCTCCACTTGGCCATTGGAGGGGCTATGTAGCGGAGGCGCATTAACAATATGGACTCCGTAGTTGTTTAATAACAGGGACTTGATTGTCAGCGAATTCAGCGAAGGTTCGTTGTCGCAATATATTGTTTTGACTCGCGGAAAGAAATTCAGCAACTGCAGTAGAGGGGCTTTTAAGTCCTCAATAGTGCGTGATTGAATGGGTTGTACGACTGCAAATTTAGAAAACTTATCAACACAGGTCAAAAAAAACTTTTTGTCTGTGGAAAAAATATCAATGTGCAGAAATTCGCCAGAGGCCTCAGGAATTGGAGTCTCCCCTAGCTCTTGTTTTCTTGGATGTCTGTCGTACTTTGCCGTTGAACAGATTCTGCAGTTCTCTGCAATTTCTTTGGCTATTTTTGCCATTTTTGGAAAATAATATTCTGAAAGGACTTGCTTGACATTTTCTTGAGCTGCTCTGTGCGCTCTATTATGTTCTGCAATGAGGATTTCCCTCCTCTCATATATATTAAATACATCTGCAACACGATTTTTGCAGTGCCAAAATTTCGTACCTGGAAACATACGCACTAAGCCATCTTGAACTTGGGCTAGCGTGTGCAGGTTGCAGTAGAGGGCATTTACCGCTTTTGGATTGATTAAGTCAAGTTGGTCAAGAAGGGTTGCGGCATCAGTGAAGCTTACCTCATGACGTCTTTTATCCCCAAAAAGAATGAAGTTGCGTTTTGAGGGGACACATGCCTCTTCAATGACGATTTGATTTTGAAAACAATTGAGCGGCTTTTCAGTAGACTCAATTGTGTACGTTAACGATAGTTCGCTGTGGACTGTGGCCGCACAGGAATCGGCATTAAGCTCGTCTAGAGTATTGAGCTGCTGTCGCGAAAGCGCATCAGCAACTAAATTTTCCCTGCCTGGCTTATAAAACATTCGCGCATTTGTTTCCTCAATACGCGCTTTCCACCTTCTGATTCTGGCTTTGGATTTGATTCGGAAACGGAAAAAGTTAACGGCTGGTGGTCTGTGAAAATGTTTATGTCTTTTACACCATATAGGTAGTGACGTAGCTTGCCAAGGGCCCAAACTATAGCTAATAACTCCCGTTCGTTCGCGGCGTAGCTCACCTCTGGGGTTCTCAATGTTCTGGAAATCATTGAGATGGGGCGACCCTCTTGTGAAAGCACTGCCTCTATGCCGTAGGCTGAAGCGTCTGTCGTTAGATCAAACGGCTTCTTATAGTCAGGGTAACGGAGCATGACATTTTCTGAAGACAAAATGTTGCGAAGCTTATGAAAAGCCTGACGCTGAAGATTAGAGAACTCTACTAAAATGTTACGCGATCTATGCTTACTAACTGACCCTTTCTCACCCTTTAGGACGTCAGAAATGGGTTTTGCTATTGAGGCAAAGTCCTTGATGAAACATCTGTAGTAACTGGCCAAACCAAGAAATGATCTAACTTCAAAAACAATCTTTGGTTCTGGGTACTCTTTAATTGCTTTGACCTTTTCCGGGTCTGTTGTGGCTCCGTCGCTGGTTACCACAAAACCAAGAAAACTTACGCTTTTCTTAAAAAAACGCGATTTCTCCTTGGAAACTCTCATATGTATTTGCCTCATACAGGCTCTTCAAAACCCACTCCACATGTTTGACATGGGAATCTTCATCTTTCGAGAAGACAATGACATCGTCAACATAAACATAGCAGGATTTGCCAATCTGCTCACGCAGTATGTCGTCGATGGTTCTGTGGAAGATGCTGGCTGCATTCTTCAACCCGAAAGGAAGCCGACAAAATTCGTACTTTCCCCCGTTAACCGCGAAAGCTGTTTTCTCACGATCACGCTCTGCTAGCGTGATCTGGTGGTAGCCGGATTTCAAATCTAATGTCGAAAAGTATTTGGCCTTACCAAGATTCCCAAGGATCATTGGAATATTAGGCATGGGGTATCTGTCAGCAATGGTTTTCTCATTGAGTTTTCGAAAATCCATTACAAGACGCATATTCTTGTTGCCGAACTCATCTGTGCCCTTTTTGTCAACCACCCAAATGGGATTGTTATAGGGGGAAACAGATTTTTTTATGATGCCGTTTTTTAAGAGGCTCTGAATTTCTTTGTTAACAAATTCTGCTGCTCCCATTGGATAGGGATACAATCGGACATAAACAGGTTGCTCGTCAGTGGTCCTGATAGTGGCCACAACTGACGTATTATATGGAAGTGCTTCTTCCAGATGTGCAAAGGCTTTGCGCCTGTTTTTTAGCATTTTGAGAAATGTCTCCTTTATTGAATCAGGAGCGTCAGCGCAATCGACATTTGTAAAATTAACGTCTGCGCACCTGTGAAATTCGATAGGTTCTGTTACTGAGCCACATTTGAGTTGGCCAGAGGAAAGACAAAGCGAAGCTCCCGCTTGTGTGAGTAGGTCGAGCCCTATAATTCCATCAAAGGTCGACAAGTCAGGGAGCAAAAAAAATGTGGCCTTTTGGCCGAACAAAGATACGAGGCACTTGTGTGTAATGTTGGAGGTGGCGTGAATTGAGTGAGTAGAAAAAGATGAATTTACTGGGCGCACCCCTTTTAGACTTTCATGTGGTCTGATATAATTTTTGGAAGCGCCAGTGTCGATGAGAAATCTCATCTAAACCCCTGCTACTTTTCTACAAATGAAGGGTAGCAGGGAGCTTCCCCTAAAAATTTGACAATGTCCGATTCATAGTCGCTACCATTGTCGTCAGCGATTTGCTGCTCTGCTCCTGCAGCAGCGTTAGCATATTCCCTTGGGTCTTGATCTGGCTCATGAGCCGTGTGATTGACCCTTTGCCTTCTCTGTCCAGTTGAGCGTCCAGAGGTGGCTGTTCTCTTATAGGTCTGCGGAGTGCTAGAGTTAACATAGGCTGGTGCCTGTGATGGCTGAAGGATTTTTGACGAGGATGGGTCGACATCCATTGGTTCCTGCGAGCCATTACCTTTGTTCCACCTACCACTCTGCTGTTCAGATTGGTTCTGTGGTCTTTGCTGCCTAGTGAAATGGGGATTCTTGGAGCCGCTGGCTTGCTGATCTCCCTGCTGCTGATTCCTATCTTGTTGACGGCCTTGTGGTCTTGGGATCATTCTTCGTTTCCTATCTTCTTGGCCCTTAGCGAAACTTGCCGCAAAAGCGTACCTTTCATGGTTAGCCTCTACCTCTTGTGCTAGCGCGAGGGCCGCCGGTAAGTCCTTAGGCTTTGCAGCGAAGAGGACATCCGTCAGGCTACGCTTGAGGCCTGAGACACACACACGCAACGCATCTTCCCTAAACTTGGTGCAAAGGGCTTGTGCCATGCTTGGCTCATATGACATGTTAACCTTATTAGTGATCAGGGTAAGCTTTTTCTCCACCTCATCGTAGTACTGTAATAGTGTTAAGGAGCCTTGTCTGAGTGTGCTCATTTCCTGTTCTATAACATGAATGCCCCTCTTGTCTCTGTACGTAAAGTCGAGACGATTTATTATGGCATCAAAATTCATGACTGTTCCAAACTGACCTAAGACACCGTCAGCTGCCCCTCTAATCTTGCTCTTAATTATTATTACCGCGAGCTGCCGTCATACGGTTTGTAAATAGCATAGGCAGCAACCGCAGCTTGCCTCCAAGAGGCGTACGTCTCCGGTGCCCCCGTAAATTCTGGTAAACATTTAACGGCATCCAATGGCTCGTTGCATTGGACGTCGTTTCTGATTTCGACCGGCTTGAATGCTTCGACCGGCGGTGCTGTAATGCTAGTGGCAGATATTCTGTTTGATAGCGCTTGTATCTGAGCGTTTATAGAATTCCTCAATTCTGTGTCCCTCAACTGTAATACTACACTTTGTGCCTCTAGGGCGCTCGCTATTGCGACCTGCACTACAGTCTTAAGCTGCTCTGGGTCCATTTCTATTTTTTGCTCGTCAGCGGATTCTAGCGAGCCAACGGACTGTGTATCTGTTTCCCTACCTAAAGTAGCGGAATCGTCTGACTCTGATCCCCGCGATTTTTTAGACCCAGTACTTTAAAAAGTACAAATGGGTCTATTACGTTTGTGCAAATGTGCGTAACAGGCAGAAGGAGGCGTGGCAGACCCCATAAAGTATATATATTCTTGATCAGCATCAACAGCCGAGTCGATATAGCCATGTCCGTCTGTCTGTCCGTCTGTCCCTTTTTTGAGTAACTAGATCTCAGAGACTATAAGAGCTAGAGACACCAAATTTGGCATGTATGTACATCTATATCTTGCATTGAACGAGTTTGTTTTATATTTTTGCCACGCCCCCCTCCGCCCCCGTAAATCAAAATACAAAATTTTCAAGTCGAATTACAAGAGCACCTTTAATGCTAGCGCCTTGATTTTTGGTATGTATAATACAGACTATAGCTCCAACCTATCCAGCAAATTTCCAAATCGGATGATAAACGCGGAAGTTATTCAACTAACAGTGTTACGGGCAAAATCAATCTCTGAAGTGGCGCCATCTATGGAAATTTTTTGAAACTGAAATAATCTGTAGTAATCGCGTTACACTCAAAAAGTATTGGGTCTCCTACTGTCGAGCTTGCTCCACCGTAGCTTAATTCATTTTTATCTCTGTAACTGGTAAACGCGTCGTTAATTGGCTACACTGTCAGTAGTAGAGTAAACAAAATTTCAAGGGCAGATGAAACACAGCAAATTGAATAAATATTATGAACAGAAGTTGCTGACGAATGGAACATAACTTAATTCAATGCTCGGAGTAAAATTGCAATTTTTTAAACAACAAATCTTTTATTTGAATTCTTTGGTTTTTGTTCACGCAGATTTAAAAAATGTTTTATGCCAAATGGCCCACTTACATTTTATTGATTCCTACAAAACTGTGTCCTCAACAAATAGTGCTGCTTCCCACGCCGCGGTCACTACCAATCTCTATAATCCCCCGCTGCCGTCTATGCGTACAATTGATCTTTGCTGCCCAAGCCCGCTTGCGCGCAAGGTTAGTGGCAAATCGCTGCCCGAAGAGCCCCAGCGGCTTCGGTGTAATATGAGAATTTTATTGCACTTGCGGTAATGACCAATGTTAACGTAGGTCAGGCACCGCTTTGTTATTCGCACTGACGGTTTTGGTTTTGTTTAATTTGACACTGCACAGCGTAATTAGTTAATTCTGTACACTGCACAACGTGTTTATAGGCTGGTTCGAAATACGTTTGGGCGCCAATTATATATTTTTAGGAACACTAGTAGGTTTGTTTATGATGAATTATTTATTTATTTATTTTTTATATTGTATTGATTATAATATTGCCACTTATAGTGGGCTTTATAAAACGCTGGCCGTTCGAGCTCAGCGAGTGAGTTAATTATGCGCGGGAATGTTGGGCAGATGTGCCTCAATCAGATTCTCAATAAAATCTAAAACTAAGGGATACAAATGGAAAAGTCTTAAGCCATTGGATTGAACTCACAACGGCCGCTAAAATGCTTAGCCTGCGCCTCGTGCGCTGCCGTTGTGCAAGACATCCGGCCCAGAGCAATGTTAGCTTCTGTGGCTGGTGTGATATCAAATTACATTTGCACTTGCGTTAACTTCTGTTAACTTATACATATTAACGTACTGCCAAATTTTGTGTCCCTAGCTCTTATAGTCTCTAAGATCTAGGAACTCAAAAAAGGGACAGACGGACATGGCTATGTCGACTCAGCTTGTCGCCCTGATCAAGAATATATATACTTTATGGGGTCTGCCACGCCTCCTTCTGCCTGTTACCTACTTTTATTTTTTTTAACAAACTTAATATACCAACTGGGTATAAAAAAACTATTTCTTTGACTTTCTGAGGTTTTCAAAGAACAAATTTTCGTTTTTGGAGTGTTCCATCAGTGTTCAATATGCCGTGCTTCTGACCTACTCTTAAATCTCCGCAATCTTGGCTTTGACTTAATAAAGCAGCTGCAGCAGGATAAAACTGCATCAGCATCATCAGACATTCCACCATTACGCGGCAGTGCCTTCTCTCCATTTCATTGAAAATTAATTTCGCATTGCGCCTTTGCCGATTCAGATGAAAAAATTTTGCAGCTTCGATTATATAATTTACACTTTTCTTTAAACAGTTGTTTACAAGTCTGGCAGCTCTGTTTGTCTTAATACGCGAAATGGTCGTGTGCCGTATAAACAGGGGGAATCTTCAGTTCGCGAATTTAGAAATACGTGAAATAGTTCGTATAAACGTAGTATAAGAGTTCGTGTAAAAGTCTCATTCGCTGAACATTAGCGAGATCGGGGTAATTCGGTAGGAATTCCTTGATATCCTACGACCTGTGCCGCCGTTTTCCTGAGTCCGTCATAGACGCATTCTGCAAAAAATTCAATTTCCATTTCTGCTGTAGGGAAATTCTAGTTTGTCCAATTTTAGAATATGTACCTGTATAAAACAATTACACAAGAAAATGCAAGAAAAACTTACCATTTTATAAATGCGTTGTTCATCCAACACGCGGTTAATTAGCACTGCTGCGCAAAAAGACTTTAATAAAAATACACAAAAACATAACAAAATGTAGCCGATCGCGTACTCTATTCTCTAACGTATAGACAACCCTGAAAACGAAGAAGATTTCCTAGCTGAGTAGTCTGCAGAACAACCTGTACTGAACTCAGCATAACGTTTGAGCTCGTAGCGGAAGCTGCAGACCTCTGAGCAAGAATTCCAATCTGAGTAACATGCTGAGCGCTCAGTATGTAACTCAGAACGTTTGAGCTCGTGGCGGAAGATGCTGTAGGATATTCGCACCCTGAATCGAGCGATTCTGACTACAGACCGCGCTGCTGACAGCCTGCAGTTTGAGGGATCGACCCCTACTTCGTGTAAAATTTCGGTACTGCGGACGTAGCGATTTTTGTCTGTACGTGCCCTCTGGATCGACAGGGATATAATATACACTAACCTGATCTGCGTGCAAGTATAAGAAGTCTTTATAGCAAATTTGGTGTTCCTAGCTTTTGCCATCTCTGAGATCATTTCGTTCATACGGAAGGACAGACGGACATGGCTATATCGTCTCGGCTGTTGATGCTGATCAAGAATATATATACTTTATGGGGTCTGCCACGACTCCTTCTGCCTTTTACATACTTTAACATTTTGAACGAACTTAATATACCCACAGGGTATAACCACAGGGCAATAAAACAAACGAAATGTGAAATTTATACTACAAAAATAAAATGAACAATATTTTACAAGAGTTAAGCACCTACAACTACCACAGAACTAACTCCTACAATCTGCGGACTGCCAAAAATTTATAAAGTAAATATGCTTTTGAGACCAATATGATCCTCAATCGACTCACCATCGTATAAATTACGCAAATAGGTTAGTTTAGCTTAGCTGTTTAATATGAACTGTAGGATAAAGAGGAAGGAAGGGGAGGTTTGATGGGATATAGGAATAGAGGGTAATCGTTTCTTATGTGAATCCGTTAAGCCCTTCCTGTGGGCTGAGCATGCTCTTGGAACCACTTTGCACAGTGGGCGCAACCACAGGCCAAAAACCTAAAATAGTCCAATCTTTTTAATGGCATACCGGTTTTTTCGGGAAATTTAACGGGACTTTCTTAAAATCGAAGCCAAAGCGGGAGTACGTGCTTATTTTTGCAATGAAGCTGCGCCCAGTTAGCTTTTGCTCACAACAAAATCGCAACTCAAAGTGGTCATACGTTTTCTAGAATGTTTCACAATAAATCATTTAAACTGAATTTTGAAGATGATGTTTTTTAGTTTAAATTAAGATATCATTCAGTCGGGAGAGCCTGACAGCTACTATTACTGGGATTCGAACCACGGTTTGCCTACTCGGCACCTCCACCACCTACACCTTCCCACTTCACAAACAGAGATAACTTGAAAGGTAGAGGGAGAGAGGTGCGCACTTACATGCATATGCATATATGGGGAGATTCCGATGTCGGGAGCGCCTACATCTGATGATGGATTCCGGTAGCACACGTCGAAATAAGACGAGAAAATTAAATAAATTTTTTGGATTTTCGGCTCGGTTCTCGAGTAATTGGGTTCGATAAGTCTCCGATTCCCATACAAACTGGTCAGCGCACCAGCTTCTCTTCGCACTGTGTTAGAGCAATAGAAATGTCTAGATTAGTGCTGTATCGTGCCTAGGGTAGTGTTGTAGAGTGTCCGTTTCTAGAACATCGCTTAGCCCGAATATTCAAACTATTAAATTAACATACGATTTAATAGATTCGCGAAGGGCAGCTGCCATTTTTTCTTGTTTTTTCTGTGAAAGACATTGGTATAAGACTAAGCGCACCGATAGTAAAAAATTTGTTGCTATATTTTATCGCCATAAAAATATCGGATGGTTTTACCCAAATTTTAACTGATATATGTACTTAGAAGCAATTATTTCACGATGCTTGGATAAAAAGTAGCTAGTTTAAGGACTGGCTAACGAAAATGCAAGCTGACACAACAAATATATACTGCTGCTATTGCAAGTCTACATATATGCCACACTTACAACTTGCGATAAAAATATCTTAGCGTCATTCAAAGAAATGATAAATATTTAACTAAGAAGGAAAACGATGACATCGATGGCTTATTAAATAATTTAAATAAAAGCCTAAGGGTCTTGTGTCCTTTTTTGCATTTGAATATAGCTTGTTTTTCAGAATTTTATATTTTTCTACGCTTATTTTAGCTTTTTTTTAAGTAGAATCTACCTTATGCGGGCGCTCAACACCTGGCAAACACTGGTTGCAACACGCATATGCATTAGCTTCTATTGGGAAAATGAGGCTACACAAGTCCTTTGCCATACAAAACCATATATTTATATGATTGCTGCAGCGTGCAATAGATGATGGTATGAGAATATCTTTCGTTTTTTATCTGAATTTTTAGTTGGTTATCTTTAAATGGTGAGGGGGGATGCAAAATTGTGCGTTAGTAAATCACGCAGAGACTACGCGACTTGATCGACAGTAGGAGACCCTGTACTTTTTGCGTGCAAAGCATTGTTTCAATTTCAATAAATGGCTTCTTCCTTTTGCCCGTAGTCTGTATTATACATACCAAAAATGAAGGCGCTAGCATTAAAGGTGCTCTTGTAATTCGACTTGGAAATTTTGTAGATATAAACTGATATCTTCGTAGTGTCGCCATCTATAGAAATGTTTTGAAACTTAAGGAATCTGTAGTGATCGCTTTGCACTCAAAAAGTACAGGGTCTCCTACTGTCGAGGTTGCTCCACCGTAGCTTAATGCATTTTTTTAATTTTCTTTTTCGGTCTGTTTGGTGCTTACAAAAATCTCAAATTTTGGCAAAATTTGAGAAAAATTGTAAGGCCATCGGACAAAAACGAGTTGGTAGTCCCTGCGAGTGCTAGCAACGCGTAATTTTGCTCACCCCTCACCAATAAGTTGCAAATGATTTTGTATGACTAATGAATTTTGTAGCTTTATTTTCCCAATAGCATCTTCCGCATCCTCGTGTCGCTTTGACACACTATAGCATCCAATTATTAAGGGGTTTCACCGCTATAGAAATTAAATAATTTAAAATTTTTTTGATTGCTTGAAAAAATAGTTTAATTGTAGAATATGATAAACAAAAAAAATATTGTTTTAAAATGCTTTTTCTCGATCCCTATTTCGAATTTCTTTGAGGATGCCAACTTCCGCTGCAACGCGACCAAAACTATGATCGCGATTTTCTTTAAGCACGATTTTCAAAATTTTTGCTTGAAATTTTAATCATACTTTCAAAACGTGAATACGCAGGGAAACACATATGGTTTTTTAAACAACCATAAACTGTTCAAATGAACTTTATTCAAGCCTTCGCCAAATTTACAAAAATGAGCATTTTAAAAATCCGTAAGTTTTTCTGTAGCTATATTAATGTGGAGTAACAGGATTTTTTTCCGAAATTTTTAAACCCACTTATGTTGCGTGTCGCGAAGGTCTTCCAGCGAAACACGTCTCAGGGCGCCGGCCATATTGCCGCCATTTTGAAATTTTTTGATTGGAAAATAATATTTTGTATTCTTTAATATATGTTTAAAAATATCCAAAAGCTTTATTCACGTACTCTTACTTCTGGTCTAAAAAAAATTGTGAAAAAACGACCCAAGAACAATGATTACAGTGGTGTAACCCCTTCATAACTTTTATTAACCTCTGTAAAATATTTGGAGCCTGGGAACACAACATCTGTATTAAAATAATCAATTTGAAGCTGCCATATGAATGATCGCTTGAAAATCAACATTTTGTACAAAATCTGACGGCTTATGCAGGGCTCTGCAAGGGTATCCAAACTTTGGCGCGCCAAAGTTAGCTTGCGATAAACTAATGTACTTTAATTTAAAGACAATTAATTGAAGAAGTAAAATAAGTTATTTATTTAAGCTATGAGTAAACGGTTACTAATTTGTGTAAGCGCACATTTGATTGGTTTCGAAACCGCTCTTTTTTAATTTCATATACATTATGACCTTTAGAATGTACGTAAAATGGTGGTAATTTTTTCTTCTCTAGAACAATTTTGTTTCCTAAAGTAAACTGCATAAAACCTATTATTTGATCGCCTTCTTTAATCGTCGAGTTCATTAGGGGACTGGCTTTAATTTCTGCAAATCCGTTCTTGGCCATTTGCCTTTCAACAATGTGCAAAGCAGATTCATTGGCAATATCTTGGTAAGATTTTTGACGCATAAGTCCAATAAAGAACGCTTTTACAATATGTTGTAGGTTCGTTGAACCCTCAATTTTAGCATGTAGGTCCTTAATTCCAATTGCCCTGCATATGGTTTGTATTGCGCGATGACATAACAATCCATACCCCTCGGGCTTCTTTGAAACAAATATTTTTGTTTTTCCAAATGCTGAATAAAAATCGTGGGTAATGGTTCTGTTTTCATAAAGATTTATGCTTATCAATTTCTGCCCTGCTCGGTTTTTAGATTTGCGGAGAGCAGTTCGAACTTCTGGACCTTTAGCTAAAGCAAAACCAGCCAATCCATTTTTATTTCCAGTAACAGATAAAACGGAGTATCTACGTTTTCTACCCATGTTTCCTTTCATAATAAAAACGATTTTATTCTCCAACACAAATGTGTCAAAAAAAGTAAAGTCTTCGTCCTCTAAAGCATCTGGAGGGCCAATATTGCGACCTGGCATTTTTGTTCCGGACCATCCACGATCAATCGGATTTAACTTCATTTGTTTAAAATTTCCCATTGAGTCACGTATTTTAAATATATTTTTCTCTCTCTCGGGGTTCTCGGGCTGTTTTTGTTGATGTATAAGTTCATTTCCTTTTATAATTGGTGCATTAAGGCCAGGCCAAATGCAACTTTTCTTTCCAAGTCCAATTGTCTGTCCTTTATTAAGATCTTTTGCCATTTTTCTTCCAGTTCCCTTTCCACGACCTCTCTTTTTGCCAGCATTACTAACAGCTGTTACTCCTCGCCATATATCATCAGCTGGTACTGAAAGTACAGAAATGTTATCCGATCTTTTATTAGAATTTTTTTTATTTATGCATTCAATTGCTTCTTATTTCCTGTTGCTAAAAGGATATCCTTATTAATATACTAGCCACAAACATAAATAATTAAAATAAAAAAAGCATTAAGCTACGGTGGAGCAAGCTCGAATTTAGGAGACCCTGTACTTTTTGAGTGCAAAGCGATCACTACAGATTGTTTCAGTCTCAAAAAATTCTAATAGACGGCGCCACTACGGAGATATCAGTTGACTTTGCCCGTAACATTGTTAGTTAAATAACTTCCGCGTTTATCATCCGATTTGGATGAAATTTGCAGGATAGGTTCAGACCAAAATCTGTATTATAAATATTAAAAGTCAAGACGCTAGCTTTAAAGGTGCTCTTGTAATTCGACTTGGAAATGTTGTATTTTAATTTGCGAGGCGGAGGGGGGCGTGGCAAAAATCTAAAACAAACTCGTTCAATGCAAGATATAGATGTACCTACATGCCAAATTTGGTGTCTCTAGCTTTTATAGTCTCTGAGATCTAGGAACTCAAAAAGGGACAGACGGACAGACAGACGGACATGGCTATACCGACTCGGCTGTTGATGCTGATCAAGAATATATATACTTTATGGGGTCTGCCAGTGAGTATCGGGCATTACTTTGAGAAGGTTGGAAACCAGCTTTGAACCAAAATCTTTGAGATTTATATGTCTATAGTATAGATTCTATACCAAATGTTAAGCGAGTCAGCGTTAGCGCGTTAGAGACAATATGTACTATGGAAACCATAATGTTGTCCAATAATACAATTGTCATGGGTACTTTAATAAGTATACTTTCAAATGCAATAAATAATCAATTGTATACTGTTTTCAAAAAAAAAAAACCAAAAAATCTAAACATGGGCACTCAAAAGATAACTGTAAATTTACATATGCTGCTTTACAAGCACATCTTATATAATATTTTTTTTACTTACACTTATTAAAGAAACTAGTGCTACGAGACAGTATAAAATTTGGAGGAACACCAAGAAGATTGGCATAACTCTCCCCAAACAATGATAAACGTTTCCAACAATGTAAAACAGATGGCTTTAATAGCAGTCTAGCCATTTTGTATGCAAAATCACTCTCAAAATAAATTTAACCAATCCGATTACGCTTTGTTCTGAATAAATTCAAATGAACGGGACATTTAATGACCGAATGAACTTATTCAGAATTTCACAACTTTTCTGTTTACACGGGGCGCAATACGAGAACTTATTTAACGTTTACAGCATAGTATCCAGTGGACCGAAATCGATTCTGATTTTTCCTTAAGCTTCATTTAAAAAATTGTGACACAATGAAATAGAAGTGTGTTTACTAATGTATCTACCAGGCAGTATGCAGTGAATCAAATTGATAGAGGTGCCAGAAAGTGACGGAAATTTAGCAGCACTTTTTGACAAACAGATGTTCAATTCTTAAAGCTCGGGACTTTGCTTCGAATTTTTATTATTCTGACAATCAAAATGAAGTTAAATATCGCAGAACAAAGCAAACAAAACAAATAAAAATTATATGGAGCTCTTCGATGAAGGAGTCAATATTTATCATTTTTATACCCTGAGGGGGTATATTAAGTTTGTTAAAAAAATAAAAGTATGTAACAGGCAGAAGGAGGCGTGGCAGACCCCATAAAGTATATATATTCTTGATCAGGGCGAGAAGCTGAGTCGATATAGCCATGTCCGTCTGTCCGTGTAAGTAACAAGATCTCAGAGATGGTAAGACCTAGGAACACCAAATTTGGTATGAAGACTTCTTATACTTGCACGCAGATCAAGTTTATTTTAAATTTTGGAAGCCACGCCCCCTTCGCCCACAAAGTAAAAAAAAATGGATAGCACAGGCAATTAACAAGCTAGAGATTTGAGCTTCGGCAGGAACAATACTTGTACTGAAATGGATGCATCGTGAAAATTTGATCAAGATCGGATAATAAACACGGAAGATATCCGCAATTATTTAATTCTTTAGTTTAATGTGTTGTTGTTGTGAGTTTTCGCCCTCTCATATTTGCTTATTCGTTGAAGCATTTACATATACATACATACATATGAATGAAAGAGCGCGCTGTGTTAGATTGAGTTTTCGCCCTCTCTCCCTCTCTCTTTCAAGTAGAGTGGTAAAGCTGCCACCTTGATAGACGGGACATCATGGTTCGAGTCCCAGTAAAATCATGCTTAAATTCTTAAATTTTTTTTTTAATTTTTGTTATACATTTAAAAATTGTTTTTTTAAGTTTTTATTTAGTTGTTTTGAAAATCACGTGCTCATTGTTGCTAAGACTTTTAAATACAAAACAGACAGCACAAATACGAAACACAAATATAATTAAGAGAAAATTTGAGTGGCGTTCTCTACTACCTCAGGGTATTCTACTGTCGGGCTCTCCCGACTGAATGATATATTTAGGATGTGGAGCAGTGGCCACCATTGTGGGATCTCACCCATAACAAACATAAAAACAAATAATAATAACATAACAATCCCATAAAACTGTATGTGTCGCTGCCAGTGCTCATTTAAATTTCAATTGACAGTCCACTTCATCTGATTTTTCATTTACATTTTGCATTTGAGTTTTACGCAGCTGACGAAACTGTGTAAGCCCTCAACTTTTTTGTGGGATTTTCTAAATCATTGGTGTAGTTTTTGTAGTATATTTTTGTTATTATGCCATCAGACTTACCCTGTTTATACGGAGAGAAAAGCGTAAAAACATTTCACGTATTTCTTTGAAAAATGCGTGTATAAACACTATTACATGTATTTGAGCCACACACGAAAGTTGACTATGAATTCAGCCAAAATGCGTGTAAAGAGGCGCAGCCAACTTTTGGTTTTTTTTAATTGATTGTGGCAGCACTAAAAATAATAAAACAGCAACGTCAGTCATAAAGAGAAAAGTAAAGGCCCATTTAATTAATTTAATGGAAATATGGAATTAAAAATAAAAGAGCGTTATGGACTGAGAGTGAATTGAATCAACTCCTGGGACTTCTTAAGGAGGACAACATCTTAAACACGCTGGATGAAAAAACAAAACGAAACAACAGCATTATTATTTACACTCTTCTTTAAAAAGCTGCTTATAAGCGGACTTTGCATTTTTAAAAATTTTCTCAAATCTGTCAGCTCTGTTTGTCTTAATGCGCGAAATGGTCGTATGCCGTATAAACTGGGGTAAATTTTCATTTTGCGAATTTAGATATACGTGAAATAATCCGTATAAACGTAGTAACTGACATTTTGCTAGACAGGTTCAAGATATATCGATACTTGTTTATAATCGGCCATTTGAATTGCACTTTTTATGGACATTTCTCTCACTATTCGCTTCTTTTATTTTAAAAACACAAACACTTTATTTTAACCAAAAACAGTGAAAATATAGTGACACCGAATGACGCGAGTGACAGTCCTCGTGGAAATCGAGCATAAGAATTCATCTCATTGCACGAGAGGAGATTCCCTGCCAACTTATCGTTTTTTTTTTTATTAAGACATTGACAAGATCTGTAATAAGTTTACGGTGGAACACGTCGAAATAAGACGAAAAAAATAACTTTTTTTTATGAGTTTTTCAGGTCGGCTCTCGAGATATAGAGGCATAAAGTTGACCGATTTCTATACAAAGTGCCCAGCATGCCAGCTGCTCTTTGCACTGTGTTAAGCTTAGTACGCTGCACTGAAAAAACGTGTGTACTGACTGGCAACTCCATTTAAAAAAACCTCAGCTAAGAGCAAACAGACTCTTCTGCTGTGACTTTAAGCTGGTTCGATCCCCAGTAAAACTTGCTTGCTAAAAGTTCGAACGTTTTTCGGCATTTCAGCTGCTGGTCAGCTAAAAGTGATAAGTGAATTATCGAATTAGAAAATTGAAGGAAACAAGAACAAAATCAAAAAGGCGCTTGAACAACAAAAACAAGAATGGAAGACCATAAACCAAATCTGAAACTTGTTTTTATATTTTATATTTCTATATATTCATATAACGTACCTAAAATCTCCTTTGCCCTTTTCATACCATTCAATACACAGATAAACCCTCGTTTAAAATATTTTTAGTGTGTTTGTTTCCTCATTTGAATTCGCTCCTGCCACAACTTTGATGTGTACTAGGATTTAGAGCGAGAGAAAGTATTGCTTTGAACTGTGGTAAATAGTGTCCGTATCAACTTCGTCGCTTGGCGCGATATTCAAATCATTTTATTTTATTAAGCTTTTTTATTTGATTATTTTAATATTGCAATCGAATATACTTGCGGTTGTTGTTATTGTCATTGCTATTTTTTATCCTGCTGAAGACATTGGTATTTGACAAGGTGTCTGGAAGGTAAACATTGTTAGCAACGACACACATTGTGATATAAATTGAAATAAACTTGATCTGCGTGCAAGTATATGAAGTGTTCACACCAAATTTGGTTTTTCCATCTTTGAGATCCTTTCGTTCATACGGACGGGCAGACAGCCAGACGTACATGGCTATATCGACTGTTGATGCTGATCAAGATATATATACTTTATGGGGTCTGCCACGACTCCATCTGCCTGTTATATACTTTAGCATTTTGGACAAACTTAATATACCCACAGGGGATAATAAAGAAAAGTTGAATGGTAACTCTGTTACTGCAACCCTTTTTTAATTCAAGGGTGGAAAATATCGTAAATGAGGGGTTATCAGTGTATTGAATGGTAGGATTGGGAAAAGGGGATTTAACGTATTTGATAAATTACATAAATGAAGATTTATGGAAATACAAAATTCAATAACAAGATTCTAATATGGTTCATGGTCTGCCGATCTTGTTTTTGTTGTTCAAGCGCCTTTTGATTTTGATTCAGATCCCTCCATTTTTCTATTTCGAAAATTCTCATTATCAGACCATCAGTTGAAATTAGAGCGCCACATATAATTTCCTCATTAGTTGCTAAATAACAGCGAATTGTCGGCTAAAAACAGTGTTGAAAATAGCTAAAAATCACTGCAGAAATTTCTGCTCTCAAGCTGCCCTTATTGCTGTGACCAGCGATCTCTGTAGAAAGATTCATTCGATTAAGGGTTCGAATTTTCTACAGCAGCTTCCGCTACCAAGTTATGTTATGCTGAGTTCGGTATAGCCTGTGATGCAAACTATTGGACTAGGATATCTACTTTGTTATAAGGGTTGCCAATACGTATAGTCTAAGTCAGAAAATAGAGTACACGATCGACTACATTTTGTTAGTTTGTCTTTTGCGCAGCATTGTTATTTGTAAGGTAAGTATTTTTTTCTAGCATTTTCTTGTTTAATTGTTATATGCAGAAACATATTCGTAAATTGGTCAAAATGTATGCATAATAACTTAAACTCGCTTGATTTAAAAAAAAAGTTTGTCTGTGGCGCCCATTTTAATAATAATTCACAAAATGTGTCGCTGTAAAAAATGTTTACCGTCGAGACAACTTGTCATATACCAATGTCTTTTACAGGATAAAAATTAGCAATGTATAACAGCGATGAAATTAAAAAGGACACTAACAAAACAGCTCTTAGCAATACTCTCGGTATCTCGCTCTAACACTGTGCAACGAGCAGCTGGCACGCTGAGTAGCTTGTAAGAAAATGGGTGAGCTTTAAATCTTTTAATCTCGAGAACCGAGTCGAAAATAAAAAAATTTTATAAAATTTTTTCGTCTTATTTCGACGAGTTTTACCGGAATCCATTTCATCCAGATCTTGGTGCCCGAGATATCGGATTCCTGACAAAATAATTATGTGCCCACTCGCCAACAGAAAATTTGTTTCCTCCCAAGTCAACAGGCACCGTCGATCTGCTTTAATTATCTAAAAACTATATTAAAAACAAATAAATGAAAAAAATTTATATGTTTGTTTTGCTTTTATATTTACGTTAGTTTATTGTTGTTTTTATATTTTATTAATATTTTATTTATATTTATGATAGAATTTTCTCGATTTCCACAATAATTACAGAAAATGAAATAAAAAATGCATTATACTGTTATGTTTCCGTTAAACGGAACATTCGGCAATTTGGGGTATCGAGAGAAAACAGCTGCATCGAAAATCAATAAGCAATATCAATATAATTGAACCGCGTAAATAATATTTTGAAATAGAAACCCAAAGGACAAAATTCAAAGTCTTAATAGCAACATTTACCAGCTTGGAAATTATAATTGTCACTATTTCAATAATTAAATGTGACATTGGCAAGATGACAAATGATGCGACAAGAGATGCGGCTCCACTATAGACGACTCGCATCATTTTTCCGAACCTCCAACAATGATGCGGCAGTGTATGAACAGTATTAAGCTACAATGAAGAGAGCCCGACAGTAAAAGACTACCAATATTACTGCTGTACTTATGGGAATAAGCAAGAAGTAATGAACACAGAGATCCCTATTTTGGGTTAAATCCTTACAGATCCGCA
This sequence comes from Drosophila putrida, assembly GCA_037043535.1. Classification (NCBI taxonomy): domain Eukaryota; kingdom Metazoa; phylum Arthropoda; class Insecta; order Diptera; family Drosophilidae; genus Drosophila; species Drosophila putrida. Next base: position 54,541 of record JBAMBI010000459.1, read on the forward strand.
GAAAATGAACCGCATGTTATGTCAATTTATATGGAAGCCTATGCACAGAAAAGCAGAAAAAACCATCCCCTGAAAAATTTGATATTTGTCCCTTACGTTATTTTCGCGGAAGGGCTCGATATATTATCCGATTGGGACAATTGTGCATCTTGTATGTGCCAAAAACTCAAGGTGCTAGCAGTAAAGGTGCACTTGTTACTTGGGCTTCGAAACTTAAATTTTCATTTTAAGGGGGCTAAAGAGGGCGTGGTGAGCCTACATACCAAGTTTGGTGACACTAGATTTATAGACTCTGAGATCTAGGTGTTCATATTTTCGATATTTTAAACAGCCTTAACTGTCCATTTATTGTCCAATCAGGATGAAATTTTCAGGACATGATCAAATTATAGAGTTTATCATGTTTGCCAAATATTATATATCTAGCTTAAACGTGCTTTTGTAAATCGACTTTTCAATTTATGGGCCGGAAGGGGGCGTGGCAAAATTGTAAGACAAACATGATCAATGCAAGATGTAGATAAACGTACATGCAAAATTTGCTGTCTCTAACTATTATAATCTCTGAGATCTAGATGTTTAAATAAGTGACAGACAGAACAAGAAATTTTTTGTAGCACAAACATATAACATAGACCCATTTGGACTATTTTAAAGTAATGTCCTAAAAAAATCAAGGGAAAGGAAAATACAATATCTGAAATTAACTTTCGCTAGATTGATACTCACGAGCGTTTTTCGACGCTGTTGACAGCAGTCGTCATTACACAGCTGATATGATTCAAAATAAGCTAGCGCTTAATTTACAGTTAGTCAAATAAAAGTTAACTTAAAGTGAATTAAAAAAAAAACATGGAAGCAAATTAAGTAAAAGCAAAAAATTGCACTTTGACTACTTAAACAAGATTAACACACTAATGTTTTGTCCTCAGTGAGGACTCCTCACCGCACTTGCATTCCGCATTTCTGAATTTTCGGACAACTGCGTTGTCACATACATTTCTCATAGAACTAGGGGCGGGAAAAAAGCATTCGGCTAAAAAGCCACTGCATTTCGATAGGAGTATTCGTAACTTACTTTAATTGATTTTTGGTAATAATTGTGGAAATCCAGAATGTGCTCTCACTAAAATTCAAAACCAAAAGAAATAAAACAGCTGACAGGCAAAATGACGAACGGCTATAATTAAATTTTATTTTGTTTTTACATATATTTTACAATTATTTTCAGAAAATTTACTACAGATCGACGGTGCCTGTTGAATTAGGAGACTACAAATTATCTGTTGGACCTGGGGTCCGACAAGATCTTAAATATCGGTCGGTCTACCAAAAAAACACTATTTGACTTATGTACTGCATTTCCAAGCACATATTTAAGTCCGTTCCATCTTTTACAAGTTGAAAACGTTTGCCAAGACATTGCATTATTTTTGCACTGTGTCCTTCACTGATTCAAGCGTCGGAATTATCATAGTATCATCTGTATTTTATATTTCAATTAATTTTTTCTTCTCTTTCGATTTTTTTTTTGCTTGACAGCTAACTGGAAATGCAGAAATGCGATTGCAGCACAATGAGGACATCAAGTTGCATTTTCGGAAAGCTATTGATATCTTACAAAATGCATGCCAGTGAGGACCGGGCATATGATCTACACATGAAACTGGAAAGTAACTTTTTTCTGAATGCGCATTTATACCTATTATTATCGATTTATTTATAAGTCTCCCATCTCTAATTAAGGGAAAACAATAACAAAGGCAAACTATTACCAGATTGGTTCATCTTTCAGACAATACATAGATTTTAATAATAATGTCTTGGTTTAATCTGTGGGACGGTCTTAAAACAAAGACATGCAGGTACCTGTTGCAGAGGTATTTGGGCCAGTTTTTTGAAAATAATCTTAACTTGGAACAACTAAAAGTGGATCTATACAACGGAAAAGCTGTCGTTGAAAATATCTCACTGAAAGTTAATGTAAGTATTTAAATTAAGTGACTGGGTAGCAATTGTATAGAGAGTTATTATTGTAAACAACTAAAACATCTGACAATGCATTGGCGTATTTTACACGAGATAATCTATAAATAAATCAACAATTATTTATCTAGTACAGATCGCTCAATTGCCACAGTATGTATTTACGCATTAATCACAAACACAATGTTTATATGAAAACTTAATCCTATTTAACAAAAAATCGGTTTAATATAAAACACTTTTTTTCAATATTTATGTATAGCTCTAACTAAGTTGTGTTCCTATTCAAACCGATTTTAAATGTGATTATATCCACATTACTTGAATTAATTATTTTATAAAAACTTGTCTTTGTACTCTGCTGCAAAGTAGTGTATCACAACTCGTTAATCTATATTACTACACCTTGAATTGACTAACAAAGGAAATAACGGTTAAAGCAATGATATGAACTATATAAAAACATAACACTCACTCGGCAGGCCACCTACTCGGTATCCATACATGCAGAGTTAACCTTATTACATACACTGTCTCACAGCTTGAAGTATGCAGTGCAGATTCTAGATTTGAACACTTCACAGAATTAAAACAAGCAATTACAAAAATTAAAGGAAAAATGGCTACTTAAAATTAGCAAAAACAAAGAAAATATCACAATTCTTAAATAAGGTCACAGCTTATTCTATGTAATCACTTTGATTGACTATAGCCATTTTCCTTCAGATATCTTAATAGTTTTAGTCTCGGTACTTAAAAAAAGTACAAAAGGGTTTATTACGTTCGTGCAAATGTGTGTAACAGGCAGAAGGAGACGTGGCAGACCCCAAAAAGTATATATATTGCTGATCAGCATTAACAGCTCAGTCTCTCCCATTTTTGGGTTCCTAGATCTTAGAGACAGTAAGAGCTAGAGACAGCAAATTTGGCTTGAACGTTCATCTATATCTTGCATTGAACGAGTTTGTTTTATATTTTTGCCACGTTTCCTTCCGCCACTGTCATCCGAAATAGAAATTTTGAAGTCCAACTACCGGAGCACCTTTAATGATAGCACCCTGATTTTAAGACCCTGTACTTTAAAAAAGTACAAATGGGCCTATTACGTTTGTGCATAAAAAAAAAATGTGCGTAACAGGCAGAAGGAGGCGTGGCAGACCCCATAAAGTATATATATTCTTGATCAGCATCAACTGCCGACTCGATATAGCCATGTCCGTCTGTCTGTCCCTTTTTGTGTCACCTCGATCTCAGAGACTATAAGAGCTAGAGACACCAAATTTGGCATGTAGGTTTACCTATTTCTGCCATTAAACGAGTTTGTTTTAGATTTTTGCCACGCCCCCCTCCGCCCCCGGAAATCGACATACAAAATTTCAAAGTCAAATTACAAGAGCCCTTTTAATGCCAGCGTTTTAATTTTTTAAATATTGTCCGAATCTGTCCGTAAAATTTCATCCTGATGGAACTGAAAACAGACAGTATAAAAATGTTTCAAGTTTCCAAATATAAATTATTAGCTCTTATATACTAAAAGAGTTAGAGACGCCAAACTTTGTAAGTTGGCTCATCTGTATCTTGCTCAAACCAAGTTTGCCTTAGAATTTCGCAACGCCTTCTACCGGCCCCGAAAATTTCAAAAAGATTTTTAAATTGATAAAACAAATTTCAAAGGCGAATTACAAGAGCACCTTTGATTTGACCTTTGATTTTTGCTATGTATAATACACATTATAGTCCGAAACTATCCTGAAAATTTCATCTAAATCGGATGATAAACGCGGAAGTTATTCAACTAACAATGTTACAAGCAAAATCAACTGATATCTTCGTAGTGGCGCCATCTATGAAAATTTTTTGGAACTTAAACAATCTGTACTGATCGCTTAACACTCAAAAAGTACGGGGTCTCCTACTGTCGAGCTTGCTCCACCGTAGCTTAATGCATTTTTGGTACATATAATACACACTATGGTCCGAACCTGTCCTGAATTCCATTTCAATCTGATGAACAACGCAGAATTTTTCAAAAAACAATGTTAAAGCATAGTATCCAGCAGATACGTGCTCAATTAACTGCTTTTTTAATGAATTTGCATTTCAGTAGCATTGAAAAAAGTAATGTTGGTGAAAATCTCATTTCAATAGCATTGAAAAAAGTAAGTTAACAGAAAATGACGGCAATTTTGCAACATTGTTTGACAAACAGCTGTTCGATTCTTAAAGCTTCGAACTTCGGACTTGCTTCGAATTTTCATTAATCTGGTTATCAATGAAGCGAAATGTCGCAGAACAAAGGAATTAAAAGAAATAAGAATCGGATGAACGTATTCGATAAAGAAATAATATTTGTCTTATTCAGGAGGTGGAGCAGTGGCCATCCATAAAAAACATAATTACAAATGCAGTGGAATCCGGTTATAATGACTTTCAAGGGACTGACGATTTTACGTAGTTATACACGAAAGACGCTCTAACCAAAAGGAACAAAAAAAAATTTTTTTTAGTTTATTTTATGGTTGCCATGTTTGTAATAGGTTTTAAAATAAAACAAATTAATTTTTGATTCAAAACAAAAAATTTAATAAACTTAATTCAAAAACATGGGTTTTTCATAATAACTCGTATACATATAATGCATTTTCGTTTCAAAGAAATTTTGCGGGTGTGATGCACAAGTGTCGAGCTTAAACCGAATGAGCTCATTATTGCGCATTTTGCGCATTACTTCACATTTGGCGAATTTACGCATTCAATTTTAATTGGAAAAAAGCAGAAAAAAATCTCGTCGGTATAAGCGGTTTGCCGCTTAAAGCAGAAACATACTAAGCGGTGACCATTTCATATAAGTTTGTATGGGGACCAACCAAGTCATCGCTGCAAATGCTCATTTAAATTTTATTTCGCAATACATTTCAACTGGATTTTTGTTATTTTCACTTAGTTTATACTTTGCTTTTGAGTTTTCACGCAACAGTCACTACATTTTTTTTTTTTGGATATTTAAAATCCGTTTTGTAGATTTTGTGGTATTTTTGGTATTATGCTGTCACACTGACATTTCGCTAGCCAGGCTCGAAAAATATGGTACTTTTTGCTCGCAGAACATTCCGGTCTACTGAATACTGTGCATAAGAGCAAAAGAAAGAACGACGCAAGCGAATTTTGTGTTTATTAACTTGATATCACCGTAGTGCCGCCATACATTGAAGTCACAGGTACACTACATTATAGAATTAAGAATTAGCTATGATATTAAGAAGTAAGCTTACTGCATTTTAAAAATATTTTTGGAGATGACTCAGCTTTTTGACCATTAATCGTAAATGCAGTAGCCGATTTGTACAAGAGCAGTTTCTAATTAAAAGAATTGAGATCTCCTCGAACTTCTTTTAAAAGTTCTTAAATTAGTTGCACTGTTTTGATGTTAAGGACTTTAAAGGTTTAGAAATTAAATTTATTGTTTCAAAAATACGGCACACAATATATAATATATATTACAATGCTGCCAATCTAGCTTTTTCCCCTTAAAATCTAGCTGTTTTAAAGATCAATTGCTAAAAAATTTATTTTTCAGACTCTGTATCTTAAAAAAGTACAAAAGCGCCTATTACGTTTGTTCAAAAAAAAAAAAATGTGCGTAACAGGCAGAAGGAGGCGTAGCAGCCCCCATAAAGAATATACATTCCTGATCAGCATCAACAGAAGAGTCGATATAGCCATATCCTTCTATCCCTTTTTTGAGTAGCTAGATCTCAGAGACTATAAGAGCTAGAGACACCAAATTTGGCAAGTACGTTCATTTATATCTTGCATTGAACGAGTTTGTTTTAGATTTTAGCCACGCCCCTCTCCGCCCCAAGAAGTTAATATACAAAATTTTTAATTTCAAATTACAGGAGCATCTTGATTTTTAGTATGTATAATACACATTATAGTCCAAAACTATCCTGCAAATTTCATCCAAATCAAATGGTATATGCGGATGTTATTCAACTAACAATGTTACGGGCAAAATCAACTGATATTTTCGTAGTAAATTCTTTGAAACTTTTTTGAAACTGAATCAATCTGTAGTGATGGCTTTGCATTCAAAAAGTACAGGGTATCCTACTGTCGATTTTTATTATTACATTCTGTGAAAATTTGATCAAGATCGGATGACTATATCAAATAGCTGCCATAGGAACAGTTGCTTTTTATGCCTTTAATGAACAATTAAAAGCAGTGGGGGAGGGAGTACTATTCATTGGTGTTCTGACCTTTCAAATAAATTTGCGTATAGAGGGCTCGCCCCTACTTATATGAAGTACTGTTATTTTAAGCCCAATTGCAGAGAAAATTGAGTTTACAATTCCCGATTTCTTCTAAGAATTGACATAAGGTCTAGCTGTATCTGTGAGAAGTATTTCCTATTTTCACTCCACAATTTTTACCGAGATTTTAGCGAGCGCAGCTTGCCGGGGGTTGGCATGCAAAGAGAGCAGAGGCCAGCCCCCTAGTAATGTATATATGTATATTCTTGATCAACAATACCAGCTGATTCGATATAGCCATATCCGTATGTTAGGTCCCATTTTTGAGCACCTATATCTCAGAGACTAGAGCTAGAGAGACTAAACTTGGTGTGTAAGCTCATTTATATATGGGCCAGATCAAGTTTGCTTTAGAATTTTTCGATAGTTAAAAACAAAATTTAAGTCGAATCACAAAAGGACTTTTAATGCTAGCGATATGTTGTGTAGTACACATGATAAACTCTATATGCCGAGCCTGTCCTGAGAAATTCATTCTGATCGGACAATGAACAAACAGTATACAGCTGTTCAAAATTTCGAAAATATGGACACCTAGATCTCATAGACTATAGGAGCCAGAGACGCCAAGCTTGGTAAATATGTGCATCTATATAATGCCCAGATCCAGTTTGTTTTAGAATTTTCCCTCGCCTTCTTCCGCCACGAAACTCAAATATCAAAATTTTCGATGTCAAGCTACAAGAGCTCCTTTAATGCTTGCACCCAATAATACCTACTATGGCCCGAACCTGTCCTGAACTTCATTCCAATCGGATGATAAACTCGGAAGCTTTTCAATTAACAATGTGTTTATTAACTGATATGTGCTACTCAACTGATATCTTCGTAGTGGCGCCATCTATTGAAGTTTATACAACATTGAAAAAGAATGTACATATAGTGAGCGCGGTGCACTCAACATTTTTTTTCAATTAGTGACACCAATTTTATCATTACGCTTTTCACAACTTTTTGCTCTTCCCATAAGTACAGGGTCTCCTAATGTCGAGCTTGCTTCACTGTAGCTTACTGAATTTTTTGACTTTGTTTCCGTTCAGAAACGGCTTTAAAAGAAAATTGGCAATGTCAGACTTCGCTCATGGTTGTCTATTGCGCGCAGTTTTAGCTCGTTGGCGAGAGTGATATGCGGAAATTCACCGTTTTCTTCTTTATAATCTGCTTTCGATCCGTTTTTTTTAATTTGATTGATTTGGATCTCGAGCAAGCTAAACAATCATATTAAGCGGATTAAAAAGATCGCTAAAACTCACTATATGAACAAAAAGGTTTATTTGATTTTATTTTCGTCATATTTTGACGAGTTCTACCGTAATCCATTTTCAGATCTTGGCGGCTCGGAAACCCTAGTATTGCCATTTGTTTTTCAATTTGTGTGTGAAGGTGCGTGGCATCCGACACCCTTTTAAAATAACTCAAAGCTCGTTTTGTTCAGAATTTAGTTTTCTTTTACTTAAACTAAAAAATATAAGAATTTTTACACTGATTGTGAGTTAAAAGTTGTTACTTAAAAGGTTTAAGTTAAAACACAAAAAGCCAAAATTTAATTTCAAACCTCGAAAATCGGGTCGGTCCGCAGTAAAATACCCTGTGAAAGTAAATTACAATCTTAAATTCAATATGCATGCAATTATAATTTACCTGCTCAATATAAATCTATATATAGTTCATTTACTAGAAGAGTGACATAGGTCGAAAACCACGATTTTTGATTTAATGATGCAGATCTATGTTGTGTAGAATTTTATCGTCCTATGTTTAATACACAGAGAGTGAAAAGAGTATATGTTTGACCGCTTTTAAGAAAGACAGGCGACACTCGAAAACTTAAAATGCGTTTTCTTGAAATACCATTTTTTTAATATGTTACTCCTCTAGTAAATGAGCGTTATATGTAATTCTTTGTCCTGATTGCCTGATTCATTGACTGACGAATCACTAACTGACAAAAGGGTAAAAATATCAAGCTGAAAATCACAGGTTATATTGGTCAACATCGGATGACTATATTAAATAGCTGTCATAGGAACAGTGGCTCTTGATGCTATAATAAACAATCAAAAGCAGGAGGGAGGGGTTGTAGATGCGACTTTTAAAATAGATTTGCAACATATGGCACTCTTTTTCGCTTTTGCAGCTATAACTCTACTTTACAAATGATTTTTTCGTGTCTCCCGTCTCCCTCCTAAACATGAAAAAGTAACTTAAAAAATGTTCCATGGAGTAGTTTTCAAGATATATATTTTTTTATAGAGTATAGACTTTCACGAATAAAACAAGTCATCGTTCATAAAAATCGATTGATTAATTAAGGAGTTATTAGTCTTTTAATAAAAAACACATGTTGGAAAATACTACTAAAATACTACTAAAATGTAGTATTTTACAACTTGTGTTTGAAATATTACATACTAAAATACTACATACTAAATACTGTCTGTGTTAAATACTATTGAAAACAATAACCACTTTTACCATTTATACTCGAAAAAGCTAACTAACCTATGAAAAAGTTAAAAAAAATATATCTTGAAAACTACTCCATGAAAAATGTTTTAAAGTTACTTCTTCATGTATAGGAGGTCAAAGACTATAGGGGAAAAATACTTTTAGCTCTTCGGAAGTCTGCTGTAAGCTGGTGTAATTATAGTGATTATACTCAACAATCAAAAGCAGCGATGGAAATAGCGCAGTCTCTTCAAAACATTTAGCATGGGCGGTACAAAATCTCTTTCTATCTCTAAATTTTTCTCTGTCACTCTTTTACTCTCTCTTTTGTTGATTCTCCACTTTACGCAATAAAGAAAAAACACTCTTCTAAGCCTTGAGCACGGATCCAAATCTGTAGCGATTCAAACTGCTTGAGTTTAAGACAGTGCAGCCGACTAACAAGCAAGATGATCTGAGTTCGAGTGCCGATTCGTGCGGGTATATTCATTTTTAGACCGTGTACCTTAAAAAAGTACAAATGGATCTTATTATTTTATGCAAATGTGCGTAACTGGAAGAAGAAGACGTGCAGACCCATACAAGTATATATTTTCTTGATCAGCATCAACGCCCGTGTCGATATCGCGATATCCGTCTGTTCGTTTGTCATTTTTTGTGTCACCTAGATCCTAGAAACTATAACAGCTAGAGACACCAATTTTGGCATGTAGGTTCATGTATACGTTGCATTGATCAAGTTTGTTTTAGAACTTGCACCGCCTCCCTCCGCCCCCGTAATTTTTAAACAAACTTTCAAAGTCAAAAACAAAAGCACATTTAATGCTACTGATATGATTTTTGGCACACGGGAGAAACTCTACAGTCCAATCCTTTCCTGAAAGTTTATCCGGATCGGATAATGAACGGATAGTTTACGGCTGCTCGAAATTTCGAAAATATGAACACCTAGATCTCAGTGACTATAAGAGCTAGAGACACCAAGCTCGGTGTATAGGCTCATCAATATCTGGCCCAGATCGAGCTTGTTTTAGAATTTTGCCAGGGCCCTTCCGCCGCCGTTATCCGAAAAACAAAAATGCAATGTCTAAATACAAAAGCACTTTAATGCCAGCATCTTGATTTCTAAACCTGTCTAGAAAATTGCATAACATACAATTTTTTTAATTGGTGAATTTAGTATAATAGGTTCCTGTTCAATCTTGTATATTGTAAGCCAAATATTTTGCTCTAGAACCTGGTCGCTATAATATTGTATTTGTAAGGTAAACCTTTCAACAGGGCCAGGATAAACTAGTGATGTAAATCCAAACTGAACATAGATTTAAAAATCGGACTCAGAAAATCGCCCGTGCAAAAATCGATTGATCGAAACATCGGAAATTTCGACAACGATTGATCGATTTTTTATACAAACTTTTAAAAATTGAATATAGAAGATCTTGGTTCTTAACACTTGTGTATATTTATAAATACATAATTTAAAAGCAATTTTTAGGACTAAATAAAATATTTTCTTCATTTTTGTACACAGTCTGATCTTAAAATGAATGAACTTTTCAGATATAGAATAAAACAAACATGGTAGTATATTTCAAAGCTGAAATTTATTAACAAAGAGATCGTTAAATTTGTTTTGTATTTAATACATATACGAATTGTCTTAATTATTTAATAATTATTCAAACATACAATTAACAATTATTCAAAATAAAAAGGAAGCCTGCTTCAATCTTCAGCATTATTCAAATAGTATGCTTCAAATGCGTATATGACATTAATTAAACAAATTAAAAATCATGTGTTTTTGGTTCCGTGCTTTATTTCCACATTGCCCGGTACCTTGAAGGGAACAGAAGGAAAGACAATGATCAGATGATATGTTTGGTAATCAGTCTGTTGTTACTTACATAACAGTTTTTTCAGTCGCCACAGTAACGTAATCTAATTATGCTATTTATATGTATGTATGTTTAATAAACGTTAATAAAAGTGTAGTTCTTTCTTACTTTGGCATAATTGTTCACTTTAACTTTTAGCGCGATATAAAATTTTGACGCCGCGTGCTTTTATGCAGCGTTCGTTCAAGACGTGCAAAATGTACGATGTTTTACATAAAACGATTTATTTAAATCGATTGATCGCCTAAAAATAGATCGAGTTAAGACACTCTAAAATCGCTTGCTCAAAAATCGATTAATCGATGTTTTCTTACATCACTAAACAATAAAATTTGAGCTTGGTTGTTTGTATTGCTCAAAAAACAATAAAGCTCTTTATACAAAATATTAATTTGCGTTTAATTGTTCCTATTATCACAGAATGTAACAATAAATAAGAAATACATAATCTGTGAGTTTGGTTGAGATAGCTCAAAAAACAACAAAGCACTTCATACAAAATATAAATTTGATGAAATATATGAAGTACTGTTATTTTAAGCCCAATTGCAGAAAAAATTGAGTTTACAATTCCCGATTTCTTCTAAGAATTGACATAAGGTCTAGCTATATCTGTCAGAAGTATTTCCTATTTTCACTCCACAATTTTTACCGAGATTTTAGCGAGCGCAGCTTGCCGGGGGTTGGCATGCAAAGCGAGCAGAGGCCAGCCCCCTAGTAATGTATATATGTATATTCTTGATCAACAATACCAGCTGATTCGATATAGCCATATCCGTCTGTTAGGTCCCATTTTTGAGCACCTATATGTAATTTATATGTATGTATGTTTAATAAACGTTAATAAAATTGTAGTTCATTCTTACTTTGGCATATTTGTTCACTTTAACTTTTAGCGCAATATAAAATTTTGACGCCGCGTGCTGTTATGCAGCGTTCGTTCAAGACGTGCAAAATGTACGATGTTTTACAAAAAAAGATTTATTTAAATCAATTGATCGCCTAAAAATAGATCGAGTTAAGACACTCTAAAATCGCTTGCTCAAAAATCGATCAATCGATGTTTTCTTACATCACAAAACAATAAAATTTGAGCTTGGTTGGTTGTTTGTATTGCTCAAAAAACAATAAAGCTCTTTATACAAAATATTAATTTGCGTTTAATTGTTCCTATTATCACAGAATGTAACAATAAATAAGAAATACATAATCTGTGAGTTTGGTTGAGATAGCCCCAAAAACAACAAAGCACTTCATACAAAATATAAATTTGATGAAATATATGAAGTACTGTTATTTTAAGCCCAATTGCAGAAAAAATTGAGTTTACAATTCCCGATTTCTTCTAAGAATTGACATAAGGTCTAGCTATATCTGTCAGAAGTATTTCCTATTTTCACTCCACAATTTTTACCGAGATTTTAGCGAGCGCAGCTTGCCGGGGGTTGGCATGCAAAGAGAGCAGAGGCCAGCCCCCTAGTAATGTATATATGTATATTCTTGATCAACAATACCAGCTGATTCGATATAGCCATATCCGTATGTTAGGTCCCATTTTTGAGCACCTATATCTCAGAGACTAGAGCTAGAGAGACTAAACTTGGTGTGTAAGCTCATTTATATATGGGCCAGATCAAGTTTGCTTTAGAATTTTTCGATAGTTAAAAACAAAATTTAAGTCGAATCACAAAAGGACTTTTAATGCTAGCGATATGTTGTGTAGTACACATGATAAACTCTATATGCCGAGCCTGTCCTGAGAAATTCATTCTGATCGGACAATGAACAAACAGTATACAGCTGTTCAAAATTTCGAAAATATGGACACCTAGATCTCATAGACTATAGGAGCCAGAGACGCCAAGCTTGGTAAATATGTGCATCTATATAATGCCCAGATCCAGTTTATTTTAGAATTTTCCCTCGCCTTCTTCCGCCACGAAACTCAAATATCAAAATTTTCGATGTCAAGCTACAAGAGCTCCTTTAATGCTTGCACCCTATAATACCTACTATGGCCCGAACCTGTCCTGAACTTCATTCCAATCGGATGATAAACTCGGAAGCTTTTCAATTAGCAATGTGTTTATTAACTGATATGTGCTACTCAACTGATATCTTCGTAGTGGCGCCATCTATTGAAGTTTATACAACATTGAAAAAGAATGTACATATAGTGAGCGCGGTGCACTCAACATTTTTTTCAATTAGTGACACCAATTTTATCATTACGCTTTTCACAACTTTTTGCTCTTCCCATAAGTACAGGGTCTCCTAATGTCGAGCTTGCTTCACTGTAGCTTACTGAATTTTTTGACTTTGTTTCCGTTCAGAAACGGCTTTAAAAGAAAATTGGCAATGTCAGACTTCGCTCATGGTTGTCTATTGCGCGCAGTTTTAGCTCGTTGGCGAGAGTGATATGCGGAAATTCACCGTTTTCTTCTTTATAATCTGCTTTCGATCCGTTTGTTTTAATTTGATTGATTTGGATCTCGAGCAAGCTAAACAATCATATTAAGCGGATTAAAAAGATCGCTAAAACTCACTATATGAACAAAAAGGTTTATTTGATTTTATTTTCGTCATATTTTGACGAGTTCTACCGTAATCCATTTTCAGATCTTGGCGGCTCGGAAACCCTAGTATTGCCATTTGTTTTTCAATTTGTGTGTGAAGGTGCGTGGCATCCGACACCCTTTTAAAATAACTCAAAGCTCGTTTTGTTCAGAATTTAGTTTTCTTTTACTTAAACTAAAAAATATAAGAATTTTTACACTGATTGTGAGTTAAAAGTTGTTACTTAAAAGGTTTAAGTTAAAACACAAAAAGCCAAAATTTTCTTTCAAACCTCGAAAATCGGGTCGGTCCGCAGTAAAATACCCTGTGAAAGTAAATTACAATCTTAAATTCAATATGCATGCAATTATAATTAACCTGCTCAAAACATATCTATATATAGTTCATTTACTAGAAGAGTGACATAGGTCGAAAACCACGATTTTTGATTTAATGATGCATCTCTATGTTGTGTAGAATTTTATCGTCCTATGTTTAATACACAGAGAGTGAAAAGAGTATATGTTTGACCGCTTTTAAGAAAGACAGGCGACACTCGAAAACTTAAAATGCGTTTTCTTGAAATACCATTTTTTTAATATGTTACTCCTCTAGTAAATGAGCGATATATGTAATTCTTTGTCCTGATTGCCTGATTCATTGACTGACGAATCACTAACTGACAAACGGGTAAAAATATCAAGCTGAAAATCACAGGTTATATTGGTCAACATCGGATGACTATATTAAATAGCTGTCATAGGAACAGTGGCTCTTGATGCTATAATAAACAATCAAAAGCAGGAGGGAGGGGTTGTAGATGCGACTTTTAAAATAGATTTGCAACATATGGCACTCTTTTTCGCTTTTGCAGCTATAACACTACTTTACAAATGATTTTTTCGTGTCTCCCGTCTCCCTCCTAAACATGAAAAAGTAACTTAAAAAATGTTCCATGGAGTAGTTTTCAAGATATATATTTTTTTATAGAGTATAGACTTTCACGAATAAAACAAGTCATCGTTCATAAAAAATCGATTGATTAATTAAGGAGTTATTAGTCTTTTAATAAAAAACACATGTTGGAAAATACTACTAAAATACTACTGAAATGTAGTATTTTACAACTTGTGTTTGAAATATTACATACTGAAATACTACATACTAAATACTGTGTGTTAAATACTATTGAAAACAATAACCACTTTTACCATTTATACTCGAAAAAGCTAACTAACCTATGAAAAAGTTAAAAAAAAAATATCTTGAAAAGTACTCCATGAAAAATGTTTAAAGTTACTTCTTTATGTATAGGAGGTAAAAGACTATAGGGGAAAATTACTTTTAGCTCTTCGGAAGTCTGCTGTAAGCTGGTGTAATTATAGTGATTATACTCAACAATCAAAAGCAGCGATGGAAATAGCGCAGTCTCTTCAAAACATTTAGCATGGGCGGTACAAAATCTCTTTCTATCTCAAAATTTTTCTCTGTCACTCTTTTACTCTCACTTTTGGCATGTAGGTTCATCTATATGTTGCATTGATCAAGTTTGTTTTAGAACTTGCACCGCCTCCCTCCGCCCCCGTAATTTTTAAACAAACTTTCAAAGTCAAATAACACAAGCACATTTAATGCTACTGATATGATTTTTGGCACACGGGAGAAACTCTACAGTCCAATCCTTTCCTGAAAGTTTATCCGGATCGGATAATGAACGGATAGTTTACGGCTGCTCGAAATTTCGAAAATATGAACACCTAGATCTCAGTGACTATAAGAGCTAGAGACACAAAGCTCGGTGTATAGGCTCATCAATATCTGGCCCAGATCGAGCTTGTTTTAGAATTTTGCCAGGGCCCTTCCGCCGCCGTTATCCGAAAAACAAAAATGCAATGTTTAAATACAAGAGCACTTTAATGCCAGCATCTCGATTTCTGAACCTGTCTAGAAAATTGCATAACATACAATTTGTTTTTAATTGGCGAATTTAGTATAATAGGTTCCTGTTCAATCTTGTATATTGTAAGCCAAATATTTTGCTCTAGAACCTGGTCGCTGTAATATTGTATTTGTAAGGTAAACCTTTCAACAGGGCCAGGATAAACTAGTGATGTAAATCCAAACTGAACATAGATTTAAAAATCGGACTCAGAAAATCGCCCGTGCAAAAATCGATTGATCGAAACATCGGCAATTTCGACAACGATTGATCGATTTTTTATACAAACTTTTAAAAATTGAATATAGAAGAACTTGGTTCTTAACACTTGTGTATATTTATAAATACATAATTTAAAAGCAATTTTTAGGACTAAATAAAATATTTTCTTCATTTTTGTACACAAAATGTAACAATAAATAAGAAATACATAATCTGTGAGTTTGGTTGAGATAGCTCAAAAAACAACAAAGCACTTCATACATAATATAAATTTGATGAAATATATGAAGTACTGTTATTTTAAGCCCAATTGCAGAAAAAATTGAGTTTACAATTCCCGATTCCTTCTAAGAATTGACATAAGGTCTAGCTATATCTGTGAGAAGTATTTCCTATTTTCACTCCGCAATTTTTACCGAGATTTTAACGAGCGCAGCTTGCTGGGGGCTGGCATGCAAAGAGAGCAGAGGCCAGCCCCCTAGTAATGTATATATGTATATTCTTGATCAACAATACCAGCTGATTCGATATAGCCATATCCGTATGTTAGGTTCCATTTTTGAGCACCTATATCTCAGAGACTAGAGCTAGAGAGACTAAACTTGGTGTGTAAGCTCATTTATATATGGGCCAGATCAAGTTTGCTTTAGAATTTTTCGATAGTTAAAAACAAAATTTAAGTCGAATCACAAAAGGACTTTTAATGCTAGCGATATGTTGTTTAGTACACATGATAAACTCTATATGCCGAGCCTGTCCTGAGAAATTCATTCTGATCGGACAATGAACAAACAGTATACAGCTGTTCAAAATTTCGAAAATATGGACACCTAGATCTCATAGACTATAGGAGCCAGAGACGCCAAGCTTGGTAAATATGTGCATCTATATAATGCCCAGATCCAGTTTATTTTAGAATTTTCCCTCGCCTTCTTCCGCCACAAAACTCAAATATCAAAATTTTCGATGTCAAGCTACAAGAGCTCCTTTAATGCTTGCACCCTATAATACCTACTATGGCCCGAACCTGTCCTGAACTTCATTCCAATTAACAACTTTTTGCTCTTCCCATAAGTACAGGGTCTGCTAATGTCGAGCCTGCTTCAGAAACGGCTTTAAATGAAAATTGGCAATGTCAGACTTCGCTCATGGTTGTCTATTGCGCGCAGTTTTAGCTCGTTGGCGAGAGTGATATGCAGAAATTCAGCGTTTTCTTATTTATAATCTGCTTTCGATCCGTTTGTTTTAATTTGATTGATTTGGATCTCGAGCAAGCTAAACAATCATATTAAGCGGATTAAAAAGGTCGCTAAAGCTCACTATATGAACAAAAAGGCTTATTTGATTTTATTTTCGTCATATTTTGACGAGTTCTACCGTAATCCATTTTCAGATCTTGGCGGCTCGGAAACCCTAGTATTGCCATTTGTTTTTTAATTTGTGTGTGAAGGTGCGTGGCATCCGACACCCTTTTAAAATAACTCAAAGCTCGTTTTGTTCAGAATTTAGTTTTCTTTTACTTAAACTAAAAAATATAAGAATTTTTACACTGATTGTGAGTTAAAAGTTGTTACTTAAAAGGTTTAAGTTAAAACACAAAAAGCCAAAATTTTCTTTCAAACCTCGAAAATCGGGTCGGTCCGCAGTAAAATACCCTGTGAAAGTAAATTACAATCTTAAATTCAATATGCATGCAATTATAATTTACCTGCTCAATATAAATCTATATATAGTTCATTTACTAGAAGAGTGACATAGGTCGAAAACCACGATTTTTGATTTAATGATGCAGATCTATGTTGTGTAGAATTTTATCGTCCTATGTTTAATACACAGAGAGTGAAAAGAGTATATGTTTGACCGCTTTTAAGAAAGACAGGCGACACTCGAAAACTTAAAATGCGTTTTCTTGAAATACCATTTTTTTAATATGTTACTCCTCTAGTAAATGAGCGTTATATGTAATTCTTTGTCCTGATTGCCTGATTCATTGACTGACGAATCACTAACTGACAAAAGGGTAAAAATATCAAGCTGAAAATCACAGGTTATATTGGTCAACATCGGATGACTATATTAAATAGCTGTCATAGGAACAGTGGCTCTTGATGCTATAATAAACAATCAAAAGCAGGAGGGAGGGGTTGTAGATGCGACTTTTAAAATAGATTTGCAACATATGGCACTCTTTTCGCTTTTGCAGCTATAACACTACTTTACAAATGATTTTTTCGTGTCTCCCGTCTCCCTCCTAAACATGAAAAAGTAATTTAAAAAATGTTCCATGGAGTAGTTTTCAAGATATATATTTTTTTATAGAGTATAGACTTTCACAAATGAAACAAGCCATCGTTCATAAAAATCGATTAATTAATTAAGGAGTTATTAGTCTTTTAATAAAAAACACATGTTGGAAAATACTACTAAAATACTACCGAAATGTAGTATTTTACAACTTGTGTTTGAAATATTACATACTGAAATACTACATACTAAATACTGTCTGTGTTAAATACTATTGAAAACAATAACCACTTTTTTCTGTCACTCTTTTACTCTCGCTTTTGGCATGTAGGTTCATCTATATATTGCATTGATCAAGTTTGTTTTGGAACTTGCACCGCCTCCCTCCGCCCCCGTAATTTTTAAACAAACTTTCAAAGTCAAATAACACAAGCACATTTAATGCTACTGATATGATTTTTGGCACACGGGAGAAACTCTACAGTCCAATCCTTTCCTGAAAGTTTATCCGGATCGGATAATGAACGGATAGTTTACGGCTGCTCGAAATTTCGAAAATATGAACACCTAGATCTCAGTGACTATAAGAGCTAGAGACACAAAGCTCGGTGTATAGGCTCATCAATATCTGGCCCAGATCGAGCTTGTTTTATAGGCTCATCAATATCTGGCCCAGATCGAGCTTGTTTTAGAATTTTGCCAGGGCCCTTCCGCCGCCGTTATCCGAAAAACAAAAATGCAATGTTTAAATACAAGAGCACTTTAATGCCAGCATCTCGATTTCTGAACCTGTTTAGAAAATTGCATAACATACAATTTGTTTTTAATTGGCGAATTTAGTATAATAGGTTCCTGTTCAATCTTGTATATTGTAAGCCAAATATTTTGCTCTAGAACCTGGTCGCTGTAATATTGTATTTGTAAGGTAAACCTTTCAACAGGGCCAGGATAAACTAGTGATGTAAATCCAAACTGAACATAGATTTAAAAATCGGACTCAGAAAATCGCCCGTGCAAAAATCGATTGATCGAAACATCGGCAATTTCGACAACGATTGATCGATTTTTTATACAAACTTTTAAAAATTGAATATAGAAGAACTTGGTTCTTAACACTTGTGTATATTTATAAATACATAATTTAAAAGCAATTTTTAGGACTAAATAAAATATTTTCTTCATTTTTGTACACAAAATGTAACAATAAATAAGAAATACATAATCTGTGAGTTTGGTTGAGATAGCTCAAAAAACAACAAAGCACTTCATACATAATATAAATTTGATGAAATATATGAAGTACTGTTATTTTAAGCCCAATTGCAGAAAAAATTGAGTTTACAATTCCCGATTCCTTCTAAGAATTGACATAAGGTCTAGCTATATCTGTGAGAAGTATTTCCTATTTTCACTCCGCAATTTTTACCGAGATTTTAACGAGCGCAGCTTGCTGGGGGCTGGCATGCAAAGAGAGCAGAGGCCAGCCCCCTAGTAATGTATATATGTATATTCTTGATCAACAATACCAGCTGATTCGATATAGCCATATCCGTATGTTAGGTTCCATTTTTGAGCACCTATATCTCAGAGACTAGAGCTAGAGAGACTAAACTTGGTGTGTAAGCTCATTTATATATGGGCCAGATCAAGTTTGCTTTAGAATTTTTCGATAGTTAAAAACAAAATTTAAGTCGAATCACAAAAGGACTTTTAATGCTAGCGATATGTTGTTTAGTACACATGATAAACTCTATATGCCGAGCCTGTCCTGAGAAATTCATTCTGATCGGACAATGAACAAACAGTATACAGCTGTTCAAAATTTCGAAAATATGGACACCTAGATCTCATAGACTATAGGAGCCAGAGACGCCAAGCTTGGTAAATATGTGCATCTATATAATGCCCAGATCCAGTTTATTTTAGAATTTTCCCTCGCCTTCTTCCGCCACAAAACTCAAATATCAAAATTTTCGATGTCAAGCTACAAGAGCTCCTTTAATGCTTGCACCCTATAATACCTACTATGGCCCGAACCTGTCCTGAACTTCATTCCAATTAACAACTTTTTGCTCTTCCCATAAGTACAGGCTCTGCTAATGTCGAGCCTGCTTCAGAAACGGCTTTAAATGAAAATTGGCAATGTCAGACTTCGCTCATGGTTGTCTATTGCGCGCAGTTTTAGCTCGTTGGCGAGAGTGATATGCAGAAATTCAGCGTTTTCTTATTTATAATCTGCTTTCGATCCGTTTGTTTTAATTTGATTGATTTGGATCTCGAGCAAGCTAAACAATCATATTAAGCGGATTAAAAAGGTCGCTAAAGCTCACTATATGAACAAAAAGGCTTATTTGATTTTATTTTCGTCATATTTTGACGAGTTCTACCGTAATCCATTTTCAGATCTTGGCGGCTCGGAAACCCTAGTATTGCCATTTGTTTTTTAATTTGTGTGTGAAGGTGCGTGGCATCCGACAACCTTTTAAAATAACTCAAAGATCGTTTTGTTCAGAATTTAGTTTTCCTTTACTTAAACTAAAAAATATAAGAATTTTTACACTGATTGTGAGTTAAAAGTTGTTATTTAAAAGGTTTAAGTTAAAACACAAAAAGCCAAAATTTTCTTTCAAACCTCGAAAATCGGGTCGGTCCGCAGTAAAATACCCTGTGAAAGTAAATTACAATCTTAAATTCAATATGCATGCAATTATAATTAACCTGCTCAAAACATATCTATATATAGTTCATTTACTAGAAGAGTGACATAGGTCGAAAACCACGATTTTTGATTTAATGATGCAGATCTATGTTGTGTAGAATTTTATCGTCCTATGTTTAATACACAGAGAGTGAAAAGAGTATATGTTTGACCGCTTTTAAGAAAGACAGGCGACACTCGAAAACTTAAAATGCGTTTTCTTGAAATACCATTTTTTTAATAAGTTACTCCTCTAGTAAATGAGCGATATATGTAATTCTTTGTCCTGATTGCCTGATTCATTGACTGACGAATCACTAACTGACAA
Organism: Drosophila putrida; assembly: GCA_037043535.1. Lineage (NCBI taxonomy): Eukaryota > Metazoa > Arthropoda > Insecta > Diptera > Drosophilidae > Drosophila > Drosophila putrida. The sequence goes on from JBAMBI010000459.1 coordinate 75,179, forward strand.
ACGGGTTAAAATATCAAGCTGAAAATCACAGGTTATATTGGTCAACATCGGATGACTATATTAAATAGCTGTCATAGGAACAGTGGCTCTTGATGCTATAATAAACAATCAAAAGCAGGAGGGAGGGGTTGTAGATGCGACTTTTAGATAGATTTGCAACATATGGCACTCTTTTTCGCTTTTGCAGCTATAACACTACTTTACAAATGATTTTTTCGTGTCTCCCGTCTCCCTCCTAAACATAAAAAAGTAACTTACAAAATGTTCCATGGAGTAGTTTTCAAGATATATATTTTTTTATAGAGTATAGACTTTCACGAATAAAACAAGTCATCGTTCATAAAAATCGAGTGATTAATTAAGGAGTTATTAGTCTTTTAATAAAAAACACATGTTGGAAACACTACTAAAATACTACTGAAATGTAGTATTTTACAACTTGTGTTTGAAATATTACATACTAAAATACTACATACTAAATACTGTCTGTGTTAAATACTATTGAAAACAATAACCACTTTTACTATTTATACTCGAAAAAGCTAACTAACCTATGAAAAATTTAAAAAAAATATATCTTGAAAACTACTTCATGAAAAATGTTTTAAAGTTACTTCTTCATGTATAGGAGGTCAAAGACTATAGGGGAAAATACTTTTAGCTCTTCGGAAGTCTGCTGTAAGCTGGTGTAATTATAGTGATTATACTCAACAATCAAAAGCAGCGATGGAAATAGCGCAGTCTCTTCAAAACATTTAGCATGGGCGGTACAAAATCTCTTTCTATCTCAAAATTTTTCTCTGTCACTCTTTTAGTCTCGCTTTTTGCATGTAGGTTCATCTATATGTTGCATTGATCGAGTTTGTTTTAGAACTTGCACCGCCTCCCTCCGCCCCCGTAATTTTTAAACAAACTTTCAAAGTCAAATAATAAAAGCACAATTAATGCCACTGATATGATTTTTGGCACACGGGAGAAACTCTACAGTCCAATCCTTTCCTGAAAGTTTATCCGGATCGGGTAATGAACGGATAGTTTACGGCTGCTCGAAATTTCGAAAATATGAACACCTAGATCTCAGTGACTATAAGAGCTAGAGACACCAAGCTCGGTGTATAGGCTCATCAATATCTGGCCCAGATCGGGCATGTTTTAGAATTTTGCCAGGGCCCTTCCGCCGCCGTTATCCGAAAAACAAAAATGCAATGTTTAAATACAAGAGCACTTTAATGCCAGCATCTCGATTTCTGAACCTGTCTAGAAAATTGCATAACATACAATTTGTTTTTAATTGGCGAATTTAGTATAATAGGTTCCTGTTCAATCTTGTATATTGTAAGCCAAATATTTTGCTCTAGAACCTGGTCGCTGTAATATTGTATTTGTAAGGTAAACCTTTCAACAGGGCCAGGATAAACTAGTGATGTAAATCCAAACTGAACATAGATTTAAAAATCGGACTCAGAAAATCGCCCGTGCAAAAATCGATTGATCGAAACATCGGCAATTTCGACAACGATTGATCGATTTTTTATACAAACTTTTAAAAATTGAATATAGAAGAACTTGGTTCTTAACACTTGTGTATATTTATAAATACATAATTTAAAAGCAATTTTTAGGACTAAATAAAATATTTTCTTCATTTTTGTACACAAAATGTAACAATAAATAAGAAATACATAATCTGGGAGTTTGGTTGAGATAGCTCAAAAAACAACAAAGCACTTCATACATAATATAAATTTGATGAAATATATGAAGTACTGTTATTTTAAGCCCAATTGCAGAAAAAATTGAGTTTACAATTCCCGATTCCTTCTAAGAATTGACATAAGGTCTAGCTATATCTGTGAGAAGTATTTCCTATTTTCACTCCGCAATTTTTACCGAGATTTTAGCGAGCGCAGCTTGCCGGGGGTTGGCATGCAAAGAGAGCAGAGGCCAGCCCCCTAGTAATGTATATATGTATATTCTTGATCAACAATACCAGCTGATTCGATATAGCCATATCCGTATGTTAGGTTCCATTTTTGAGCACCTATATCTCAGAGACTAGAGCTAGAGAGACTAAACTTGGTGTGTAAGCTCATTTATATATGGGCCAGATAAAGTTTGCTTTAGAATTTTTCGATAGTTAAAAACAAAATTTAAGTCGAATGCTAGCGATATGTTGTTTAGTACACATGATAAACTCTATATGCCGAGCCTGTCCTGAGAAATTCATTCTGATCGGACAATGAACAAACAGTATACAGCTGTTCAAAATTTCGAAAATATGGACACCTAGATCTCATAGACTATAGGAGCTAGAGACGCCAAGCTTGGTAAATATGTGCATCTATATAATGCCCAGATCCAGTTTGTTTTAGAATTTTCCCTCGCCTTCTTCCGCCACGAAACTCAAATATCAAAATTTTTGATGTCAAGCTACAAGAGCTCCTTTAATGCTTGCACCCTATAATACCTACTATGGCCCGAACCTGTCCTGAACTTCATTCCAATTAACAACTTTTTGCTCTTCCCATAAATACAGGTTCTGCTAATGTCGAGCCTGCTTCAGAACCGGCTTTAAATGAAAATTGGCAATGTCAGACTTCGCTCATGGTTGTCTATTGCGCGCAGTTTTAGCTCGTTGGCGAGAGTGATATGCAGAAATTCAGCGTTTTCTTATTTATAATCTGCTTTCGATCCGTTTGTTTTAATTTGATTGATTTGGATCTCGAGCAAGCTAAACAATCAGCTTAAGCGGATTAAAAAGATCGCTAAAGCTCACTATATGAACAAAAAGGCTTATTTGATTTTATTTTCGTCATATTTTGACGAGTTCTACCGTAATCCATTTTCAGATCTTGGCGGCTCGGAAACCCTAGTATTGCCATTTGTTTTTCAATTTGTGTGTGAAGGTGCGTGGCATCCGACAACCTTTTAAAATCACTCAAAGCTCGATTTGTTCAGAATTTAGTTTTCTTTTACTTAAACTAAAAAATATAAGAATTTTTACACTGATTGTGAGTTAAAAAATGTTATTTAAAAGGTTTAAGTTAAAGCACAAAAAGCCAAAATTTTCTTTCAAACCTCGAAAATCGGGTCGGTCCGCAGTAAAATACCCTGTGAAAGTAAATTACAATCTTAATTTCAATATGCATGCAATTATAATTAACCTGCTCAATACATATCTATATATAGTTCATTTACTAGCAGAGTGACATAGGTCGAAAACCACGATTTTTGATTTAATGATGCAGATCTATGTTGTGTAGAATTTTATCGTCCTATGTTCAATACACAGAGAGTGAAAAGAGTATATATTTGACCGCTTTTAAGAAGGACAGGCGACACTTAAAATGCGTTTTCTTGAAATACCATTTTTTTTAATATGTTACTCCTCTAGTAAATGAGCGTTATATGTAATTCTTTGTCCTGATTGCCTGATTCATTGACTGACGAATCACTAACTGACAAAAGGGTAAAAATATCAAGCTGAAAATCACAGGTTATATTGGTCAACATCGGATGACTATATTAAATAGCTGTCATAGGAACAGTGGCTCTTGATGCTGTAATAAACAATCAAAAGCAGGAGGGAGGGGTTGTAGATGCGACTTTTAAAATAGATTTGCAACATATGGCACTCTTTTCGCTTTTGCAGCTATAACTCTACTTTACAAATGATTTTTTCGTGTCTCCCGTCTCCCTCCTAAACATAAAAAAGTAACTTACAAAATGTTCCATGGAGTAGTTTTCAAGATATATATTTTTTTATAGAGTATAGACTTTCACGAATAAAACAAGTCATCGTTCATAAAAATCGATTAATTAATTAAGGAGTTATTAGTCTTTTAATAAAAAACACATGTTGGAAAATACTACTAAAATACTACCGAAATGTAGTATTTTACAACTTGTGTTTGAAATATTACATACTGAAATACTACATACTAAATACTGTCTGTGTTAAATACTATTGAAAACAATAACCACTTTTTTCTGTCACTCTTTTACTCTCGCTTTTGGCATGTAGGTTCATCTATATATTGCATTGATCAAGTTTGTTTTGGAACTTGCACCGCCTCCCTCCGCCCCCGTAATTTTTAAACAAACTTTCAAAGTCAAATAACACAAGCACATTTAATGCTACTGATATGATTTTTGGCACACGGGAGAAACTCTACAGTCCAATCCTTTCCTGAAAGTTTATTCGGATCGGATAATGAACGGATAGTTTACGGCTGCTCGAAATTTCGAAAATATGAACACCTAGATCTCAGTGAATATAAGAGCTAGAGACACCAAGCTCGGTGTATAGGCTCATCAATATCTGGCCCAGATCAAGCTTGTTTTAGAATTTTGCCAGGGCCCTTCCGCCGCCGTTATCCGAAAAACAAAAATGCAATGTCTAAATACAAAAGCACTTTAATGCCAGCATCTTGATTTCTGAACCTGTCTAGAAAATTGCATAACATACAATTTTTCTAATTGGTGAATTTAGTATAATAGGTTCCTGTTCAATCTTGTATATTGTAAGCCAAATATTTTGCTCTAGAACCTGGTCGCTATAATATTGTATTTGTAAGGTAAACCTTTCAACAGGGCCAGGATAAACTAGTGATGTAAATCCAAACTGAACATAGATTTAAAAATCGGACTCAGAAAATCGCCCGTGCAAAAATCGATTGATCGAAACATCGGCAATTTCGACAACGATTGATCGATTTTTTATACAAACTTTTAAAAATTGAATATAGAAGAACTTGGTTCTTAACACTTGTGTATATTTATAAATACATAATTTAAAAGCAATTTTTAGGACTAAATAAAATATTTTCTTCATTTTTGTACACAGAATGTAACAATAAATAAGAAATACATAATCTGTGAGTTTGGTTGAGATAGCTCAAAAAACAACAAAGCACTTCATACATAATATAAATTTGATGAAATATATGAAGTACTGTTATTTTAAGCCCAATTGCAGAAAAAATTGAGTTTACAATTCCCGATTTCTTCTAAGAATTGACATAAGGGTAGCTATATCTGTGAGAAGTATTTCCTATTTTCACTCCGCAATTTTTACCGAGATTTTAGCGAGCGCAGCTTGCTGGGGGTTGGCATGCAAAGAGAGCAGAGGCCAGCCCCCTAGTAATGTATATATGTATATTCTTGATCAACAATACCAGCTGATTCGATATAGCCATATCCGTATGTTAGGTCCCATTTTTGAGCACCTATATCTCAGAGACTAGAGCTAGAGAGACTAAACTTGGTGTGTAAGCTCATTTATATATGGGCCAGATCAAGTTTGCTTTAGAATTTTTCGATAGTTAAAAACAAAATTTAAGTCGAATGCTAGCGATATGTTGTTTAGTACACATGATAAACTCTATATGCCGAGCCTGTCCTGAGAAATTCATTCTGATCGGACAATGAACAAACAGTATACAGCTGTTCAAAATTTCGAAAATATGGACACCTAGATCTCATAGACTATAGGAGCCAGAGACGCCAAGCTTGGTAAATATGTGCATCTATATAATGCCCAGATCCAGTTTGTTTTAGAATTTTCCCTCGCCTTCTTCCGCCACGAAACTCAAATATCAAAATTTTTGAAGTCAAGCTACAAGAGCTCCTTTAATGCTTGCACCCTATAATACCTACCCACTATATGAACAAAAAGGCTTATTTGATTTTATTTTCGTCATATTTTGACGAGTTCTACCGTAATCCATTTTCAGATCTTGGTGGCTCGGAAACCCTAGTATTGCCATTTGTTTTTCAATTTGTGTGTGAAGGTGCGTGGCATCCGACAACCTTTTAAAATAACTCAAAGCTCGTTTTGTTCACAATTTAGTTTTCTTTTACTTAAACTAAAAAATATAAGAATTTTTACACTGATTGTGAGTTAAAAGTTGTTACTTAACAGGTTTAAGTTAAAACACAAAAACCAAAATTTTGTTTCAAACCTCGAAAATCGGGTCGGTCCGCAGTAAAATACCCTGTGAAAGTAAATTATAATTAACCTGCTCAATACATATCTATATATAGTTCATTTACTAGAAGAGTGACATAGGTCGAAAACCACGATTTTTGTCTGGTTTATAACTTAAAAATATTCCCATATTTGAGTCCTCCGTAGATACGTAGTTGCTTACAACATGTCCGTGCATATGGTAAGATAGAATTATCATGTGTATGTAACCTGTATGAATAGAGTCCCCCGCAGATACGGGGTTCTCACGCCACCTGCATATGAGGGCTCCACAGGGATGAAGTGTTGACAACATGTGCATGCATATGGAGTTATCATAACATATGCATGCGACCTGAGTAAATAGAGTCCCCTGCAGAGATAATATGCACCCCCTACAACAGTAGCCCTTTTTTGTACCCTTAGACATAGATTACAATATGTTAGATATAAGAATTTTGAGTATAAATAAACCTGCCGAGTCTCTCGGCAGATCAGTCCATAAACGATCCTCAAACCGTGTATTTTTTCGTCTCGACAGCTCCGCTCCGCTTTTCAGTTCCCTTTTCACCATTTTTTGCTCTTTCCCATAAGTCCTCCAAGTCTCCTACTGTCGAGCTTGCGCCATTGCCATTGTAGCCTAATGCATAGTATTTTTGGTTTTGTTTTAGGCTCTTAATGAATTGTTTGAAGAACAGGGCTGGGCTTTTGAAGTAATTTCTGGTCATATTGGATGTTTAACAGCAATGGTTCCATGGAATGCTCTGATGACTAATGACAGTTCTCTGAATATATCAGACTTGACTATTACTCTGAGACCAGTTACGCGAAGTCAAAGTGGCACAACAATGTTGGAATCTATGTGGTCTTCTGTGAGCAGTTCTATCCAAATGGCAGAGGAATGTATGAAGCAGGTTGATGATGACATACCGTTTTTAAACCACAGCAACACATTAATTGGATTGGAAAAATTTGCTGAAACTATTGATAATGGTGAGTAGTTGACATATTGAGCTTTTTGAGCTTTAATTTTTTAGTACTAAACGAGAGAAAAAATTATATTATTGAATTTTTCACCGTTAAAATTTATTTGCAGTTCTTAATCGTATACATGCCAACTTAAATAATACAACATTAAATATTGAATATACTTTGCCGAAATCTTTTAAAAAACTAATTATATCATTTAAAGCTAATCATGTTGAATATAAAAATCAAACTGGATATGAAAAATATACAAATTTAAGTAAAGATACAGGAATAAATATCGAAAGTAAGGATAAACCTCCCATTTTGACTTCATTGCCAATGATTGCTAAACATCACCTTGTTACAAATGAGTTAACTGTATGGACTTCAGAAATAATTAATAGTAGAGGAGGAATTACGGAACACGAGTATACTGGACGGCTATGCAAAATTGTGGAATTTAAAGGGTGTCAAAATTTTAAAATAAGCATAAAACAAACTGAAAATATTGTTGGCCCAAAAGTTAACCTGGAAGTTACAATAGACAACATTTACTTTATGCTTACCCCACGTCAAACACATCTGTTAATTCGAATTTCAAAAGGGTTTAATAAGGATCGGCCCAAAGATATAATGTTAAAGCATTATAAAGACTTAAAAACTGATATTTCCCATATCGTAACTAATCCTACGAAAATGACTGGGATAATTCAAAAAGAGTCGGAATGGAGTAATGAAGGTTGTTGTTCACGAAAATCAGGATTCACGATGTTTAAGGATTTTAAGAAAAGCAAAAGTGTCGAATCTATTTTATCTGAAACATCAACAAATAGTATGGCTACGTCGTGTAGCAATACCCAACTGAATAGCGGAAACTTGGAAAAATCTGGAGAAATTTTAAAATTTAAAATACAAATTTTCAAAATTGTTGGTGTTGCCCTCCATAATGATATACTAATAGAAAATACTATAAACAATATCGCACCCAAATATATAATAACCGATAAAAGTTTCTTGAACTATTCCCAAATTGCTGACGACTTTTTCTCAAGCACACGCAAAGAAGAATTGCTGGAGGACTGTTTTATCCCAATACTAAACCATAATTATCTTTTGTTGATGGTATCATCCTTACTAGTCAGTGGAAACCAACAGAGATACTGCCAAGAGCTTACATTAAAAACTACATTATCAGCGACCATGGTTGACTTCAGTGAAATCCTCGATAATGCTGAGTATCCCCTTATTTTGTTTGACAGGAAAAAGGTGTGTACTAACTTGATTTTAATCATTTAACTTTTTATTATTATATCTAAAGTGAGAAAAAAATAACAGGACGATCAATTTTTTTTTAAATGTAAAATAAATTTATTTGTTAGTTTTATAATTTGCCCTGAGCAGGGATTAAAACCGAAAAAAGTAAAATTTAAATTTCGATCACGGTTATGGTCGGGTTTTGGTTTTCAGAAAACGGTTTTGTAAAATTTTCTTATATCAGCTTCGTAGTGGTTAACCTAAGCTTCAGTTTCGAAATTCCGTTATGGTTTCGGATTCCAAAAAAGCCCAAAAATATAAAAGAATGCAATAAATATTACTAAAAACATTTATTTAATTTATTAAAAAACCGAAACAACCCGTTATTTCTAAACGGGTATTACGGTTTGAAGAATTTCGGTTTATCGGTTTCGAAATAATGTAAAATTTTTTTTCTGAAACGGTTTCAGTTACGGTTACAAATTTGAATCGTTTCAAATTTGTAACGAAAAATATAAAGTCGTTTTACCTCATAAAAAAATTTGGTTTACCTTCAGGCCGTTGGAAAAAACTTCCGCGTTTATCATTGAAATAATATTCTTGATCAGGGCGACAAACTGAGTCGATGTAGCCCCGTCTGTCTGTCCGTCCGTGTGAACGAGAAGATGTTAGAGATGGTAAGACCTAGGAGCACCAAATTTTGGTATGTAGAATTCTTATAATTGCAAGTAGATGCCACGCCCCGTCCGGTAATTATCAAGCTAGAGACTTGAGCTTCGGCACGAACAACTCTTGAATGAATATGAATGCATCGTGAAAATTTTATCAAGATCGGATAGTAAACACGGAAGACGCAGTTATTCGATTTTATAATTCAATGTGCTGTTGTGAGTATTCGCTCTCTCTCTCTCTCTTTTATTCAATTCTTCAATTAAATGCGTTTGTTGTTGTTCATTTTGCTTATTCGATTATGTATTCAAACATATGTATATACATATGCATGTAAGTGCGCGCTGTGTTAGAGTGAGTTTTAGCCCTCTCTCCCTTTTTCTTTTATGTTATCTCTGTTTGGATCTTAATACATGCATATTCATATTATACAAGAAGTGGGATGGTGTAGGATAGCGAAAGGATAGCGTTGCCTGAATCCTAGTAACAGCGCGCTCAAATACTTCCCTTATATAATTTTTAAATTTTTGTTATACATTTAAAAATAGTTTTTTATGTTTCTATTTAAATAGTTTGAAAATTACGTGCTTATTGTTGCTAAGACTTAAATTCTTAACAGATAGTAAAAATCCAAAACAAAAAAATTTAGAAGAAAATTTGAGTGGAGCTCCTATTCTACTGTCGGACTCTCCCGACTGAATGATATATTTAAGATTACATTGTATTTATTTATTTTTAAATTATTATTCAATATTTCTTTTGAAGCTTTTCTTTTATGTCAGTTGAGACACTCGAAGCCTTAATAACAAAACCAAATTATCTAATAAAATACAAATATCAAAAAAAAAAAATGAAAAAACAATCGAATTGAGCGATGGCTCGTTGTGTCCCAACGAACTTTTGGATGTTTTCGGCAATGCGAAAAGTTTCATTTTGTTTTACGAACCAATTTTTTCGATCTCGAAATTTGAAACTATCCCTAAGTGGCTGCCATCTCATACTCTTTCACTGACATAAACTTGACTCGTTGGGTGCTTCTTTAAAATAAAAGTACTTAATATAAGCAGGGGGCAAGCCGTTTACTGCTCGCTTAGCTAGCAAGCCGCAGACTCTCTCTCCGCTCGTTGAAATCTCGTGGAAAAATGTGCAGTGAAAATAAGGAACACTTCTCATAGCTGTAGCTGAACCTTATGCTAATTTTTATAAAAAAGCCGGACTCGTAAATAGCCATGTTGTGCTGTTTTATATTTTTCCCTGCAATTGGACTTTAAATAATAGTACTTTATATAATGTAGAGAATTTACATTTTTGCTGCTCGATGTTTGGAAGTTTTCGCTGCAATTGGAATATAGCAGCAAGAGCGATTAAGAGTGACATATGCTGCAAATTTATTTGAAAGTCGCAACATCAATGAAGCGCTTTGCAGAATAGTGTGATTAATCTAAAGATTATTTGGATATTAATATCCTGTTTGGTATGATTTTGGAAAATCTTATAAAAGGGGGCTTAGCAATCAGAGAAATATTCCTAGAGCAAAAGAGCTAGTTGACAAATTGCAACATTTTTAGTCTTGTAGCTCGGCGCTAGTGCCATCGGTACAGAGGAGTTCAAAGTCATCGTTTGAATCATTTCTTGCCCACCATTTCTTACGGTTTCCACCCGTACTTTCCAATACAGTGGTGTGCTTCATAAATGCCACATGGCCACCGCCATCTCAACAAGGCAACAGAAAACAATAATATCCCCTGAAGCATCACGTTGACAGTATCTGTACCTGGTTTTGTGGCAAATATCACCATGCTGTCTTAGGGTACTCCGGTATTATTTTGACTACTGATGGCTCTCGGCACTCAAGACTTAGTAAAGTACTCTGCTGCGGCACGAATTGAATCACATCCATAGGGTCGCATTCAACCGTTGAAAATTTGAAACCAGCGGCAGTATTAGTTTCAGTGTGACATGTGTACTTTCCCTTCAGATAAGTAATTTCAGTATCTGGATCTTCTTCCTTTGCAGCAGGCACAGAGTATTACTCCGGCTCACCCAAGTTGTACACCTCAAACTTAAATGGAATCAAGCCGTAGCTTATCCCACCAGTATACACCTCTCCGGCATCAAACACATGTTAAATAAATTGGTTGCATGTGGAAGGTATCTTTTTGCAGATCAGCTCAGGTTTTAATAGCCTTTAGTGATGATATTCTTCTGGGATTCGAAGATGGGACTTGTCCTGTAATAACAAATTCAATCTTCAGTATCTTTTTGATTCAAGTATGAGGACTTTTTCGTACAAAATTTATATGTTATTGCTATTTCCGAACGCACTTGGCCACAAAAAGTGTTTAAAAAACAGTAGTCGAAGAAGAAGATGTCGCGATATTTTTGCTTTTCTCTGCTTCGACTGCCTGCGACTTCTTAATACAGTAGAATTCGGTTATAACGACTTTCAAGGAACCGACGATTTTACGTCGTTATACCCGGAAGACGCTTTAACCAAACGGAACAAAAAAAATTTTTTTTGTTTATTTTATGGCTGCCATGTTTGTAATAGGTTTTAAAATAGAACAAATTAATTTTTGAATCAAAACAAAAAATTTAATAGATTTAATTCAATAACATGGGTTCTTTCTAATAAGTCGTATCGGTCAGGCGACAGCTAAAACTAAGATAGAGTAGTGAGACTGTAAGAACCTTTGTGTCGCTGCTACGCACACAAGCAAGGGTGCCGATCACTGATAAAAACATACATTTCTAACAGCGTCGTTTGATGCCTAAATTTGTTGGCATTTCGCTGTATTTTTTTTCGGCACGTCGCAATATCCGGTTGAATTCTGAAAAATCTCGTCGGTATAAGCGGTTTGTCGCTAAAAGCGGAAACGTACTAAGTGGATGCCCTTTCATATAAGTTTGTATGGGGACCAACCAAGTCATTGAGTTTTCGTCGCAATAACCGGATGGACGCTATAAGCAGAGTCGCAATAGCCGGATTCTACTGTATTATGTATATTCTAAAAATAACATAAGTCGCTGTCGAAGCAGCAGCACAAACAAACGGCGACAAAAATCAAGTAGCAGCAGTAGTTGCCGTTTTTTGCTTTGTAATGTGATATTGCTTTCGATTATGATCATAAGTTGAAGCTGCAGCAAGCGATCAGCTCTCGAAAGTCATTGACAATGGCAGTCAAGAAAAACGGTCAGCTGAGTAATTCGAAGCACCAGCAAGTCATGGATTCGTGGAAGTCAGCCGCAGTCGCCGTCGCGATCAATTGTGTGTTGCACAGTGGCTCGCTTCTCCGCAGATAGAATTAACTTTGGAACTAGGTGAGATATCGGATTGAAATTTGAAATATATATTTCTAGTACATCAAAGAAATTTTTAAAAGCGAAATTTAAGTAGGCAAGACTCTGAAAATAAAAATAAATTAACTCTCAAACACACTTACAAATATGCGGTTGCCACAAAAATATTTTTTTCTCTCTACGTTTTTTAAGAAAGTTAAAAATATCTAAATACTAAATAAAAAATATATCATTCAGTCGGGAGAGCCCGATAGTAGAATACCCTGGGGTAGTAGGGAACGCCACTCAAATTTTCTATTAATTATATTTGTGCTGTGTGCTTTGCATTTCAAAGTCTTAGCAACAATGAGCACATTATTTTCAAATTAGCTCAATAAAAACATAAAAAACTAATTTTAAATGAATAAAAAAAATTTAAAAAATAAATAAGTACAGAATTTAAGCGTGCTATTACTGAGATTCGAACCACTATCTCCCGTCTGCCTACTCGGCACCTCTACCGCTTGATAACTTGAAAGAGAGAGAAAGAGAGGGCGAAAACTCACAACAACAGAAACACATTGAATTAAAGAATTAAATAATTGCGTATATCTTCCGTGTATATTATCCGATCTGGATCAAATTTTCACGATGCATCCTTATTCATTTAAGTATTGTTCGTGCCGAAGCTCAAGTCTCTAGCTTGATTACCAGTGCTATGTATAATTGTGGGGGAAGGAGGCGAGGTATCCAAAATTTGAAATAAACTTGACCCTCGTGCAAGTATAAGAAGTCTTCATACCAAATTTGGTGTTCCTAGGTCTTACCATCTCTGAGATCCTTCATACGGACGGACAGACAGACGGACATGGCTATATCGACTCAGCTTCTCGCCATGATCAAGACTTTATATCCTTTTTTTTACTTAATATACCCCCAGGGTATAAAAATATCATTCAGTCGGGAGGGCCCGACAGTAAAATACCCTGTCGAAGTATAGTGCGCCTCTCGAATTTGCTTATGATTATATTATTATTTTAATTATACACACACGCACAATCAGGAAAAATTTATGCGTGGGAAAATTGACAAATCAGCATAGGAGTAGCCAATAATGATTAAGAGAATGCATTCCTCTATGAACTTTAAAATCCCCTTATTAAATTTGCTGGCTGCGCCTTTGTATTGGCACGTGGCAGAATGAGAAAGCGAGCATCAGTAGATGCCGAAGAAAGAAGGAACGAATGCAAAATGAGAGCAATAGAGAAATGAAACAGTGCATGTGTGTTTTGCATGCAATCATATATGAAATAGATACCAATACAAGCACAATACAATATACAATATGAAGTGCTGGAGTTGTTAAAATAGTTGGCAGCAGCTTTGACCTGGTTGTTGCAATCGACTACTTTCATATCGTCATGGCGTTGTAGCATACATATGTATATATGGAAACAATCCAACCAGATAGTCTGCCAACCCAAGGGAAACAACCCGCCTTGTTACACACATGTCAAAGCTCAGTTTCATCCTAGAGTGTTTTTTTTTACAACTACGAATAATATTCTAAAAAGCCTCCTTCTAATTTCTCATGCATTATAGGAATAAGAGAGTTGTATCGACCAGCTGTGAATACATGTCCAGCGTCGAACGAAGTAATATGTGCCTTTTCGCGATAAAGATGATGAATATATTCCTCGGCGGTGTAGGCCATAAAGCATGTAAGATTCAAGAATACGTCATCGAAAAGTGCGCTATTCCGTCATATAGCTACTCAATGATTTTGGTGCACCAAATTCGGTTGCTCGTCGTATGCCATGGAATGCATTTTGCAAGAAATCGATAACTTTCCCAAAAATGCATCTTGCTATCCTTGTCCTCATTGTGCTGCATTTGCATTTTCTTCTGCATTTTCAATTAGCTGACGATCATAAACAAATCGCAAGAGAAGAAAATTTAAAATATGAAATATAAATGATTCTGTGATTGTTTTGATGCTTGAATCAGAGAAGGAAATAGTACGGGTTGAGAGTTTTTTTTTTGTTTCTATTTGTAAATAATCCGATGTGTCTACCGTTTAAGTTAAATTGTAACTTGTAGCGACCTTTTTATTTGCTAATTGGAAAGTTTTTGCTGACTCGAGGTCGAAAATTCTAGTTCTAATTGTCGGAATGACAGAATTAAGACTTGTTTAATCAACAGCAACAATGTTTTTGATAACAATGTTAAGATGATTATACAAGTTCACAACAACAATTCAACATAAGCTTTTACTTTTCAAAGTTATTTGACATTTTGCTGTTTTATTTGTTTTGTTTTTGTATTATAGCTACAGCAAATTTTCAATTTCCACAATACTAATTACGGAAAAGTTATTAAAAAATTACTATTTCTATCGAAATGCAGTTGCATTTTTGTTAAATGCTATTCTCCCACCCTTAGCTCCCACAAGAAATGAATGAGGTGAATTACAACATTTGTCCGAAAATGCAGAAATGCTGATTGCAAGTGAGGACAGGGCATTATCATCGTAGTGCGTGCGTGCGTGACTGACCGAGACTCAACCGCGTGTTTAATAACGATCGGTATGACATCGGGGAAAGTCAGCTAACACAGTTACCGTTTCGAAGCATATTAAAACGATCGAGATTGAAATTTTGGGTGCAATGTAAAATATGTTGCTACGCTTTATGTTGATAATTTATATTATATTTAAGCAATGAATGTGATTTTTTAGACATAAGTAAAATCGAATGTTATATTGTGAGCTCGTGTTCGATCAATAGTCAGGTTGTCCGAATTTAAGATTCGAAATAATTTGAATTTCAATTAAACGAAATAGTTTTCAATATTGCCTACAAACAATTATAATAAATGGCGCTTTCAGTTGACGAAGAGGTCGCTAGCGTCCCTTCTTCGTTTTGAATAACTTCCGCGCTTATATTTTTCAAAGGGCGGAGTGCGGCGTGAGAAAAACCTAATGCAAACTTGATCTATGCAAGATTTCGATGAACGTACATGCCTTATAGTCTCTGAGATCTAGCTGTTCAAAAACGGACAAACAAACATGGTTATATCGATATATACTTAATGGGGTCTGCCACGCCTCCTTCTCCTTCAGATAAACGCGGAAGTTATTCAACTAACATTGTTACGGACGAAAGAAAGAAGAGACGGCAGCAACCTCTGTGCTGCCACTATTTACTCTTTCCCATAAGTAAAGGGTCTCCTACTGCTTGCTCCACTGTAGCATAAATTATTTATATTTCAAAACGAGCCTTATTAAAAATGTGGTTCGGATCAGGCTCGTAGACGTTAAAAACTTAACTTAAAAATACTGACCAACACGTTTTGCACGGATCACTTCTGAAGCGTTTTGCGGCCTTGAGTTATATAAGTCTTATACCAAAAATTCTATTTATTTCAGAATTGCAACAAGGGATATCACATACGACCAGAAGTTATTCTATCCTTTTCTTCCTCTTGCTTTCTTAAACAAAATTTTAACAAAAGTAGCAATAATGTTGAATGTGTTCTTGACGACTGTACTACAGATTTAGATATATCTATTTATGACCGATTGAGTGCTCTATTTGGACCATCACCATTCGATAAAGAGAGTGATGACAGCTCAGATATTATACCGGAAGTTTCAAATTCAATGGATATTACTATTAAATGTGATTTATTGAAATTACATCTAAGGTAAGTTTGTTATATCATTAAACAAATACAAATTGTAATTTTGATAAAAGTTTTGATAAAGTTTTGACACTTTTAAGCTTTTCTAAGTAATTTAAAGTTTTTTAAATATATCAAATTCGATTACTTGGTATTTAGAAAAGCAGGATTTGAATTTGTTAGACTTTAATGCTGATATTTTTAAATTTTAATAATTTAAACATGATTTTGAGTAATACAAATATAAGCACCCTGGTAATCGTTACTTAAACGCTTTTCCAATAAATATGGTAAACATAATGTTCTGTTTCGACATAAGAATGTTCTTTAATTTGTAGTTTGAGAATATTAGCTATACAGTACATCCTTTATTTTCCATGGAGCTCAAGTATACGTTCAGCATATTCCCACATGAAAGCAGTCATAAGCTGGCTACCCATAATGTAATTTTCGACGCTGATGCGTTCATTAATTGGACAACCACCACTATCGTTTTTCGCAATAGGCAAAACCAGGACATTTTTTTTTAGATGTTCTTGAAAAAGTGAAGGCGCCAGCAGGAAACCGCCATCCCTAATAAAGTTGGGACTTAGTTGGTAGGTATTAGTCATGGCTCGGTATGCAGCATAGTATTCTGGCGAATCGTAATGACCATTCCAAGAAGGTATTACTAACTTTTCATAAAGTTTCATCTTATTTTGAGACCCACGGATGAGCCAAATGTGACCTAAATACTCTTGTAAGCTTTTAGTTGTCTGTTCAGCATTTTGATTTGGTGCCATGGAAAATGAGAACTTGCCTGTTACTTTGTTTGGGATGATAAAGTGTACATTATCATCATCATTCGCACCATCTATCCCATGTATAGATATATGGGGCATGGCCCAATTTTCAGCCAATGCCGCCTGTTTCTGAGCCTTGTGTGGAAGATCATGAACATCAAGGCTTTGCCCAAAATCAAAAAAATTAAACTCTGTATTGCGAAATACATTTCTATCTATTTGGAAGGCTTCAAGCGAGCCATTAAATAGTATGTGCATTTGACAATCAACTAGCGAACTAAGTAAATAAAGTAAGTCGGGTAGAGCCTCGTACAAAGATCCACTATGCTCGCAGCTACTCAGAGGTCTGAAAGCACACTCTACTTCCAGATGATAGTATATTAAACCTCTTGAGCCATATACAATACATGGTGTCAAATTGCTTTGCCAGCGCCTTGTTGCAATTACTACACAAGATACATCACGAAAAAAACTGATACGTTGATGCAGAACTGTTTCCAAACCTAAACTTCCGCAGTGCGCCATACTTTCGATTAGGAGAACTACATTTATGGGAACTCGTAAGCCAGCATCACGATATGCTTGTATAGCATTAAGCCAGCACATAAGCGGTCCTTTGTCGAGTGCTACACCTCGTCCATATAAATAGTTTCCGAGTTCACACATCACAAATGGGTCAGTTACCCAGCCTTCCTCTAATTCCGCCTCTTCTACATCAAGATTACCATAGACTAGAATCGTTGGCCTATCCGAACAGTTTTTCAGGATTCCAATTATAACTTTAGGCATTCGTATGATTTGAAAAGAGTCGGGCATAATTTGCATTCCCATGTTTTCGCTAAAAGCAACTATATTTAAAGATAGCAAGCGTTTTAGAAGCCATTCAATTGCTCGCTGTAATATATTGCGTTGATCATGCCGGGTGGATACTGTCTCGTATCCTACTATCTCCCACAAGTCATTAATACAGCATTCACGCTTGATAAGTACCATTTCAAAAAGCCTTTTAATAGGACTATTTGGACGATTTGAAAAACTTTTTCGACTTTTATATTCAGATAAAACATAAATAGACTGCTCCATGGCCAAAGTTGACTTTAACAAACGAGAAACTTATACAGAAAATTTTGACGTTTCCACAGAAAATTATATAGTTACAAGTCATATAGTATTTTATAATGTATTCTCTCAAAATATTGCATAGCGACAAAAAAATAGGCGCACTCCGAGATTTCATTCATTTATGACTTTAAATTGTTTACTCGTTGTTGCTCCATTTCGTAACTACGCTTTCCCATTAAGTTAAGCTTTAACACATCATTTTTAATTTTTCTCATATTATTTATTTTTGCTTTCTTAATCTCTTCTCTCAGTGCGGTGAAGTGCAATCCGTTATATTTTGTTTTGAAAGTTTTAGTTATTTTTTCAATATAATTGCCTTCTGTATGTGCCAAATCGATTCAAATGCTGAGTACATTGGATGTTGGCTTTGCGATAAACTTATACATGTTAAGTGTTCCGGCTTCACGATGAAATTAAGAGCTGAGGATATCATGTCCAAGTTTATACGTCAAACGAGAGAGAATTTCTGTGGCTATCGCGTGATGGGTAAGCTTCTTGGAAAACCTTTATTTGGCCATCTGTTGTAGTTAATGATGATGATGGCGGTCCATCATCAAACACTCAAACCTGTATCTAAGCCTCTGGTAGCCTCTTAAGACAAAAGATATTTTTTCCGAGTTGCATTCTGATACTTCGACGTATCAGCCGGCTTGAATTTTCTTCTATAGTGATCAAGGGATATACAAATAAAACGCAGACGGGCGTTTTTAATACAGTCTTAAATAATGCATGTGATTCTGTTAACCACTGTCTCTTACTTAATAAATTGAATTTAACTGTAATAAAATATAATCATCTTGTATGGTTTTTCGATTACCTTACTAACAGAACACAAAACGTGGTTTTCAAGTGGGGCTATTTTAAAGCCTTTATTTTTAATGTCTGTTGTTTCTCAGGGTAATCATCTTGGCCCTCTGGGCTTTGGCCTCTTTGTAAATGACCTTCCTTTTATTATTCTACATTCCAAGATACCTCGCCATATTTACATGTCATTATATTATTTTTATACCCTTGCGGAGGGTATTATAATTTTGACACGAAGTGTCAATGTAAATATTCTCAATTACGGCGACGAGCTGAGACGATATAGCCATGTCCGTCTGTCTATCTGCATGCAAGAAAAAAATAACTTTTACCAAGTTTTATCCAGATAGCTTGCAAACTAAGAGATTAGTTTGCATAGAAAATTTATGAATGATCAGAAGATATGTTTTGAAATATGTAAAGTTTTGTAAGATCGAGTGAGCTGCTCTCGACATATCATGTAAATCGCTAGAAAAAACCCACTAAAATTAAAAAAAAATGTAAAAAAAGGGGGCCCATATGTATCAGAAAAAGTGCACACTGGTCCCACAGCGACATTAAATAATAAATGTTAATATTTTTGACAAGAGCTAAATTTTGATAACTAGATACTTCAAAAGAATATATATATATATATATATATATATATATATATATATATATATATATTAGCTATATTACATCCCTTTTAATTTGGCACCCTCAGTTAATCAACTGACTGATCAACTGACCAGCTTAAGATCATGTAAATTGGTGTGATCTTTTTGCCAACTTTGCATTAAAATATTAATTGTTTCATTTATGTAAACATAAAAGTTAGACATGGAAAAAAGATTAAGAAATGTAAAACCAATTAAAACCGTAAAAAAGGTAGTTTTTTTTTTGTATTATTACTTCTGCAGAGCGTACCAACGCGTACAGCTTAAAAAGTCGTGTTCTTTTTAAGCAAAAAGTTTTTTATAGTAAAGGTTGATTTCATACCGATCTTTTTTTTATATTTTTTATAATGCAAAACTATGTTCGTACAAAAAACTACAAAATTTTGTGTTTAAAGGTATGTTTCGGCTTTCGGTTCTTGAAAAAAGATTTATTTCGGTTCTGATTCCGAAACTATTTTTAAATAGTAGTTACATTTGATACGCTTTATTTCGGTTTCATTCCCTGATTTAATATAAACTATATATATAATAAACGGTTCCACTTCAGTTTATTTTAAAAAAATATAACTTTATTCAAATAGAAAACATAAAGCGAGTTGAACAAGAAGTTTGAAAATAATTCAAGACTGAATGTTAAATGCTTTGACGTCTCCTAACAAACTTCGGCTGTGAGCTGTATGAGAGTGAGCTTTGCGCTCTAAAATAAACAGAGAGATCTTATGAATCGCTCTTTTTGAGAAGAAGAATATTTGGGTGCTTAGTAACAGCCTGGATTTGTGCCGCATCGGCAGATTTGACCCTTAGTGGGAATAACGATTCTAGCGGATGTTTATATTAACTGTTTTGATCGTGGGAGCGCTTGAATTGTTATTTACACCAGCTTGTTATTCCTTTTAATATCTTATTACTTGATATGTAACTATATAAAACTCTTTGTCCCGACTAATTTACTGAAACATCACGCTGTAGCCCAAATGTGTTTTCACACAACAAAGCTGCGGTTTGCGATATTCCAACCGGATGAGGTGCAAAAGGTCAAAATTGTTTACTACAAAAAATATATTATTCAGTCGGGAGAGCCCGACAGTAGAATACCCTTGGATAATATAGTGCAACAAACGAATTTGCTTGCGATTATATTATTATTTTAATTATACACACACGCACAATCAGAATAATTTTATAAGGTCGTAATGAAAATTACGTTTTATATTAATTTATATTGTGGCAAATCGTTACAATTTAAATAACACTCCAGAGCATTCGACACTCGCAACGAACTAAATAATCATAAAGATGCGTGGGAAAATTGACAAATCTGCAGCGGCTACATTCTGTGAAAATTTGGTCAAGATCGGAAAACTTTATCATATAGCTAATTCAAATTCAAGAATTTTTAGACCCTGTACTTTAAAAAAGTACAAAAGGGTATATTACTGCTGTGCAAATGTGCGTAACAGGTAGAAGGAAGTGTATTCATTATCACCTTCCACGGCCCAATCGTTATAGTCATGTCCGTCTGACAGTCTATCTGTCCCAATTTGTGTCACCTAGGTCTCAGAGACTATAGATACCAAGTTTAATATGAATGTTCATCTTTGTTTAAGATTTTTGTCACGCCCACCTCCGCCCCCATAAATTGAAAAGCAAATTTTCAAGACGAATTATAACTATATTTTAATACTGGCTCCTTAATTTTTGGCACATATAATACACACTATGGTCGGAGCCTGTCCTGAAAATTTCATTCAACTCAGATGATAAACGCTGAAGCTCTTCAACTAACGATGTACGGGCTAAAGGAAGAAGAAGAGACGCTTGTGATCTCTGTGCTTATCGTGGTGGCGCCATCTATTGAAATTGAAACAGTATATAGTGAATGATTAGCACTTAAAAAGTACAGGCTCTTCTACTTATTTCACCGTAGCTTGCTGCATTTTTATGATCAGTGGGGTATATTAAGATTGTTAAAAAAAAGTATGTAACAGGTAGATGGAGGAGTGACAGACCCCATAAGTATATCCTTGATCAGCATCGGAAACCGAGGAGATATAGCCATGATCGTCTGTTTGTCCGTGTGAATAACGAGATCTCAGAGATGGTAAGAACTAGAAACACTAAATTTGTTATTTGGTATTTCAAATAACTAATAAAAAAAAAAAGCGACTAGGTATATCGTGTGCCATGTTACCGCTACAGAATTGACACTTGGCACGTGTAATGGTTAAAAAAGTCAACGCCTACACTGAAAATTTCATCAAGATCGGATAATAAACATGGAAGATAGTTATTCAATTCTTTATTTCAATGTGTTTTTGTTGTCGTGCGTTTTCGCCCTCTCTCATTTTCTCTTTCATTTAAGCATTTTCACATACATATATACATAAAGATGCTTGTAAGTGCGCACTGTAATAGAGTGAGCTTTCGCCCTCTCTCCCTCCCTCGTTCAAGTTATCAAGTGTTAGAGGTGCCACGTAGGCAGACGGGAGGTCGTGGTTCGAATCCCAGTAAAAACAGGCTTAAATTCTGTAATTTTTTTTTTTTTAATTTTTGGTTATACATTTAAAATTTGTTTTTTTTTTATGTTTTTATTAAGTTTGTTTGAAAATAACGTGCTCTTTATTGCTAAGACTTTTAAATATAAAAGAGAAAAGAAAGAGAAAATCTACAACCATATATTTGTTTATATGGAAACTAATCATTTTTAATTCATTCTTTAATTCTAGGTTTCCAATAGTAGATGGCAGATTGCCAGTGGACCCTGAGAAAGTTCCATGCTGGAAAAAAAATAATCGAAACGACTATCTATCATTTATTTTTCAAAATATATTAGTTGAGTGGAAATCCTTCTTAAGTGTTGCAATGGATGAAGTTGATGGATATTACTGTGTAAGTACTTCATCGGAACTTATATCGTGTTATTTCATACTATTGCTCTACTACTCAAGTAAAATACTTATTGTGTCGTAAAAAAAATTGACATACCCCAATTAAATTGATATTTGTGCAGCATATTAATATAATTTTTTTTTTAACTTTTACTTGGTCTGTTTTTTCTTTATATTTTTATACCCTGGGGGTATATTAAGTTTGTTAAAAAAAGTATATAACAGGCAGAAGGAGGCGTGACAGACCCCATAAAGTATATATATTCTTGATCAGCCTCAACAGCCGAGTCTATATAGCCATGTCCGTCTGTCCGTCCGCCCGTCTGTCCCTTTTTTGAGTTCCTACATCTCAGAGACTATAAGAGCTAGAGACACCAAATTTGGCATGTAGGTTAATCTATATCTCAAGTTGATCAAGTTTGCTTTAGATTTTTGCCACGCTCCCCTCCGCCCCCGGAAATCGAAATACAAAACTTCGATGTCGAAATACAATTTTAATGCTAGCGTTTTAATTTTTGGTACACATATTATACAATATTGTCCGAATCTGTCATTATGATCGGACCGAAAACAGACTGTATAACAGTTGGGCTAAAAAGTTCGTATTGTTTAATAGTCAAATTTACTTTTTTGCCAACATTCGATTTTTTTATTCAACGTAGTTTTTGGATACAATTCTCGTAGTACCGTTCGACTTTGTCCTCAAAATAGGCCTCACTTTCGGAGATTACTTCTTTGTCGGCATTAAATTTCTTTCCAGCGAGCATTCTCATGAGTTCTGAAAACAGGAAAAAGTCGCTGGGGGCGATCAGGAGAATATGGAGGATGTGAAAGCAATTCGATGCCCATTTCATTCAATTTTTCCATCGTTTTGATGGATTTGTGGCACGGTGCATTGTCCTGGTGAAACAGCACTTTTTATACCCTGAGGGGGTATATTAAGTTTGTTCAAAAAAAAAAGGTATGTAACAGGCAGAAGGAGGCGTGGCAGACCCCATAAAGTATATATATTCTTGATCAGGGCGACAAGCTGAGTCGATATAGCCATGTCCGTCTGTCTGTCCGTCCGTATGAACGAAAGGATCTCAGAGATGGTAAGACCTAGAAGCACCAAATTTGGTGTGAAGACTTCTTACATTTGCACGCAGATCAAGTTTATTTCAAATTTTGGATGCCACGCCCCCTTCGCCCACAATACCTAACTCTGGTAATTATCAAGCTAGAGACTTGAGCTTTGGCACGAACAATACTTGATAGGGAAAGGATGCATTGTGAAAATTTGATCAAGATCGGATAATAAACACGGAAGATATCCGCAATTATTTAATTCTTTAATTTAATGTGTTGTTGTTGCTGTGATTTACGCTCTCTCTTATCTGCTCATTCGTTGAAGCATTTACATATACATATATTCATATGCATGAAAGCGCGCGCTGTGTTAGAGTGAGTTTTCGTCCTCTCTCCCTCTCTCTTTCAAGTAGAGTGATAGAGCGGCCACCTTGATAGACGGAACATCATGGTTCGAGTCCCAGTAAAAACATGCTTAAATTCTTAGATTTTTTTTTTAATTTTTGTTATACATTTAAAAATTTAAAACAAATACGAAACACAAATATAATTAATATAAAATTTGAGTGGCGTTCTCTACTGCCTCAGTGTATTCTACTGTCGGGATCTCACGACTGAATGATATATTTTTTCTTTTGCAAATGGGGCCGTTTGTCCAAGATTTCTTCCTTCAAGCGCTAACTGTTGCACCTTTCCACGCTTTGGAGTTGGTTCATCGCGCGCAGTCCACTCGGCTGACTGTCGATTGGACTCCGGAGTGAAATAATGAAGCCACGTTTCATCCATTGTCACATATCGACGCAAAAACTCAGACTTTTGAAGATTGAACTGCTTTAAGCACTGCTCAGAATCGTCCACTCGTTGTTGCTTTTGGTTAACTGTGAGCTCGCGCGGCACCCACTTTGCACAGAGCTTTCGCATACCCAAATATTCACGAGTGATAAGTCCAACGCGTTGCTTTGATATCTTAAGAGTGTCAGCTATCACCATTAACTTCACTTTGCGGTCTTCCAAAATCATTTTGTGGATTTTTTTGATATTTTCGTCCGTAACTGCCTCTTTTGTACTTCCAGTGCGTTCATCGTCTTCGGAGCTCATATGACCTGTACGGAATTTAGCAAACCACTTGCGAATAGTTGCTTCTCCTAGAGCAGAGTCTGGGTAACACTTATCAAGCCATTTTTTGCCATCAGCAGCATTTTTTTAAATGAAAATACAATGTTTCATCAACACACGAAATTCCTTATTATCCATTTTTTTCAAAATACGAAGAGTAGTTTCACCAAAAATTCAATATCTCAAAAACTATAAGTTTGACACCTATGAAGTTTTAACACATATCTTTTAAAGGTTGGTACTCTTCAAAAATGATACAGGTTTTATTCTAGTGGCGCCCTCTAATAGAAACGATACGAACTTTTCAGCCGAGCTAGTACAAATGTTTGAAATTTCCAAATTTAAACACCTAGCTCTTATATACTAAAAGAGTTAGAGACGCCAAACTTGGTAAGTTGGCTCATCTGCATCTTGCCAAAATTAAATTGGTCTTAGAATTTCGCCACGCCTCCTTCCGGCCCCGAAAATTCCAAAAAGATTTTTAAATTGATAAAACACATTTAAAAGGTGAATTACTAGAGCGGGATTGACGCTAGCGTCTTAAGTTTTAGTTACATATGAATAGCATGAATCTGTCCTGAAAGTTTCATCCCGGTCGGTCAATAAACACGGCAGTAATTAATCAACAAACAAAATAAGTCACTTTGGCAACTGAGTCTATCTTGTCATGGCAGAAAATGAGTGACAAAAGAAATAAAATGTTGTGATAAAATTATATTATATATTGACTTTTATCCCCACATTTTAACGTACTGCAATGCTTCACATTGCAGACGCCATAAAGTATATATATTCTTTATATATTTATGTATTCAGCATCAACTGCCGAGTCGATATAGTCATGTCCGTCGGTGCGTTTGTCCGTCCGTAAGAACGAAAGGATCTCAGAGATGGTAAGACCTAGAAGCACCAAATTTGATGTGAAGACTTCTTATATTTGCACGCAGATCAAGTTTATTTCAAATTTTGGATACCACGTCCCTTTCGCCCACAAAGTAAAATAAATGCATAACACTGGAAATTAACAAGCTAGAGAGTTGAGCTTCGGGACGAACAATGCTTGAATAAATATGGATGCATCTTGAAAATTTGATCAAGATTGGATAATATCCGCAAGATATCCGCAAGAGTGAGCTCTCTCTTTCAAGTTATCAGGTGGTAGAGGTGCCGAGTAAGAAAGCGGGAGATCGTGGCTCGAATCCCAGTGAAAGCATGCTTAAATTCTTTACTTATTTTTTTTAGTTTTAATTTTTGTTATACATACATTTAAAATTTCTTTTTTTATGTTAAGAAGAAAATTTGTGTGGCGTTCTCTACTACCACAGGGTATGCTACTGTCCGGCTCTCCCGACTGAATGATATACATATAATAACAATTTTGGTATTAAGCCACAAATAACAATGTTTTGGGGTCGCTGTTTATTAGATACTTTCCGATTGTATTTCGATGACGCTTAAGTCTTCGCGCTATTTCACAAACTTGAACGCCACATTCAATCATGGTTTTAATCTCCTTCTCCTTAGGGCTTAACTCGGATTGCAGAGGCATTTTAGATCGTATATAATAAAATATTCAAATCTGTCTCGTAAATCTTATAATTTAATAATTTTTTGGGCACAGAACGTTGACGAGTCGAACTCAAAATTTAAATGAAAAATTTTGGACAAATGTCAATTTTTTATTGAAGAGTTGAAGTGTTCACTCTTCAATGGATGGCGCCACTACGAAAGTATCAGCTGATAGGCACAGAGGTCGCTTCTGCAATGCGTTTTAGCGCGATCGTCTCTTCTTATTTTTTTGTTGCCAGAAGCTATGTAACATTGTTAGTTAAATAACTTCCGAGTTTATCATACAAATAGAAGGAAATTTTCAGGGCAGATTTTAACAATAGTGTAAGGAGAGAACAAACAGTAAAATATTCTGTGGAAGAAAAAAAACGATTTTATATTCCTTATATTTATATGCAAACATGGTTTATTTGCTCACAAAAGTAATCCCTATTTACAAGGCTTAAAAATCTTGCCCCTAGAGAACCTATAAACTAAGAAAACTATTCAGTTCGTTCGTTTGAGTCCCATTATAAAGCAGTTCGCCCCTTTTTGTTCGAATTTTAATTAGTTCGTTTATTCGAATACGATTACAAATCAGTGCGTTCGTTCGATTCCGATTATCATGCATTTTGCGCTTCTGAATATTGTTACGCTGGGTGAACCAATTTCTGCAACGGCAATTTTTTGAATTTTTTGATGTACGACAAAATGTCAAAAAATTGAAAACTTGCTGATGTCTGGAATCATTTCAATGATTACGGAAATTTTGGAAGTGCAAATACTGCAAGATTTAAATTAGCAAAGCTGGAGGATCTCACAGCAATTTACTGAGGCATCTGAAAGCCAAACATGCAACATGAATCTATCGAACTAATTTATAATGGGATTCAAACGGTTGAAGTGATTTATAATAGGATTCGAACGATAGAACTGAATCATAATGGGATTAAAACGATAGAACTGAATCATAATGGGATTCGAAGCTCGAACGAACGAGCTGAATCATAACGGGAATCAAACGATCGCTCTTAACTAAAAGATCGAATAGTTCACTCACCAAAAATTGATTGAACTATATCCCCCAATTTATTAATTAATTAATTAATTAAATTAATTTTTCCGATGATTCATCCTTTCCTTGCCATCCGTGTCCACCTTCTTATGACAATTTAAGAATAAAATACAAACTCATTATCGCATGTACTGGAGAAAAACATATTCCATATATAGAATATATACCCTGGAATCAAATTAATACTTACCTAGATTGACAACAACAAAATAGGCTAACAAGTGGAATCTCTAAAAAAAACCCAAAAGATTAAGTAGTTGGGCTCGCTTACTGCTGAAAGAGGTCATTAGCCAATTTTGCGTAATACATAACAACAAGTTCCTGCGATGCATGGGTTTTCATATGATAATATTTACTAAATATTATTTTGCTTAAAATGGGATATGTCAATATTATGGGTAGGTATAATACAGGGCCCGGCACTCGAAGTGTAACCTAATCAAAAGGCCGTAAAATCGGTTAAGAAAATGATTTTCAGTTATTTCAAATTACAGAATATGTAAAAATAATTCAAAATTCAGAATCAATTTACTTTGGCTCGCTTTGACCAATTTTGTCCTTGACTATTGCCTTGAGATGGTCTAAAAACGAATCGCAAGCTAGGCGAACGTAACTTCCCGCTATTTTAGCCCATTCTGGGAGAATGGCTTTCTTCAGCGTCTCGAGGCTATTGTATTTTTTAGTTCGAACCTTGCCTTCCAAAATGGGATAGATAAAATAAGCCATTTGATTTGCGTCTGGTTAATTTTAGATTCATTGTGTGATCGAAATTAAGCTCAAAACGTTGTTTTTTAACCATTCTTGGTTCACACGCGCTTTTTGAGACGGTGTCGAGTCCTCATGAAACGTCCATGGTCTGAAACCGAAATGTTTCTGCGGCCACGGCTTCAAAGTAGCTTTATGAACATTTTTCAATGATATTGCGCATTTACTTTGACGCCAGTCTCAATAAAACCATTAAAAAGCGTTTTTTTTGCGGTTACAGCTGCCCAAACCTTTATTTGAGACGTTGCTGCATCCTTGTGGCCAACTGATGAATCAAATTCCCGAATGAACAGTTTATCAAGCAAACTCTATAATTTTGGGGGTTTACAAATGGCTCAATTTAAAAAATTTTGTCGTCAATAAAAAGGAATTCCGAAAATTAACCGCTCTCGGCCAAATGACGCCAAACCTTCGCTCACTCCATCGCTTATAACTTTTTTTTGCGTTCACTTTTGGCAAAATGCTTTTGTACGTTTATAAACAATACTTAGAGCTATAACTTAGCAAATTTTTAAGTAGCTGATACCAGTCTGACAGATGCGACAGCGACCTGAAGCTGGTTACACTTCGAGTGCCGGACCCTGTAGAATATGCCAATAAGAACAATATTCTAAAGGAAGCAAACTTATACCTGCAACTGCATGCAGATAGCGCATAAAAGCGCTCGCCGCAATGAAATTTTGCCTAAGCAAATAAGGCTAGGTGCATTCAGATGTAGATTTTCGCGACTTGGAATTATGAAAAATCGTTTTGAAAATAATCACAGAACCATGTACCGGAAATAGCCGGCAATCGGTGTTAAAAGTCTATGTAAAGATGAAAATTGCTTAGAAAATAGAGGTTTTAAATAGTTTATTTAAAATACTTCAATACCCAAAATGTAAAAAAATTGTATATTAATTAATTAATTAGTTTTTTAATTTCTGTGCAGCATGCTTGTGCAGCTGAACTTTGATTGTAGTCGATCGCTGTATTTTCGACAGTTGCGATGTATTCTCGATGCCTGTCACGTGGATGTTTAAAGTTCTAAATTATCCAATAAATACAATTGGTGAAGTTTTTTCGGGGACGCCTTTCATGTCTCTTCTGAAAGGCGTATATCAAAAGCTTATGGGCGGTGCGAACATCGAAAACCCTTCCTTCACTTGCATCTGTGTTAAGTGACAGTTGTGCGCTTGCATTCTTTGAAATATGATGTTATATGGTTCCATGTTGTCGGAAGCTTACACGCATCTTTGTGATTATTTAGTTCGTTGCGAGTGTCGAATGCACTGGAGTGTTATTTTAATTGTAACGATTTGCCACAATATAAATTAATATAAAACGTAATTTTCATTACGATCTTATAAATTTATGCTGATTGTGCGTGTGTGTATAATTAAAATAATAATATAATCGCAAGCAAATTCGTTAGGAGCACTATACTACCCCAGGGTATTCTACTGTAGGGCTCTCCCGACTGAATGATATATGTTTTTTTTGTTTTTATTTATCTATATTTTTAATATGGACTAATAGCAATCGACATATAATTTTAAAAGTTACATTATGAATTATATATAAGCACTTAAGAATGCCTTATTATAAAAAAGAAACACAAAAAAAAAACAAAAAAAGTATAATATATAAAGTATAATTATATGTATATTTATATTTTGGCCAAGTTTATTATATTTAAGTAAAGTTTATTATAATCCGTACAGAGCACTCGAAAGGGTTTATGCAGGGAATAGTTATTAGTACAAAGATTAAAGGATATTGGTACAAAATTACGGGTATGTCTGGATGGAACTGAGAAATTAATTTGACTCATAAATATGAGGAATCAATTTCACCAGTTACTAATTTAATCATTATAGTATAGTATAGTATAGTATAGTAAGTATATTATAGTAAGTATTATAGTAAGTATATAAAGACACTAGACGCAAATTGTCTTACAATGCATTACGGGGACAAACGAGATCTTGGTACTTTTGAATATCAGATGTTATCGCAAGGTAGTAACCAATCAGTCAAAGAATTCCACCGGACGGTATATCAACATCTGTCTCTCCTATTGAGAACGGTGAGTTTAATGGAGTTGGACGAAGAAGCTCATCGTGCTCTAAAGAAGATGTTCCGCGACAAAGTCCTAGATACTTTGATATATGTTGCTCCACCAGATCTACCTTCGGCATTAAACATATGCCAAAAAATGGAGATTCAAAAATATCGCTTCATGCATGCGATATCCTTAGGACACTCCCATAGTATAAATACTACTACACCAGCTCCGCAATTCGTTAGCTCAGGCTTCCGACAGTCACCACAAGCTTTCCTCAGAAATCGACCGTTCCAAAATAGACAAGGCCCGCAACAACAGAACTAAAATAACTTTGGACAGCAACGACAGTTTGCTACGCCGCGACAATACGACCCCAACCAATATAGACAGCAACAGTTGAATCCTCCCAGGCCAACAGCGCCAAAACCGTTACCAAACCAGAACCCATGAACGTTGATCGGAGCATGAGGTCAAGAATGGTAGATATTATGAATCGACCACAATTCGAAATAGGAAAAAGAAAGAATGGAGCAACTTTAAAAATACTAATAGATACAGGTTCAAATAGGAACTAGGTTTAACAAAAGTATGTCACCAATCCAATCTAAAAACTTTTTAACGCTGCACAGTGGGGAAATTAGGGCGGCTAGCATTGCAAAAATCATATCTTTTGAACCACTTTAGATATTTCCAAAATTTAAAAAGCCTTTAATAGAAGAGGTCTTTAGCTTTAAAATGAATACCCATAAAATGACTATTTTTGTGCAAAATATGTTTTTTTATTCAAATTAACATTTATTTTATATTTTTAAACTATTTTACATTAACAACATTAACAAAATTATACTTTGAAAACAAATTTTTTTTGGTGCTTATTTTTTTTATTTTTGATTTTCTTCAAAATATTCGTCAATATTGAGATTAATATCCAATAAACTTAACATTTCGGAACTATAATTTCTTTCTTCCAAATCCTTTCGCGATCTTACGTGTCTAAACTCTGAAACAAGTGGATCTGAAGAGGCTGCCAGCATATTAAAGAGGTCTTCATTCTGTCTAATCCGGGATATTTTGCAAGTATTTGAGTATCTAAACTTATTGTAGTCTTTGTTTTTGCATTCCTGGGCTTCTTCAGACAGCTCTCCAATTGGTAAACACTGATACTCAATTAATTCTTTGCCATGAGCCAAAATCCTGTGTAACGTAGGAGTAAGTTTCTTCTTGGGATACATTTCAACCAAAAGTTGTGCCGTTTTCGATGCATACTCAGCAAATTTAGAGGCATTTATCATTTCCCTGCTGTTTATTACATTAAGGATAACAGCCAATCTTTTAATGATGTCATTATGAACACCTAGATGTATTTCCATCATTTGTGTTTCCGTATCCATGTTATAGGCAGTCCACTTTTAGTCCAAGCGTTTCCTTGTAAATTTAGAGCACTCTTCCAGAGATTTAGTCGGTCTTCCTCTGCCTCGGCCAGTGGATGTAGAAGCTTCTTCAGTATCAAAAATGGTGATTTCATCTAACCAGGGAGACTTCTTGTTTTTTAAATTTTCCAGTGTTCGATTGCAACTGTTCCACATTGTCTTTACGCTGTAGTACTTATTTTTTAATTGTTTCACTAATGTTGGGCTAGCAATGTCCAATGAAACATCTAATTCCTTTAAAGCTTCCAGCGTAAATTGGTAATGGTTCTCACTCCTATTGAATATCTCCAAACATGTTGAATTTTTTAAAGCCATAGCAGCAATTTACTCTTTCAATTATAAGATTGTATTTAAAAATACAGTTCACTAAAAAAGCGGCTTGCGGATTGTAATGGCTCTTACAAAGTCAAAAATCAACTGATAGCAAACATTGAATGGAAGCCAATATATAGATCCTTTATCTATCTAGGTAAAAAACACAAAAACTAACTAATATAGGTAGTATTTTCCATATATGCAGGTAATAACTTTAATTCAAAGACAAATTTCAAGTTCACACCAAGTGCATTCATGTTGTGTGTACTTTTACCTGCTAAAGTAACCTAAAGTGGTAGAAAACTTATTTATAATAACCTTTTTAAGGTTATAAAACGAGGTGCGGGTTAAAATAACTCATTATATCGCAATATTGACAAACAACCACAGCGAGAACGCACGTTCATTGAATTGCGTTCTTCTTCTTCCATCAGCCTGCCGCGCGCTTTTATTGCGATGTTGCGTCAGTTTTATTCATTTAACTTGCAATCGGGCAAGATCGGGCAGCCGAAAGTTATATAGGTTATTTAGAGGAATATTCCCTCTACCAGTTTACAAAATTTGGTATAAAAGCTCGTAAAAGCTTGCAAGTTATATGCTGCCAAAGGTCAAAAATAGCCCTATTTTAGTGTACTTTTCAGACTTCTCCGGTACGAAAAGTAGATTGGCGAAGAACTTAATTTTTCTTGTATTTACCTAAAAATGTACTTACTTTTCAGATGACACCAAAATTGTTTACATCGGTTGCATACTTTGTCTACAATTTGCTTTCAAAGTAGGTAGTTTTAGTACAAATGTTCAGAGTTCTCTATCGGATGCATTCATTTTTCTGATCGCAGGCATCGAAAAAATGATTTTTGCAATGCGACACGCCCTAATTTCCCCACTGTGCGCTGTGTCTATAGGGGGCGGTGTTCACTCACTATAAAATAGCTAACTTCTTTAACCATCCCGATATTAACGTCAAGTTCGAAATTTTAAAAGAGCTAAATAAAAATAAAAATCAGCAGCAATATAAAAAAAATAATGACAATAAAAACAAAATTTAGGCAGTAGATACCATAGTGCCAAGAATTGAGCATTTGATCAAATATCAGAGTGACAGATTTAATAAGCTTCTTCAAGCAGAAAGAAGCAAGAAACTGACCGACACCACTAATGTGAAGGCTTCTTCTAATATGAGCTTCTTGAGAAAAAGCAGTATTCTAAGTTCTAACCGGATCTAATAAGCTTGAAAGGCGAGGTAAATAAGCCGGTCTCTAAACTTTTAAATGATGGAATAATCAGACCATCAGTTATATGCTGCCAAAGGTCAAAAATAGCCCTATTTTAGTGTACTTTTCAGACTTCTCCGGTACGAAAAGTAGATTGGCGAAGAACTTAATTTTTCTTGTATTTACCTAAAAATGTACTTACTTTTCAGATGACACCAAAATTGTTTACATCGGTTGCATACTTTGTCTACAATTTGCTTTCAAAGTAGGTAGTTTTAGTACAAATGTTCAGAGTTCTCTATCGGATGCATTCATTTTTCTGATCGCAGGCATCGAAAAAATGATTTTTGCAATGCGACACGCCCTAATTTCCCCACTGTGCGCTGTGTCTATAGGGGGCGGTGTTCACTCACTATAAAATAGCTAACTTCTTTAACCATCCCGATATTAACGTCAAGTTCGAAATTTTAAAAGAGCTAAATAAAAATAAAAATCAGCAATATAAAAAAAATAATGACAATAAAAACAAAATTTAGGCAGTAGATACCATAGTGCCAAGAATTGAGCATTTGATCAAATATCAGAGTGACAGATTTAATAAGCTTCTTCAAGCAGAAAGAAGCAAGAAACTGACCGACGCCACTAATGTGAAGGCTTCTTCTAATATGAGCTTCTTGAGAAAAAGCAGTATTCTAAGTTCTAACCGGATCTAATAAGCTTGAAAGGCGAGGTAAATAAGCCGGTCTCTAAACTTTTAAATGATGGAATAATCAGACCATCAAGGTCTCCATGCAAAACACCCGTATGGATAGTACCGGAAAATCAGACGTCTCAGGGGTAAACAAATATTGCATAGTTATAGATTACATGAAATTAAACCTGGCTACCATTGCTGATGAATACCCAATTTCAGAAATAAATGAAGCTCTCGCCCAACTACTCCGCATTACACCTTATGAGTGGATTCCACTCCAACCACCTTCTCTGTTAATAACGGAAAATATGAGTTTACATGATTGCTATTTTGACTAAAGAATGCGCGGACAATTTTCCAGCGCGCCTTCATGAATAAATTGGTAAAATATTCTTCATGTACATTGACAACATCATCATATTCAGTGAAGGTGATGAATCACACCTTAACCTTCTAATGGGTAAGACCGTCTCTAGACGGTCTTCAGTTTTTAGTCTACAGTGGCAAAACATATGAATATAATTTTTTATCTTTTCAGTATATTTATTATATATTAAGACATATCAACATATGTATATCTGAAATAAAAATTATAAAAAATACCAAAATTCAACATTACAAAGAAAACTTTTTTAATTTGTCGAAAAAAATTTAAACGGAAAAGATACCGATTTGTGAATTTTTCTAATAGTAGCTAATATTATTTTCTTTTGTTTCATACAAAATTATGTGTAAAAGAAGACAGTCTTTAGGCGGTCTTGCCGGGTTGAGCGGAAAAATATCTGTTGTTCACTACGACTATTTTTGTGTTTTTTTTTTGCTGTGAGATGATAATTAATAATATTAAGAATAACTTAAAAATTTTTAAGACTTGACTGAATTTTTATTAACAATATGGAAAGTTTAAAGTGGTTTTTAATAAAATAGATATTTTAGGAGCATTGTCATATCAACAACCGGTTGTGTTGATTGGATAGATGAAAACTGATATTGAATTTAGCAGTCAGGAAAGCGAGAACGACTTTGTCGGTTGGTCTGCAAATATAGCAATAGCAATATAGCCATGTCCGTCTGTCCGTGTAAGTAACAAGATCTCAGAAATGGTAATACCTAGGAACACCAAATTTGGTATGAAGTTTATTTAAAATTTTAGATGCCACGCCTTCATCGCCAACAATGCATTACTCCTTTAATTGAGCTTCGTCACGAACAATACTTGAATGAATATGGGAGTATCGTGAAAATTTGATTAAGATCCGATAATAAACACGGACGATAGACGCAATTATTTTATTCTTTTATACAATGTGTTTTTGTTGTTGTGAGTTTTCGCCCTTTCTCTTATTAAGTTCTTCAATTTAATGTCATTGTTGTTGCTACATATGCGTGTAAGTGCGCGTTGTGTTAGAGTGAGTTTTCGCCCTCTCTCTCTCTTTTTTTTTTAAGTTATCTTTGTTTGGATCGTCATACATGCATATTCATATTATATCACAAGTGGGATGGTGTAGGTGGCGAGTAGGCAGGCGGGAGATCGTTGTTTAAATCCCACTAATTACTAATTTGTTTTTTTAATTTTTGGTATACATTGAACATTTGTTTTTTATGTTTTTATTTAATTATTTTAAAAATATAAAAACAAAACACGAATATAAATAAATAAAAATTTCAGTGGCTTCCTCTCCTACCGAAGGGTAGTAGCCCCTGACGGGCTCGGTTAAGACAATGTTGTTGAATGTTGTTGTGAAACTAATCACCGATGAGAAAAACCGTTGTGCCTTACAGCTAAATAGATGTATTACTTTCAACACAACGTTCAATAAAATAGTTAATTACACCGGAAATTTGATGTGTGTGACAAATTGGTTGGAATTACAGCCAATCCTAGTAATAAAATATATCATTCAGTTGGGAGATCCCAACAGTAGCATACCCAAGGGCAGTAGAGAACGCCACACAAATTTTCTTCTAAACATAAAAAAAATTTTGAAATGTAGCACAAAAATTAAAAAAAAAATAAATTAAGAATTTAAGCATGCTTTTACTGGGATTCGAACCCAGGTCTCCTGTTTGACTAGTTGGCATCTCTATCACTCGATAACTTCAAAGAGAGAAAGAGGGGGGGCGAAACTCACAAGAACAACAGCAACAACACATTAATTTAAAGAATTAAATAAATGCGAATATCTTCCGTGTTTATTATCCGATCTTGATCAAATTTTCACAATGCATCCTCTTTCATGCAAGTATTGATCGTGCCAAAGCTCAAGTCTCTAGCTTGATAATTACCAGAGTTATGGTTTTTCTCATATTGCGGGTAAAGGGGGCGTGGTATCCAAAATTTGAAATAAACTTGATCTGCGTGCAAATATAAGAAGTCTTCACACCAAATTTGGTGCTTCTAGGTCGTACCATCTCTGAGATCTCGTTGTTCATACGGACGGACAGACGGACAGACGGACAGACAGACGGACAGACGGACATGGCTATATCGACTCAGCTTGTCGCCCTGATCAAGAATATATAT
The DNA here is from genome assembly GCA_037043535.1 of Drosophila putrida. Taxonomy (NCBI): domain Eukaryota; kingdom Metazoa; phylum Arthropoda; class Insecta; order Diptera; family Drosophilidae; genus Drosophila; species Drosophila putrida. The sequence goes on from JBAMBI010000459.1 coordinate 111,050, forward strand.
ATACTTTATGGGGTCTGCCACGCCTCCTTGTGCCTGTTACATACTTTTTTTTTTTAACAAACTTAATACACCCCCCAGGGTATAAAAATGCATTAAGCTACGGTGGAGCAAGCTCAACGGTATCAGACCCTGCACTTTTTGAGTGCAAAGCAACCACCACAGATTGTAACATTGTTAGTTGAATACTTTCCGCGTTTATCATCCGATTTGGATGAAATTTGCTGGATTGGTTCGGATCATAGTCTGTAGGCGCTACCATCAAAGGTGCTCCTGTAATTCGACTTGGAAATTTTGTATATTAAATATTCTGGGGCGGAGGGGGGCGTGCCAAAAATCTAAAACAAACTCGTTCAATGCAAGATATAGATGAACATACATGCCAAATTTGGTGTCTCTAGCTCTTATAGTCTCTAAGATCTAGTTACTCAAAAAAAGGACAGACGGAAATGGCTATATCGACTCGGCTGTTGATGTTGATCAAGAATATATATATACTTTATGGGGTCTGCCACGCCTCCTTCTGCCTGTTACGCACATTTGCACAAACGTAATAGACCCTTTTGTACTTTTTTAAAGTACAGGGTCCAAAAATCTAAGGCATCTCGATATGATAGGAAAAACGAATTAATAGGGTTGTTAAGAAATCAATTGTCGAGAATACTTTAAGAAACCAAATGTTCACATGGAGGAGTCGCATTGATAGACGACCTTTAAAACGAAGAGCAGAGACTAGGTTTTTCTACAAGCATCAGTTGATCAGCTTACCAACCATCGTGATGTGAGTTGTTTTTCATATCAATATAAGTATATAAATTATGGATTTTTAGAAACATTAGTAGGTTTGTAATTAAAACTCTAATAGGTTGGTTTATGATTAATTATTTATTTATTTATTTTTTATATTATATTGATTACAATATTGCCACTTATAATGGGCTTTATGAAACACTGGCCGTTCGAGCTCAGCGAGTGAGTTAAATATACGCAAAAATCTTGGGCAGATGTGCCTCAATCAGATTTCAGAATAAAACAAAACTAAGGGATACAAATGGAAAAGTCTTAAGCTATTGGATTCAACTCACAACGGCCGCTAAAATGCTTAGCTTGCGCCTCGTGCGCTGCCGTTGTGCAAGACATCCGGCCCAGAGCAATGTCAGCTTCTGTGGCTGGTGTGATATCAAATTACATTTGCACTTGTGTTAACTTCTGTTAACTGCTCCCCCCTTAAGTTAAGGCCGCCCGCGGCCGTTCCTATCTCGGCGATTACTTCTCTAATGTTCTGGGCTGTGACCATGTTCCTCCTGTACCGATGATAGATGATTCCGGCGCATATTATAGCGCAACAAACAGCTCCCAACCAAAAGGCCATTACAATGCTGTTAACACTTCCGATTTCGTCTTTGACTTCTTTAATGATCTCCAAGTTAAGTTCATTCAAACGATGAAGGTAAGGGAGACTTAGTACGTTCTGGTGGCCGGTGACGTTCAGAAGGGGAGATGCCGCAATGCCGGGAAACTTGCTCTGCACACTGTTGAGATTCAGATATTTGGTCTCGTTGATTCGAGCCCACTTGTTGAACGTGATGAGATTCGTTCCGTGCACCCAAATCTTAGTGCCGTTGTCAACGCAAATTGTAGCTGGCCGATTGGTGATGATCAGAGTTCCGTCATCTACCCATGTGATCGAACTTGCCGAACCACCAGCATGAAGCACTCTAGCACAAGAGCTATTAGGTGATAGTTGACAAAAGGTTCCTCCAGGCGTCGAAGTGCAATTTTTAAGAGCGAGCACTTGATCTCCACATTCAGCTATAACATTATCATCGATTTGTAGTACAGCATTCTCGTGAGCGACAGGATACAGCATTACCTTTCTGCAAGCCATTTTGATTTTTGGAAACTTAATTATAAAGTGAAGGGCGTTTGTGGACTGTAACACTTTAACGGACGCAACGGACATAAGGTCAGCTATTGATGTACCTGTGGGTTCATCTAGCCAAACAGATTTTAAATCCGCGTGATCTAGTATATTTGGGCTTATTATGTTTATTTTAGCAAGGGTCACCGCGAGCATTAAATTCTGCATTTCCATCAGCAACATTCTGTTACGCGCTAGGAGCGTCTCATACAAATGACCAGAATCTACTTGACTCTTCTTTGCAGCTTTTAATATTGTGTTGACGGTTGACGTAAGCTGGTTGATCTGCTCTTGAACTTTCGTGTTTATAGCTACCTGCCTGTTGTTGGAGTTCACCAATTGTAACTCTGTGAATCTAATCTGTTCAAAGTCACTAGCGTCCGGTGTTCCTGCAACAACTTTGAGAGCTGTGCCTAAAAAGTCCAAACTCCTTGCTACTCTGTGATGCACTCCAAGCGCTACTACCATATCCCTGAGGTGGGCGGCATCCACGCTTAGAAGTTTCTTCATGTGTGACTGGAAAATAATATTCTAAAAGGACTTGCTTGACATTTTCTTGAGCTGCTCTGTGCGCTCTATTATGTTCCGCAATGAGGATTTCCCTCCTCTCATCTATATTAAATACATCTGCAACACGATTTTTGCAGTGCCAAAATTTCGTACCTGGAAACATACGCACTAAGCCATCTTGAACTTGGGCTAGCGTGTGCAGGTTGCAGTAGAGGGCATTTACCGCTTTTGGATTGATTAAGTCACGGAGTTGGTCAAGAAGGGTCTTGGTCTTTTATCACCAAAAAGAATGAAGTTGCGTTTTGAGGGGACACGTGCCTCTTCAATGATTTGATTTTGAAATCAATTGAGCGGCTTTTCAGTAGACTCAATTGTGTGCGTTAACGACAGTTCGCTGTGGACTGTGGCCGCACAGGAATCGGCATTAAGCTCGTCTAGAGTATTAAGCTGCTGTCGCGAAAGCGCATCAGCAACTAAATTTTCCCTGCCTGACTTATAAAACTTTCGCGCATTTGTTTCCTCAATACGCGCTTTTCACCTTCTGATTTTGGCATTTGGATTTGATTCGAAAACGGCAAAAGTTAACGGCTGGTGGTCTGTGAAAATATTTATGTCTTTTACACCATATAGGTAGTGACGTAGCTTGCTAAGGGCCCAAACTATAGCTAATAACTCCCGTTCGTTCGTGGCGTAGTTCACCTCTGGGGTTCTCAATGTTCTGGAAATCATTGAGATGGGGCGACCCTCTTGTGAAAGCACTGCCCCTATGCCGTAGGCTGAAGCGTCTGTCGTTAGATCAAACGGCTTCTTATAGTCAGGGTAACGGAGCATGACATTTTCTGAAGACAAAATGTTGCGAAGCTTATGAAAAGCCTGACGCTGAAGATCAGAGAACTCTACTAAAATGTTACGCGATCTATGCTTACTAACTGACCCATTCTCACCTTTTAGGACGCCAGAAATGGGTTTTGCTATTGAGGCAAAGTCCTTGATGAAACATCTGTAGTAACTGGCCAAACCAAGAAATGATCTAATTTCAAAAACACTCTTTGGTTCTGGGTACTCTTTAAATGCTTTGACCTTTTCCGGGTCTGTTGTGGCTCCGTCGCTGGTTACCACAAAACCAAGAAAACCTACGCTTTTCTTAAAAAAACGCGATTTCTCCTTGGAGACTCTCATATTTGCCTCATACAGGCTCTTCAAAACCCACTCCACATGTTTGACATGGGAATCTTCATCTTTCGAGAAGACAATGACATCGTCAACATAAACATAGCAGGATTTGCCAATCTGCTCACGCAGTATGTCGTCGATGGTTCTGTGGAAGATGCTGGCTGCATTCTTCAACCCGAAAGGAAGCCGACAAAATTCGTACTTTCCCCCGTTAACCGCGAAAGCTGTTTTCTCACGATCACGCTCTGCTAGCGTGATCTGGTGGTAGCCGGATTTCAAATCTAATGTCGAAAAGTATTTGGCCTTACCAAGATTCCCAAGGATCATTGGAATATTAGGCATGGGGTATCTGTCAGCAATGGTTTTCTCATTGAGTTTTCGAAAATCCATTACAAGACGCATATTCTTGTTGCCGAACTCATCTGTGCCCTTTTTGTCAACCACCCAAATGGGATTGTTATAGGGGGAAACAGATTTTTTTATGATGCCGTTTTTTAAGAGGCTCTGAATTTCTTTGTTAACAAATTCTGCTGCTCCCATTGGATAGGGATACAATCGGACATAAACAGGTTGCTCGTCAGTGGTCCTGATAGTGGCCACAACTGACGTATTATATGGAAGTGCTTCTTCCAGATCTGCAAAGGCTTTGCGCCTGTTTTTTAGCATTTTGAGAAATGTCTCCTTTATTGAATCAGGAGCGTCAGCGCAATCGACATTTGTAAAATTAACGTCTGCGCACCTGTGAAATTCGATAGGTTCTGTTACTGAGCCACATTTGAGTTGGCCAGAGGAAAGACAAAGCAAAGCTCCCGCTTGTGTGAGTAGGTCGAGCCCTATAATTCCATCAAAGGTCGACAAGTTAGGGAGAAAAAAAATGAGGCCTTTTGGCCGAACAAAGATACGAGGCACTTGCGTGTAATGTTGGAGGTACAGTGAATTAAGTGAGTAGAAAAAGATGAGTTTACTGGGCGCACCCCTTTTAGACTTTCATGTGGTCTGATATAATTTTTGGAAGCACCAGTGTCGATGAGATATCTCATCTGAACCCCTGCTACTTTTCTACAAATGAAGGGTAGCAGGGAGCTACCCCTAAAAAATTGACAATGTCCGATTCATAGTCGCTACCATTGTCGTCAGCGATTTGCTGCTCTGCTCCTGCAGCAGCGTTAGCATATTCCCTTGGGTCTTGATCTGGCTCATGAGCCTTTGCCTTCTCTGTCCGGTTGAGCGTCCAGAGGTGGCTGTTCTCTTATAGGCCTGTGGAGCGCTAGAGTTAACATAGGCTGGTGCCTGTGATGGCTGAAGGATTTTTGACGAGGATGGGTCGACATCCATTGGTTCCTGCGAGCCATTACCTTTGTTCCACTTACCACTCTGCTGTTCAGATTGGTTCTGTGGTCTTAGCTGCCTAGTGAAATGAGGATTCTTGGAGCCGCTGGCTTGCTGATCTCCCTGCTGCTCATTCATATCTTTTTGACGGCCTTGTGGTCTTGGGGTCATTCTTCGTTCCCTATCTTCTTGGCCCTTAGCGAAACTTGCCGCAAAAGCGTACCTTTCATGGTTTGCCTCTAAGTAAGTCATGACTGTGCCAAACTGACCTAAGACACCGTCAACTGCCCCTCTAATCTTGCTCATACGGTTTGTAAATAGCATAGGCAGCAACCGCAGCTTGCCTCCAAGAGGCGTACGTCTCCGGTGCCCCCGTAAATTCTGGTAAACATTTAACGGCATCTAATGGCTCGTTGCATTGGACGTCGTTTCTGATTTCGACCGGCTTGAATGCTTCGACCGGCGGTGCTGTAATGCTAATGGCAGATATTCTGTTTGATAGCGCTTGTATCTGAGCGTCTATAGAATTCCTCAATTCTGTGTCCCTCAACTGTAATACTACACTTTGTGCCTCTAGGGTGCTCGCTATTGCGACCTGCACTACAGTCTTAAGCTGCTCTGGGTCCATTTCTATTTTTTGCTCGTCAGCGGATTCTGGCGAGCCAACGGACTGTGTATCTGTTTCCCTACCTAAAGTAGCGGAATCGTCTGACTCTGATCCCCGCGATTCTTTATCTCTGTAACTGGTAAACGCGTCGTTCATTGGCTACACTGTCGGTAGTAAAGTAAACAAAATTTCAAGGGCAGATGAAACACAGCAAATTGAATAAATATTATGAACAGAAGTTGCTGACGAATGGAACATAACTTAATTCAATGCTCGGAGTAAAATTGCAATTTTTTAAACAACAAATCTTTTATTTGAATTCTTTGGTTTTTGTTCACGCAGATTTAAAAAATGTTTTATGCCAAATGGCCCACTTACATTTTATTGATTCCTACAAAACTGTGTCCTCAACAAATAGTGCTGCTTCCCACGCCGCGGTCACTACCAATCTCTATAATCCCCCGCTGCCGTCTATGCGTACAATTGATCTTTGCTGCCCAAGCCCGCTTGCGCGCAAGGTTGGTGTCAAATCGCCGCCCGAAGAGCTCCAGCGGCTTCGGTGTAATATGAGAATTTTATTGCACTTGCGGCAATGACCAATGTTAACGTAGGTCAGGCACCGCTTTGTTATTCGCACTGGTGGTTTTGGTTTTGTTTAATTTGACACTGCACAGCGTAATTAGTTAATTAGTTAATTCTGTACACTGCACAACGTGTTCATAGGATGGTTCGAAATACGTTTGGGCGCCAATTATGGATTTTTAGAAACACTAGTAGGTTTGTAATTAAAACTCTAATAGGTTGGTTTATGATTAATTATTTATTTATATATTTTTTATATAATATTGATTACAATATTGCCACTTATAATGGGCTTTATGAAACACTGGCCGTTCGAGCTCAGCGAGTGAGTTAAATATACGCAAAAATCTTGGGCAGATGTGCCTCAATCAGATTTCAGAAAAAAACTGAAACTAAGGGATACAAATGGAAAAGTCTTAAGCTATTGGATTCAACTCACAACGGCCGCTAAAATGCTTAGCTTGCGCCTCGTGCGCTTCCGTTGTGCTAGACATCCGGCCCTGAGCAATGTCAGCTTCTGTGGCTGGTGTGATATCAAATTACATTTGCACTTGTGTTAACTTCTGTTAACTTATATAACTCTTCGTCCTGACTGACTGACTGATTCACTTAGTCATCACGCTGTATTCCAAACGGGTCAAGATATCGGGCTCAAATTTTTAAACAACATAGCTGAGACATAATTATCGCGCAGTAAGACAAGATTTTTTGGTAAAGATCAGGTAACTATATCATATAGCTGCCATAGGAACAATCAAATGCAAATTAATATTTTGTATGAAGAGCTTTGTTGGTTTTTGAGCTATCTCAACCAAACTCACAGATTATGTATTTCTTATTTATAGTTACATTCTGTAAAAATGTGGTCAAGATCGGATGACTATATCATATAGCTTCAATAGGAGCAGTAGCTCTTGATGCTATAGTAAACAATCTGTGGCAGAGGGATGACTTCGGTGGGAGGATGGGGTGTTATTAATTGATGTTGCTACTTTCAAAGTAAACTTTCAAGATATAACGCGACAATTATAAGTTATTCCACCAGAAAGTCGCTGCTACAATACATATTTGGATGCAAATCATATGAGGGCGGGTCGCATTATTGATTGCTATGCTGGAGCTGCCTAAAAATCTATTTCAATATTATTACTATTAACTAGCTCTTTTGATCGCAGCGTCCAGGCTATGGCTATGAGAAGTGTCTCTTATTTGGAGTCCACATTTCTACTCGAAGCGAGTAGGGGGCCAGCCCCCAGTTCCTAATTTTTATACCCTGAGGTATAACAGGCAGAAGGAGGCGTGGCAGACCCCATAAAGTATATATATTCTTGATCAGGGCGAGAAGCTGAGTCGATATATCCCTGTTAATCTGTCCGTCTGTCTGTCCGTGTAAATAACAAGATCTCAGAGATGGTAAGACCTAGAAGCACCAAATTTGGTTTGAAGACTTCTTATACTTGCACGCAGATCAAGTTTATTTCAAATTTTGGATGCCACGCCATCTTCGCCCACAAAGTAAAAATAAAGAGTAGCACTGGCAAGTATCAAGCTAGAGACATGAGCTTCGACAGGAACAATACTTGAGTTCATAAGGATGCATTGTAAAAATTTGATCAAGATCGGATAATAAGCACAGAAGATATCCGCATTACATTTGTTATACATTTAAAAATAGTTTTTTAAGTTTTTATGTAGTTATTTTGAAAATAAAGTGCTTATTGTTGCTTAGACTTTTAAATACAAAACAGACAGCACAAATACGAAACACAAATATAATTAATATAAAATTTGAGTGGCGTTCTCTACTACCTCAGGGTATTCTTTTGTCGGGCTCTCCCTACTGAATGATATATTTGATATAGTAGTGAAAGTAATTTATCAATTTGTTTAGATATGCATGGAAAGAAAAGGTTCAAACAATGCAACATGTCAAAATTTCAACTTTTGCCCAAGGTGCTATCCTTATTTAAGAGGATCAGCCAACAAAAATAATTTTTGGCACCTCGACCACATTTTATTGTACTACTCCTCACACAATATAATTACATGACAATAAAGATATTCCGCATACCCCATAAAATCGCAGCTATAGCTCAATGTCCTATTCTGAAGACCCTCAAAGGTTTAAGTTCCATTTTGGGGCTTTCAGGATATTACAGGAAATTTATTGAAAACTACGCTTAGCACGCCAAGCCCCCTCGCTTTTAAGAGTGAAAGATGAAAGTGTGTCCAAAAAAATGTCTTAAAAAAATCAATTTCGCTTGACAACCAAGCATTAGAAGCAATCAAGAAGCTTTTAAAGTAGCTAAATATCTAAAGATATAGTATTCAGCTACCCAGATTTCGGGAAGGAGTTACAATTGACAACCGATGTTTTCAACTACGCAATAGACGCAATTTTGTCGCAAGATAACACACCTATCTCATTTCTCGCAAGAACATTATCCAATGCAGAAGAGATTTATTTATTTATTTATTTAATGTCGACTAATAATAATCGACATATAATTTTAAAAGTTACATTATATATTATATATAAGTACTTAAGAATGCTTTGTTATAAAAAAAAAGGAAAAAGTATAATATGTATAAATATATTTATATTTTTTGTGCAAGTTCAAATGAAGATTAATTCTCAAACCCAACATTTGTTGAAAGGATTGGGGAAAACCCCAGAAAAACCCAATCAGATCTGATATAATGTTAGTGTTAGTTTTTATGGGCTAGAGAGAATAAGATAGATTTCTTAATAGTACAGGTTGAGGCCTCTGTATTGAAGGCATAGTGAAGTTTATTAAAATCCGTACAGAGCACTCGAAACGATTCATGCAGGGGTTATTAGTACAAAGATTAAGATATTGATACAAAATTATGGGTATGTTTGGAAGGAACTGAGAAATTGATTTGACTCAATAAATATGAGGAATCAATATCACCAGTTACTAATTTAATCATAAACATGACGCCAAGCATAATACGACGATTAGTTAAAAAGGGGAGATTAATCAATAGAAGTCTACTAGTGTACGGGGGTAAATTAGAGCCTGATACACAGTTAAAACCTCTTAAAGCAAAAAATAAAAAATTTTTTTGAACTGATTCAATACGATCCTGGTGGTGAGAGTATTGTGGAGACCAATCACATGAACCATATTCCAAGATCGGACGACCCGAAGATACATAAAGTAATCTTGCCGTATAAGGGTCATCAAACTCTTTTCACCATCTTTTGATGAACCCAAGAACTTGAGTCGCCTTACTGACTAATAAAGCAACATGTTTATCAAACTTCAGTTTATGGTCAAGGAGAATACCAAGATCATTTACTTCATCTAATCTAATAAGGGGTACCAAATCAAGAGTATAACTGATTATGTAAGACAAGTGTTTTTAAAAAGTCATAACCTTGCATTTAGGACAATTAAGATTTAGTAAATTAACTTTGCACCATTTATATAAGTTAACAAGATCTGCTTGCAGTAAATCATAGTAAGAACAGTCCTTTAATGACAGACACAATTAAACATCATCAGCATACATTAAAATGTTATAGTGTAGAATAACAGAAGGAAGATCGTTATTAAAGAGTTTAAATAGAAGAGCGCCAAGATGACTTCCCTGAGGAACACCAGACGTTACTAAGACGGGCCTCGAAATAGCAGACTTGAAGACAACGTTTTGTGTTCTGTTAGTAAAATAATCGGATAACCATATAAGAAGATTATATGGAAAGCCAATTAGGTTCAATTAATTAAATAAAATACAGTGGTTAACAGAGTCAAATGCTTTACTGAAGTCGGCATAAACAACACCAGTGTGCATTTTATTTTTAAAACCCTTGATCCCCAAAGAAGAAAATTCTAGCAGGCTTGTGGTTATAGACCTATGCTTCACAAAACCATGTTGTTAAGGTGAAATAATAGAACTACAAAAACAAGTAAGTTGTGAAGTAAAAATTTTCCCAAAAAATCTTAGGTGTAGCAGACATTTTGCAAATTAGCCTATAGTTGTTAACGCAACTTTAGGGTCACTTTTGTGTAGCGGAATGATATGTGATTCCTTCCAGACAGAAGGGAATGAGCAAGATGCAACAGATAAAGTAAATAGTCTATGTAACAGTAAATATAAAGAGCCAGCGCTGAACCTGGCAACCCGTCGGGGCCTGGGGAGAATACTGGCTTAAATAAATTTAATTCACATAATACTGAGTCTTCAGTGATCACGGGTTCAGGAATAAAATTAGATTTTTGCAAACTATAGGGCTAGGATGTTCTAGGAGAGTAGCTATCAACAGAGTAAGTAGTTTGAAAGAATTCTGCAAATAAATCGGCTGCAGCCTGATCATTATTATAATCGACACTGTTCCCTGTACGTTTATACTTTTTAAAATGGCGGGATTTTAAATTTTTTAGACAATATAGTTCGCGGGTAAACCATGGGGGCTTGTTGGACCTCACAGTGTGCCTTCGACGAACGCATTGATCAAAAAAGCGGTTCAATGTGTTATAAAAAAATGCACAGAGTCTATTCTAAGTCATTGATCGCAAAAAACTGGGACCAGTCATGACTTATAATGAGATTATTTAATTTATGAAAATCGGCATTTCTAAAACATCGCGACTTAGACGCAACTTTAGGGAGAACAGTTTGCTCAACAACCGAAAGATCAAGAGTTAATTCTAACGTAGGGTGATAACAATCTTCGGGGAGTACAAGCGGATCTATTTTACTCACGTTAGTAACTAAATGATCAGATACAAATATAAGGTCCAGAAGACGGTTGTTACAATTACGAATATTATTTACTTGACAGAGTAAAATATTTAGGATGCTACTTACAAACTCTTGAGAATTAATAGGAACAACCAGATTGGCGGGATATAGGAACAGGTTATATAATCAGAAGTTTGACCAAAAGTTAACTTAATGCCAACAAACTTAATATTAGGCAAGCATCTAATTAATTCCGTTGGAAAATCAGAATCAACTGCAATTAATACGCCTCCACCCACTCATGACAATCGGTCACATCTGTAAGTTGTGTACTTGTTAGTGAATAATTATAAATTTGATATTTCAGCCTTGAACCAAGTTTCAGTGAAGGCAAGAATTTTATAATCAAATGAGATACTATTTACATATGAATTAGTTAATTTAGATCTAAGGTTAGTAAGATTAACTGTAGATAAGTTTATAGGCAGCGAGACAGTAGGATTACTTCTTTTAAGAGAAGTAAACTCTTTTATAAGCAAATCATTTATACAAAATTTATTACAACAATTAGTTGTGAATAATTCCAGCGGCACGTTCAATTTAAATGACGAAATGTCTCTTGTATATGAAAATTTGAACTTATATATAGTTATAGGAGCATTTGGGATCTTCGACTGAACATACGCTTTCACGTTATCTATCGAAGTATCCGGATGCAACCTTGAGATAAATATCTTTTTTCTTAAGTAAACAGCTACAAGAGAATTGGTAATAGGTTCAGGCAAAGATGGCGCAGCAATGTGTTAATGTTTGGCAATGGACCGGCATCATCATCATTAACTTCAATAGTTGAAAAAACAGATATTGATACGTTAGGACTTTAATAGGAGTATAACATGGAGATAGAGGAGAGACGACTTTATGGTGTGTTAAAGAAGGCTTTGGAGATACATCCAATACCTTAAGAACATTGAACTGCATCTCCGCAGCTTGAAATTCGTCACGCAACTTTGAAAAACTCTTTCGCAAGCTTGTTGTTTCACGAATAAACTTAGACATGTCCGCCTCAGCTTCATGGCAAGATTCACAAGACCATTTTAAAGCGGTGTTATTAACATGTATAAATTTATCGGAAAGCCAACATCCAATGCATTCAGCTTTGGAATCATGCTGGCACTTGCAGTTTTTGGCACAACAGACAAACATACTGGAAAAATAAGTAAGGCTTACGGAAGGGTATAAAAATTACCAAGTCATAGAGAGCAAACTAAGAAAGCAGAATACGAGAGCTTTAGTTAAGTTAGGAATTAAAGCGTTAGAGCGACAAAAGCTAGAGAATGAGAGCGAAAATGTAAATGCACAAGAGCCACAAGCAAGATCGTGAATGAAGCTCTAAATAACACAATATCACAGCAGTTAAACCGCGAATATAATTTGTCAATTTTAAATAATTTGAAGGTTGTTAATAAACAAAACACGGAACAAACAACTCAACACTTTATGAGAGCACCCACAGAATTATATATGTTAAATTTAACAAGTTAAAACGCACAAATCACAAAAATTTCACAGAGCACAAACAAAACACAACCGATCACAGTGCAGGTTAGTTAGTTAGTTGACGCCGTTGACGAAAAAAGCACGTTAGGCATTACCTTTATGGTAAATCAAAAGTTTAAATATTTACGGTCCACCAGACTTTGACTTACTCCCTGGGTAGCTGGGACGGAAATGCTAGAATCAAAAGGTGGAAATCTTATTTGGAGGAAGACGATTATGAATTATTCTATTCACCGGAAAAAGAAAAAGTAGAAATGTGAAAATCCAAACGAACTATTGCTTGAAAAATTATCTTAATCCCTCAGTAATCAATGGCATCTGCACAACCAAACATATAATGTGGAAAATTCCACAATCCATCCATATCCAAGTCATTTCAAGAACTTCAATGTATGTTTCTCCCAGACCCAAGTAAGAACCCTGACCAACACAACAGACCAAAAAAAAAAGAGATCCCCAACTTACTTATCTCACTTATCTGAAAAATTATACTTTTTAAAAAATAAACAGAAAATCGCAAATATAGTAAAGCAGTTCAAATTTTCCAAGGTAGCGAAGGCTCAAATCATACAATCGAATAGATAGAATAGAATCGAAGATATTAGAGCTCCACTACGCGATGTAGTGTTCTATTTTGGCGTCCCGAAATTTATAGCAGTGGACAATGAGAAATCCCTAAACTCTGAATCAATACGATTCGTGCTAATAGACCAACTTGAATTTGATATCTATTCGACACCCCCTAACAAGAGTTCAGTTTATGGACACATAGAACGATTTTACTCAACACTCTTTGAAATAATGGATGTTTGAAAAGAAATGAAACCCAAAGGAACTTGGAAGAATTTCTAGAAAGAGCCGTTTATGAGTATAACTACTCAGTGCATTCGGTAACGAATAAGAGACCACTAGAAGTTTTCTTAGGCAGAAGAGTCATCACGGAGCCGACAAAGTAAGAGTAGGCGAGACTAGATAGCTTAGAGCAACTAAGACCTAAACTGACCGAAGATTTATTCGACCATAATAGCATTTCGAACTTACGAAGTAGGGGAAGAAATATTCGTAAAAATTAATTCAAGATTGGGTTCAAAGATTTCTAACCGATATAAAAAAAAAATAGTAATAGAAGATAGGAACACTACAATACTAACAGAATCAGAACGTACGATACATAAAAGCCATAATAAATCCAAAGTTCAATTTTAGGATGCCGAAGTGCTTAACCAACGGAACTGTGACAATAACCAACTATACCGATGTATAGACAGTGATGATTTTCAAAGGAATCGCGAAAATACGGTCCAACGAGACTAAAATCTTGCATATTATCAACTTGGAACAAATTCAGGACGCTCTCAATATTTTACAACTGCATACAGAAAAAGATATTCAATATAATAATTTATATCACACCATACAGCACGAAATAGCACAGACATTTGTATTTTCAAGACAAGTCTACCTTTCAAGTCCAGAAAGAGTAGAGCAGTTGATATTCTGGGCACTGTTTGGAAATTTGTAGAAGGCAATTCTAATAACAGATAGTATAAACAAACTGACTAATAACAACACTTAAGAAAGTAATAATCAACAGACAACAAAATGACGGAATATTCAAGCTGACCTAAATTTCCAATGACATTACGAATTCAAATAAGAAAGACTCACTTTTGAGTGATGAATTGGCCATTAGTTCTCAAAATCAAGTTCGGCTTATCAAAGAAGAAGTAGTTAAAATACGCTATCCAATGGGTGAAATTAAATAAGATAGATGTTAGAGTTCTCGGATGTATCCATTTTGCATGATGAAACAACATTTATTTACCTAATTTAGATACCAAATTTAGAAACGACAACCTTCCAAAATGATGTAATAAAACCGACAATTAAATCTAATGTCATTGTTAATCTTCCGGAAAATTAAATCTTTGAGAATAAAAATATAAATGTATCATTCAGTCGGGAGAGCCCGACAGTAGAATACCCCGGGGTAGTAGAGAACGCCACTCAAATTTTCTATTAATTATATTTGTGTTTCGTATTTGTGCTGTCTGTTTTGTATTTAAAAGTCTTAGCAACAATGAGCACGTTATTTTAAAAAAAAACTAGATAAAAACTTAAAAATTTTTTTTTAAATGTATAACAAATATAAAAAAAAAATGTAATAATTTAAGCATGCTATTACTGGGATTCGAACCATGATGTCCCATCTATCTAGGTGGCACCTCTACCACTATACTTGAAAGAGAGGGAGAGAGGTTGAAAACTCACTCTAACACAGCGCGCGCTTTCATGCATATGTACATATATATGTATATGTAATTGATTCAATGAATGAGCACATAAGAGAGAGCGTAAACTCACAGCAACAACAACACATTAAATTAAAGAATTAAATAATTGCGGATATCTTCCGTGCTTATTATCCGATCTTGATCAAATTTTTACAATGCATCCTTATGAACTCAAGTATTGTTCCTGTCGAAGCTCATGTCTCTAGCTTGATAATTGCCAGTGCTACTCTTTATTTTTACTTTGCTGGCGAAGGGGGCATGGCAAATGGCCAAATTTGAAATAAACTTGATCTGCGTGCAAGTATAAGAAGTCTTCATACCAAATTTGGTGCTTCTAGGTCTTACCATCTCTGAGATCTTGTTACTTACACGGACAGACAGACAGACGGACGGACATAGCTATATCGACTCAGCTTCTCGCCCTGATCAAGAATATATATACTTTATAAAATTTGCCACGCCTCCTTCTGCCTGTTAAATACTTTTATTTTAACAAGCTTGATATACCCTCAGGGTATAAATAAATAATGTTTGGTATAAAGGGTCAATGTAAGAATTTCCACAACATAAAAATTTGTAACAAAAATGAGTGGATGACTAAAGTCATAATAGTTGTCTACCGAAACTACTTAGGGGAGAGCAGGCAATGTGTGAGTTTACTAACGCAGAGCACATACCCGGACTGGAGGAAGTCGACAAGGGAATCATTCTAGTGAACAAGTTTAATGGCGAAGCGGATGAAGGGAACATAGCTAATAAAATTCTGGAATGAGACAATAAACGGTAATAAGTTCAGAAATAAGGAGATTACAGATGCTGAGCCGTGAACACCACTTATTCAGCTGGCTCCAATGGAGATCGAACGCCTGAGGATTCTATCCCTATCACAGAAAAATTGCAAAAGATCCAAACCCAGGACAAGATTGCACTCTTGGCAGCAAAATTATCCCTAGTCATCCTAACACTTACTCTCCATTGGTTTACAAAGAAGACAATAAACCTAAAACAGAGGCTACCAAGGAACATCAATCTAGAGCTCGCCTGGGTTTCGCCAAGAAATCTACAACTCGGGAACATCGATCCAGAGGTTATCAAGGTAACGATAAGTATCTCAGCTACCATATACCAGCCGACAAATATGCAGTTCAATAACATACCATTTTTCTGAATACACTTGAGGTCAAGTGTAAATATGAGAGGGAAGAGTTAACACCAAAAATATTTTAAGTCTTTAGAGCTGCAATTGCAACAACATCCGTCAGTCAGGTGCAGTAGCCCCAATATTGCTAAGCTCAGCTTCTGGATAACTTCCCGCACGCGCAACTCAAAAACCAAACATTTACCACCACCCAGTTAATTTCACTATTTAACTTGCTTTTACTGGCGACAAAAAAAGAAAACATATAATAGCGGAGCTAAGACACGCACAACTAGTTTCTATGCAGATCACGAGGTGAAAGACACTGGTTAACTAAATGAGATGAAATCTGCTTTTTCAAAAGCCTCTTTTCGTCATTTCTTTGACATACGCTTACTGAACCTCAACCATAGATGGCGTTAGCAATTCTACCACATAATCAAAGTACATCTAACTTATGAATTTACAAATAGAACTAATGCCTATTACATACCTCTAACTACAAAAATTGTAACTTTAATTATTAAAATATACAAAAACTATGAATTAGTGCTGTCGATATTGCGTTTGGTCAGTGGCAAATCAAGTGCATAAAAAATTCTGCGTTCTCGTTTTATATTATTTTTTAAGTCAATCTGGTCAAAAAGAGGGTGTCAGTGCATACGTCTTATATAATAAAATTTATGTCATATTTTACAATGTAAGGTGCGGACAGTCGTTCATAAGGAAGGTGTCAGTGACAAAAACCAAATCTAGAGTTGAGTTCACTGGACCTAATGCAAGTGCCTCCATATGGTTGGTTCCTGTTAAAATCATTTATAACATCTAAGCCATCACTTTTTTCAATATTGCAATGAGGATGATATAAGCAACCAATCATATTTTTTTTTCACACGTTTAAAATGCAAACTTGCACAAGTTTATATTCCTTTGTACAGCCACTTGGCTGTGCGCTAAGTACATAAGCGTTCAGTCTTTTGTTTATGTAAATTGCCAATCTCCCAGCATGAATCACAAATACTGGACATAAACCACGATTCTGATACGCAAATAACATACATATACATATTAGAATTTACCAACAAGTACCTAAATTCGTCTACCTTTCTTGTCAGGCTCTGAGAATTTTAATTAAAATAACTAAGACAATTTTCTGACCGACGGAACAGTGTGCCATTCACAATACGCTTGATCAGCATCAACAGCCGAGTCGATATAGCCATATCCGTCTGTCCCTTTTTGTGTTACCTAGATCGCAGAGAATATAAGAGCTAGAGACAACAAACTTAGTATGTAGGATCAACTATGTAATGCCAAGATTAAGTTTGTCTTAGACTTTCACCACGACTTCTGAAAATTTGATTCTAATCGAACAATAAACGGACAATACCACGACTGTTTAAAGTTTCGAATATATGAACAACTAGATCTCAGTAATTACATGATTTGGAGACACCAAACTTTTTATGTAGGCTCATCTAACTGCCTTTTAAGACCGTCTACTTTAAAAAAAGAAAAAGTAGGTCTATTAAGCTTGTGCAAAAGGAAATATTCTTGATCAGCATTAACAGCCCAGTCTGTCCCATTTTTGGGTTCCTAGATCTCAAAGATTATGAAAGCTAGAGACACCAAACTTAGTATGTCAGTTCATCCATATCTTGCATTGATCAAGTTGGTATTAGATTTTTGCCACGCACCACTCCGCTCCCGGAAATAGAAAAACAACATTTGAAAGTCAAATTACAAGAAAAGTTTTAATGCCAGCATCTGGATAATATACACTATGGTCCAAAACCTATCCTGAAAATTTCATTGAAATCTGATGATAAACGCGGAAGTTACTAAACCAAAAATAAAGAAGAAGAGACGCCAGCGCCCTCTGTGTTTATCAATTGATATCTTCGTAGTGGTGGCATCTGAGGAAATTTTTTGTAATTGAAATGAAATTGAAATTGAAAAAAGTACAGGGTCTCCTACTGCCGAGCTTGTTACACCGTAGGTGACTGCATTTATGCTTTGATTTGATTTTTATAGCTTTTACTCTTTGAATGTTATATATAATGATATATATTTGACCTCCAATTAAACGTCGGTTATTCCTTCATACCACATTTTCCCCAAACTTAACCAATTTTATCAAAAGGTCATAATTTCATCATTCACTGACGAAATAAGGGTAAGAGGTATGCATATTTCACCACGTTAAAATGAAATGACACCCTAACATTGTTTTGTTAAACATCAGCAGTTTTAGTAGAACGATAGGTCCTTACCTTATGGAACGTAACGAGAAGTGTAAACCAACTGAGAAGTGTAAGTAAGTGTAAACCAAAATGAGAGACTCTAAACATTTTTTCGCTAAAATAATTATTAATATTAATATTAAGTTTGGTCAAAATGTTATAGTAAGTTACAGGCAGGAGGAGGCGTGGCAGACCCTGCAGAGTACGTATATTCTTGATCAGCATCGATATAGCCATTTCCGTCGGTCCGTCCGTATGAACGAAAGGGCCTCAAAGATGGTAAGGCCTAGGAGCACCAAATTTGGAATTAAGACTTCTTATATTTGCACGTAGATCAAGTTTATTTCAAATTTTGGATACCACGCCCCCTTTGCCCACAATTAAAAACACTGGTAATTATCAAGCGAGAAACTTGGTCTTCAGCACACACAATACTTGGATGAATACGGATACATCGTGAAAATTTGATCAAGATCGGATAATAAACACGGAAAATATAAAGATATTTATTACACGAATATGATTGCAAAAACCAAATACGTTACGCCTTTCATGAACATATTTACATACATACGTACAATTGTACATGTATTGGTATCTATTTCAGACACAAATGCATGCAAAGCATACATGCATTGATTCATTTCTTTATTGCTCCCTTTTTCGCTTTCTATTGATGCTATCGTTCTCATTTTGAGACGCCTATACTATTTCTTTTATACTGTATTTTATTTTTATTATTATATTTTAATTATTACGTTTTATATTAATATATTGTAGCAAATCGTTACAATTAAAATAACACGCCAGTTCATTCGAAACTCTCGCAACGAACTAAAGAGTCACAAAGATGTGTGGGAAAATAATAATCAAGAAATTGTTATCCTCTATGAACATTAAAATTTCCTAATTACAATTGCTGACTACTCCTTTGTATTGGCACGTGGCAAAATAAGAGCGCGAGAGCGAAGAAAGAGAGAACAAGTGCAAAATGAGAGCAATAGAGAAAAGAATCAATGCATTTTTCGTATATAAAATATATGTCCGATTTTGCGTATTTATGTAAATATGTGCGTGAAAAGAATGAATTGGAAAAACAACAGAAACAAGCGCTCTTTGTTGTTGCAAAAATATTAATAAATATCTTTATATCTTCCGTGTCACATTTTCACAATGCATCCATATGCATTCAAGTATTGTTTGTGCCGAAGCTCAAATATCTATCTTGATAATTACCAGGCTGGCTCTCCTATGGTCGGAAGAATTGGAAAAGGCTTCTTTCTAAACGCCTTCTTTCTGGCGTCACAACGTTTTTCTTGATTTTTTATTTTATTTTATTTTGCCGGTGTAGGAAAATAGGACATGCCACAAGGACATTTTAATTTTGGCTGTGGAGGCAAAATACTTTTTGTACTGTTTGTAATTGCCAGGTTATGGCAGGATTTTTTTTATATGCCATTTATTACTGCCAAATTACGGCAGGATTCATTTGCCAGATAATTTGATTATTTATTATTGCCAGATTACGGCAGGATTGATCACGGTCGCCATATAGCAAGATTATTGAAAATTATCTTAGCTTGGTTGAAATAGCTCAAAAAAACAGAAAAAATATTCTTACCAAGCAACTTTGACCTTTGCCTCCAAAATTTCAGCTCGATATCTTGAACCTTTTCGTCTACAGCGTAATGTCTCGACATTTATATATGTATATAAATATAAATCTTTGTATACATATATTTATATATATACATGTATATCTTTCAATAATTCTCTTATTAACCCAAAAGTCTGTCATGCTTGTCGCATAAACACGATCGCTCTGTGGGTTACGGTTTGACTGTAGAAGAAATAACTTCCCATCAGAACACCCCTCTTATCGCAGTTTATTTTTATATTTTTAAAGAGCTAACTTAATAATGATAAAACTATAGACTATCGTAATTCTTGACTATGGCAGCTGAGGCCTTCAGCGTCTAGGTTTCCAATTTATGTTGTAGTTTTCGTATTTACATATGTTATATGTCCATCGGGTGTTGTTTTTCTTAATTTAGGATTATTTATATATTCTTACGTTACATATGGTGGTAGAAGTGTGTGGTTTTTTAGTATTTTATGATATTTGATATGTTTGGGGGTATGGAATGTGATAAACATTGGAGAGAGCTGGTATTATTGAATATTGTTTGTCTTTGATGTTTTAAGTTATTGGAGTTGGCAAGTATGTGTTCAGCTAACGTGCTTGTTTTTATGTATTCGAAAGCGCGACGAATAAACACTGCTTCAACTAACTTTTTCTTCTTCAGTTTCATCGCTTATAAAATATCATAGTAAACTCTTGGCCCAATTTGAAGTGAGTAGTAAATATACATATCTATTTTTTCATCCATGATTTACGATGATTGTCGCACGAATCACATTTCGCTACGCTGATTTACGCTTTAAAAGAACAATATTCAAAAGCTTTCGGCGCGGTTTGAAGCTCAATGATACACAAAGAGAGGTTAACTTCGTCCCAAAGTTTTTGCCTCTCATATGACACCCCATGCATACTGAGCGCTGTGCCAATCTCAGCTTTGGGACGGACGGCTTAACTTACCTAGAGATTTACTCCAATCACCTTGACTTAGAGAGCTGGGATGCATTCAAGTTTTGCCTCCACTTGCTCAACAGGGTCAACATAAAGCGAGTGCTTTTTTGGTGGAGCCATTGGTCTTATATTTATTTACTTCAAATAAATTGAATAAATGAAATGCTTTTTATACCCCGGGGGTATATTAAGTTTGTTAAAAAAAAGTATGTAACAGGCAGAAGGAGGCGTGGCATAAAGTATATATATTCTTGATCAGGGTGACAAGCTGAGTCGATATAGCCATGTCCGTCTGTCCGTGTAAGTAACAAGATCTCAGAGATGGTAAAACCTAGGAACACCAAATTTGGTATGAAGACTTCTTATACTTGCACGCAGATCAAGTTTATTTCAAATTTTGGATGCCACGTCCCCTTCGCCCACAAAGTAAAAAACAAGCAATTAACAAGCTAGAGATTTGAGCTTCGGCACGAACAATACTTGAATAAATATGGATGCATTGTGAAAATTTGATCAAGATCGGATAATAAACACGGAAGATATCCGCAATTATTTAATTCTTTAATTTAATGTGTTGCTGTTGCTGTAAGTTTACGCTCTCTCTTATGTGCTCATTCGTTGAAGCATTTACATATACATATATACATATGCATGAAAGCGCGCGTTCTGTTAGAGTGAGTTGTCGCCCTCTCTCCCTCTTTCTTTCAAGTAGAGTGGTAGAGGTGCCACGTAGGTAGACGGAAGATCATGGTTCGAATCCCAGTAAAAGCATGCTTAAATTCTTTAATTTTTTTTTTTAATTTTTTATATACATTTAAAAATAGTTCTTTATATTTTTATTTAGTTATTTTAAAAATAACGTGCTCGTTGTTGCTAAGACAGACAGCACATATACGAAACATAAGTATAATTAATAGAAAATTTTAGTGGCGTTCTCTACTACCCCGGGGCATTCTACAGTCGGGCTCTTCCGACTGAAAGATATATTTTCAATATATAAATATTTTTATGCAATGTTTTTTTCCAGGATGTGGCCATTGAGAACTATATTCATGTTATGAAATTTTCAAGCCGTAATAGTTTGCAGAATTCAACGGCAGGGAAAGAAACGTAAGTTGTATGTACTCTTAAAAAAATAGGATATCGCAAACTATTTTTTGCTCGCATAAAATTAAAAAGCCTTGCAGACATCTGCACTCAAATTTTAACATATAACAGCCTTATAATATAATAGTCCGATTGTTATGAAGGAACAACTATATTTTACGCTTGATTAGCCCAGTCGCCGTGCAGATTAAGCCGACCCTGATAACGTCATCTGCTCCTGAAATGACTTGCTCGATGCGGCCAAACTGCCATTTTAGAGGTGACATGTTGTCATCGTTCAGCTGTCGCCGCCATTTAACACTTTAACACAGCAAGGAGAGGTATTTTGCGTTTCACGTTTACCAGAGGTTTTGGGTCATCTGACTGACTCGCTGCCAACGGCTAAGTCGATTTGAATTCCAATGGTCG
This sequence comes from Drosophila putrida, assembly GCA_037043535.1. Classification (NCBI taxonomy): domain Eukaryota; kingdom Metazoa; phylum Arthropoda; class Insecta; order Diptera; family Drosophilidae; genus Drosophila; species Drosophila putrida. The sequence goes on from JBAMBI010000459.1 coordinate 133,222, forward strand.
TAGGCGACATTGACTACAACCGAACTCATAGTATTGCTGCCACCAATGTTAGCATAACGTTATATACTTTTTCCATAGGTCTTAATGTCGGAAATTCCAACTAAATTCTTTAACGTTTCCAAGTTTATTTCTTCTGTTGTGTTATTTATCCTTATGTCGAACGGTGCTGTCAACTTTAATTTGATTGGTGCTTCGTATGTATCGTTGGGTTGCTCGTCTGTCTATTCAGCCGTCCGTCACTCTGTCTCTTTTTTTAATAAACTAGATTTCAGAAACTATAAGAGCTAACTTTCCACCAAGCTTGCCACGCCCCCTTTCGCCTTTAAAAAACAAATTTGCTTACCAGAAATTTCAATAGATGGAGCCACTGCAAAGATATCAGTTGATAAACACAGAGGACGCTAGCGTCTCTCCTCTTTTTTTTGCCCGTTATATATCGATTGAAATGCAATTTTCAGGACGGATTCGGGAAATAATGTATATTATACATATGTACAAAATCAAGGTGCTGTCATTAAAGGTGCTCTTGTACTTGGACTTCGAAATTTTGATTTTCGGCTCACGTCGGCTGTGTTGGTTGTGTGAAAATTCTAAAGCAATCAAAATAGATGACGCATCTTTTGAAATTTCTTGTACGCAACATTGAAGAACAATCTTTTGTGAACGCTTTGCACTAAAATTTTTTTTAAATTGGTGACTTTTACCAATTTTACTATTTTGCTCCTCATAGTCTTCTACTGTCGAGCTTGCTTCACCGCAGCTTACTACTTTTTTTATAAGAAAGTGGGAAACGTATACTGCCGCAAGCTGAATTGAAAATTAAGTATGCTAATAAAGTTGATTAAAAAAGATCTTCTCATTTCCACACCACCTAAGAGGTAGAGAATGGACGCATTGTTTTTATAACTTGGTATCTCCTACCTCAATGAAATAAGAATATGTGCATAAACGTTATTGAAGATAATTTGTATAGAAACAAAAATAATAGATTGAAATTTTTTTAACTTATGTACTATTATTATTCACTAACAAAAACATAACATTTTATTTTCAATAAAATTAAGGAATTAAGAAATATTGAATCAACAAGTTAAACTTCATATGAGTTTGCAAAGTTTTTTAGTGTTGTAGGCTCAATTTGATCCCATTCTTCGATTAATGCCTTCTTGAGGTCATTAATCGTATCAAATTCTTATAAACCTTGCCCGACAATATTCCCCAGAGATCTTTTATAAGGTTTAGATCCGGACTGATCGCCGGCCATTCCAGTACTGGTATCTTCCTTGCTGAAAAATATTCTTTTGTTTTACGGGCAGTATGGATTGGCTCGTTATCTTGCTGGAAAATTCACTCTGCCTCATATAGGTTTCTAGCAAAATCAATGAGAACGGTATCCAACAACTCTACATAGATGTCTGCATTTGTTCTGGTCGGTATGACACAAAGTGGAGATTTTGCAGCATACCCAAGCGCAGCCCAAATCATTAACGATCCTCCGCCAAGGTTCCGCTTATGGAATGTCTGGCGTGGACGCCCTGTATCAGGCCAATACTTTTAAAAACAATCTGGTCTGTCCAAGTTAAATTTTTTCATCGTAAAATAAAACTTTTTTGAACTTATCTGCTAGAAAATTGTATTCTTCATCAAATGCTTAGCTGGCGGTTATGTGCCGCTTCAATAGCCTGGGTATCCGATTTTGACCAAATTTGGTCAGCCTACTTTAAACTATACGAAAAACACAATTTGTGGTCCAGATATCTTGAAAAACAAAAATTTTCTTTTCAAATTAAAGTTTAATTCCGAACCGATCGTGATAAATTGATCCATCTGGCCGGTTCCGACATATGTACTGCGGGCAGAAAAAAGACGTACCTGTACCCAGTTTCATTAAGATAGCTTCAAAACTGAGAGACTAGTTTGCATAGAAAAGATTAATTGAATTTAAAATATTGAAAATGAAAATAAACGATAATTGAATAGGTCGATACCAATAAGTCGATAAGTTTAAGTATTTCAAAGGAATGGAGCAAATACTACGTCTATACGAACTATTTCACGTATTTCTAAATTCGTTAAATGAAAATATCCCCCTGCTTATACGGCATTTCGCGTAACAAGTCAAACAGAGCTGCCAGACTTGAGAAAAAATTGCAAGGTCTACTTGTAGAAGTGTCTACACCCGTAGTCTCTGATTTTAGCTATAAAATAATGCTTTATGCTGGTTGGTCAAAGTGGACTTTTTTTTGCTTGTCGTATTTAACGCTTTTAAACATTAATAAAATGACTGTTTTTGTGCAAAATATGTTTTATATTCTAATTAACATTAAAAAATAGCAGTTTTATATTTCTAAAATAGTTTCATTAACACAATTATACCAAAAAAAATTTTTTTTTGGTGCTTCTTATTTTTTTATTTTTGATTTTTTTCAAAATATTCCCCAACATTGGGATTAATATCCGGAACTATAATTTCTTTCTTCCAAATCCTTTTGCGATTTCATGTATCTAAAAGCTGAAAAAAGTGGATTTGAAGAGGCTGCCAGCATATTAAAGAGGTCTTAATTCTGTCAAGTCCGGGATATCTTGCAAGTATTTGAGTATCTAAACTTTTTGTAGTCTTTGTTTTTGCATCCCTGGGCTTCTTCAGACAGCTATCCAATTGGTAAACACTGATACTCAATTAATTCTTTGCCATGAGCCAAAATCCTGTGTAACGTAGGAGTAAGTTTCTTCTTGGGATGCATTTCAATTATCTTATTCATCTAAACATCTAATTCATTTAACATTTTCAACGTAAATTCGTCAGCGTCATCACTGCTATTGAATAGCTCCACACGTGTTAAATTTTTTAAAGCCATAGAAACAATTTGCTCTTCTGAATTATAAGTATACATATATATAGAAATACAGTTCACTAAAAAAGCGGCTGGCGATAAGTAATGGCTCTTGCAAAGTCAAAAATCAACTGATAGCTAACATTGAATGTAAGCCATTATATAGATCCTTTTTCTATCTAGGTTAAAAAAACACAAAAACACAAATATTTTAAACTCATATAGGTAGAAATTTCCATATATGTAGGTAGTAACTTCAATTCAAAGACAAATTACAAGTTCATACCAAGTGCACTCATGTTGTATGTACTTTAACCTGCCATAGTACCATGAAGTGGTAGAAAACTTATTAATAATTACCTTTTTTAAGGTTATAAAACAGGTGCGGGTTAAAATAACTCATTATATCGCAATATTGACAAACAACCAAAGCGAGTACTCATTTTCATTAAACTGTGTTCTTCTTTTATCAGCCTGCCGCGCCCTTTTATTGCGATGTTGCATCAGTTTTATTCATTTAAGTTGTAAACGGGCAAGTCCGGGCAGTCAAAATATAAGTTAGTTAGAGGAATATTCCCTTTACCCTTTTACAGAATTGGGCCCAAAAGTTCGTAAAAGCTTGAAACTTATATGCTACCAAAAGTTAAAAATAGTGTGCTTTTCAGACTTCTCTGGTATGAAAAGTAGATTAGCGAAGAACTTTATTTTTTTGGTATTTAACTAAAAATTTACCTACATTTCATATGATACCAAAAATGTTTAATCGGTTGCAAAACACTAGTTTTAAAATCCAAAAACTTTTTTGCAAAGTGAATCAAAGCATTTTTTCTTATGGACTTTGGTCCACTAAACACGAAAATGGCACTTAAAAATTTTTACTTGGAAGCGTTTTCGAAATATTAAAACTTTAACAAAAAAAATTTTTAAGTGCCATTTTCGTGTTTAGTGGGCCAAAGTCCATAAGAAAAAAATGCTTTGATTCACTTTGCATTTTGGCTGTAAACTAGTGTAATTTGTCTACAATTTACTTTCAAAGTAGGTAGTTTTAGTACAAATTTTCATATTTGTGCACGATCTCGAAAATATGTCAACTTTATGAGGCTGTACCGCCCACAATTTTTACTAGATCATTTTGGATTCTTAATCTGTGGAGAATTCTTTATGGGATGCATAAATTACTTTTATGATTGCTGGCATCGAAAAAATGATTTTTGCAATGTGACACGCCCTATTTTTCCCACTGTGCGCCGCTGACCGCATTGTTCCGCTTTACTTAAAAATAATTTATTTTTTAACATTTTTAATTTACTTTTCACTTGCTCGGCGCTCTTGAACAAATTTTTGGATTTCAAGGCATTTGAATTTCTTTTGTAAATGCTGTTGTTGCGTTATGTTATTCCATCCAGCTTTCTTAAGTTGTTGTCATACTTAAAAAGTCGCAGGAGTTCGTTCACTTCACTCTCAGTACTTAACGTCTTTTTTATTTTCTAATTCCATTTTTCCATTTAATTAATTAAACTGGCTTTTACTTTTCTCTTTATGATTTATTATTTTTAGTGTTGCCACACACTTAGCTGCGCCTCATTACACGGACTTTGGCTGATTTCATAGTCAACTTTCGTGTGTGGCTGAAATATAGTAACAGTGTTTATACACGCAATTTTCAAAAAAATACGTGAAATGCTTTCACGCTTTTCTCTCCGAATAAACAGGGTTAACAGTGTCATAAAAAAGCTAGTTGTGGACAAAACACGAAATTGAAACTCGCGCTGACAATAGTAAGAAAACACCCAAACCTATTTTAATTTAATTTAACGCAACTTCGTTTGCAGTAAATGACTCTATTACTCCCTCTTGCTTCTATATTCCAATACAGCAAAACTTTAAAACAGCGAGCAGCGAAAATGTAAATTCTCCATATTATATAATGTGCCATTATTTCAAGTTCAATTGCGGGGAAGAATTGAATTTACATTTACCGCTTTTTTTTATAAGAAATGACTTAACTGTGAGAAGTGTTCCCTATTTTCACTCCACATTTCTCCGCGGATTTCAGGAAGTGAAGCAAGCACCTACTTTTATTAAGTACTATTATTTTAAGTCCAATTGAAGAGAAAAATTGAATATACATATCCCGCTTTCTTATTACAAATCAAATGAAAATAAAAACTATTAGCTTTGAATGTAGAGTGGGCTGTCCGACCTCCTGTAAGCAGTGTCGCAGCAATACCAGAAGAAGCATCAGCTAAATAAAAATGTTTTACCTGTGCCTTAAAAGCATAAAAAAAAATAATTTTTCTTCAATTGCACATTTTCCTTTGAAATTTTCGTATACATCAGAGTAAACGTTAACGTGTGTTTGATCTTTCATGGCCTACCTTAATGTCTCGTCAGTGTAAATGTAGAATTGTCTTTGAAATAGTTTGGAATTTGATCTGCCTTTAAAGATAGGGGTCATTTTTTTCCACAAACTGATTGGTTTCCGGCCTGTTCATGTTAATGTTTTTTGTCTAACTGATGAGACTATCTCATTTGTTTTTGGAGCTGATTGTGGTTTTGGGATTAGGAGCCTTGGTGTTGCAATACAAATTTGTGTGCTTGTTTTTGAACGAAGTTAGGTATTTGATGATTAAAGTTGGGTTAGGTTAGGTTAGGCTAGTAGGCCGCTGGTATGAGAATACCAGCGCACTTTGACCATTTTGTGAACCCTTTGCGACTAGCCATGTAGGGGCGAACCACCAGAAAACTCCCCATCCTCAAGCCTACACAAATATCTGGGACCTACGATCATTCAACCTTTCGACCGGAGGCTAAGATCCATTCCATGAAGGGCAGTGAGCCCTATTTAGATTATAAAGATCCGCAGACCGTTTGTCTGAACGTCTCGGCTACGTCATTCGGACGGTTCTACAGAGAGCTGTGAATTCCCATCTTATATCGGCTTAATGCTGGAATTGTTCGTGAATACGAAGTCTGCAAATCACAATGGACATAGCAACATTCATCCTCTCTTGCATAAGAGGAATATAAGTTCCTTGCCTTGCAAGCTCGTCAGCAGCACAATTACCCTCTTATCAGATGCTCTGCCATCTCATGTAAAGATCTGAGACAGTCGTTTACTGGGTTGGAGTTTAGCGAGACAGTCCCAAAGGAGTTTAGCTCCGGCTGTCTGAATAAATACAGATTGACCTTCTGTATGGAAAATGCCCCGATATCAGGGTGAAAGTCTCCTTAATTGCAATTACTTCCGCATGGAAACACTGCAATAGAGTGGCAATTTTCTTGCCCATCAACTACAGGGGTAAAATATGGAGAATAGCGTCTAATGCTTCCCATGAAGGGTGTGGAGGCCTCCTGTTATAAATAACTCGGCCGCACGCTGTACTATTCCGAGCTTTGAAGTGACCATTCTTTTCGATAAGGCCGGCAACCAAACATGATGGTTTTATGCAGCCAGCGAACAATGTATGGAGTCATTTCATTCTCATGAAAACCCACCCTTAAATACATGAGCATGTTTATCTGTCCTCAAAAAAGTAACATGAGAGAGCAAGCGACACAGAAACTACTTTTCTACTGTAAGCTCAATACTCTACTGGCACAATCTCTGCTATGTTCGTTGCTTGCTCGGCTGGGTATCTACACGCTTCGTAAGATTTATCGAACGTTCTGGGTGCGACACATCTATGTATTTATGGTTAGTGCCTATATCCTTACTTACCCTTACTTCGCGTGTTCGCTGAATTTGAGTGTCTCTTCACAAAGCTGAGTGGGAGACAAAATAGGGGGCTTGCAATTATCAGTGAACAGAAATAGCTCTGTCTTGGATGGATTTACTCCTAGGCCACACTTGGTGGACCAAATAGAGAGAGTGCGAAGGGTATTTGTCATCCGATCGCGCAGACTTTGCGGGAATTTACCCATGAACGTTATGGCCACATCATCCGCATACACAATTACCTGGCAGCCACCCCCTTCTATGGTGCGAAGCAGCTCGTTTACTGCAACGTTCCATAGAAGAGGTGAGAGGACCCACCTTGTGGAGTACCTCTAGTGTCAAATCTGGTTAAGTTGGATGGGTCTAAAGAGGCTTCTACAATCCTGCATCTAAGTAAGTCGATAAGCCTCGCCGGCATGGAGCCCACACCCAGAGCTGTCAGCTCTTCAATGATAGCGATTGGTAGGATGTTGTTGAAAATGCCCTCAATGTCAAGAAAGGCTAAAAGTGCAGAGTAAAAGTGGATAGTAAATAATTGAAAAGAGACTCACCCCTTTCGTTTGTGTCAGTGCTACGCCACTGATGATAATTGGCGTTTGCATCGCACCTAATGACGAAATCTAGTCGTTTGTTTCGCTGTCCGCTACTAAGGCTCGTCGCAGAGCAGGTAGAGGGGATCTGGTCTGGTCGTGGTTCATATACGGAGAGCATTGTCGTAAAGATTTTACTCAAAGAGCATAGTTGAAAAGATTTTGCTTGAAGAGAATAGTCGTAAAAATTTTGCTGGAAGAGCATAGTCGTAAAAATTTTGCTATGCCTTCTAGGCATACTGTCGTATTATCTTCTTTATGAAAATTTGGAAGCAATAATAGAGTATATTCCGTAGTCCTCAAAGCAGAGATCTCATGTCTGCAGACTCAGTGCTCTTGGATGAGGACCACGTCTGCTTCACCCCCGGCTAGGTAAAGAAGAAACGCAGCTGACGCTGCTTTACTGTGTTTGAGGTTTATCTGCAGGAGTCTTGGGGACATCCTGCCTCCACCACAGTTATGTCAACATCAGATTCTTCTCTGATGGGAGACCTTCCTCGTCTTGGATGTCAACGCTTGTAAAACCCCTGGGTAGCTCGCTTTCCTCAGACACATACCTGTCCAGAATGTTAGAGTCGGAGTCGCCCGATTCCACGATACTGCAGTGGATCTGTTCTTCGAGTCCATTCTATAGCCGCATTTTACTAAAATCACATTTTTTGGATCCACGAGTAGGCGGGTAGGGTATGGTCAGCCACGTCATACCCCTCAGTGACGTGGTAAGCCTTAAAACTGGATATTAGCCGGTCTCCAGAGCTCGCATATTAGCGATCGAGAACCCCGTCGACCATGCATTCATTGGCATTTATTCGAAGAGATTTCGACTCTTATACCAACTACCATTAGCCAGTATCATGGCAGAGACTTGACCGTACCATGCCCTGTTCTCAGCCGCCCCCACGAAGGGAGTAGGGTCGCACTTCCATCGCTTATATACAGTTACGGCAGAAGGACAAGGGTCCTCTGTTAATCCCTCAGCATACCCGACGTCTGGCGGCCTCGTTGGGTTAAGATTGATAAAATAATTTTGGGTTGAAACTTGTGGGGGCAGACAAAAAAAACTTAATAAATGCAAGATATAGATCAGGGATGCCCAAAGCTGCCTTCTGGATGTGCACGCACTAATACAAATAAGAAAATCGCACGCACACATGTAACTATCAGTTTTTCTATTTCTATTGTGTGCACTGAAAAAAACGAAACATTGCAATTCATATTAAAAGTATTCGGCGAAGAAAACACTTGCCACTTTATCACACATTTTAACGATCTGTGAAAAATAAAATTTCACTGTACACCAAATGAAAATACAATAACAAAATACATTAGGATTAGCGACGGCGAGCCGTAACCAGCGCGCAAGGCGTGCCGGTCAAAATTGTTTTTGTTTTCAAGCTACGAAGGACCGTGGAACAACGAACGAATAAGAGAGCAAGGCGTGCATGGCACAATTGTTTTTGTTTTTCAAGCAAAGAATATTTGGGACAAAGCAAATGTGCAAAATTGTTTGTGTAATTTGTCAATGTGCAAAATAACCTTACCAGAGTGCACTCTCACACACTACCCATATGCAATGTGCATAGCAAAAACCAATTTGCGTCGAGTTCATAGGCGCTGCGCACCCCCGATATAGATGTTTGGTATCTGTAGCTTAAAGAGTCTCTGAGATCTAGGAACTCATGAAAGGGACATTATAAATATGATATAGTCATCTGATCTTGACAAAATTTTTACGGAATGCAGCAATAAGTAAGAAATACATAATCTGTCAAAAATGTCAGCATAAGTGGTGTAAATTTGAAACTTCGGAAAATAATCCTTCTAATAAACATAAGTATAGCTAGTAAAGCACGTACAGATTTTAAAAAATATTGTTTTTTCTTATTTTGGCGTACCAAACCAAGAGTATAACTGACTATGTGAGGTAAGTGTCTATAAAAAGTCATAGCTTTGCATTTAGGACAATTAAAATTTAGTCAATTAACTTTGCACCATTTATAAAAGCTAACAAAATCTACTTGCAGTAAATCAGAGTAAGAACAGTCCTTAAATGACAGACACAATTTCGCATCATCAGCATATTTATATTAAAATCTTAGGATGTAGAATAACACAAGAAAGATCGTTAATATTGAGGTTAAATAGGAGGACAAGATGTCTACCCTGAGGAACACCAGACGTTACCAAAACGGGCTTCGAAATAACAGACTTGAAGGCAACGTTTTGTGTTCTGTTAGTAAGGTAATCGGATAACCATATAAGAAGATTATATGGAAAGCCAATTAGGTTCAATTCATTAAGTAAAATACAGTGGTTAACAGAGTCAAATGCTTTACTGAAGTCGGTATAAACAACGTCAGTCTGCATTTTATTTTTAGAACGTTTGATCACTAAAGAAGAAATAGACCTAAGCTTCACAAAACCATGTTGGGAAGGTGAAAAAATAGAGCTACAAGAACGAGAAAGTTGTGAATTAATAATTTTCTCAAAAACCTGAGGTGTTGCAGACAATTTCGAAATTTGCCTATAGTTGTTAACGCAACTTTTAGGGCTATTCTTGTGTAGCGGAATGATATGTAGTTCCTTTCAGACAGGAGGAAATTAGCAAGATGCAACCGATAAAGTAAATAGTCTTTCTAATTGAGAATTATAAAAGTGTTCAAGATAAAGAGAATGATCCGATTGTGGCGGGATATAGGAGCAGGTTACTTACACAGAAGTTTGACAAACAGTTAACTTAATGGCAACTAACTCAATACTAGACAACCAACTAATTAATTCCGATGGAAAATCAGAATCAACTGTGATTAATACGCCTCCACCCAATCGTGACAAACGGTCACATCTGTAAGTGGTGTACTTGCTAGTGAATAAAGATAAATTAGATATTTCAGGCTTTAACCAAATTTCAGTAAAGGCAAGAATTTTATAATCAAATTAGATAATATTTGCATGTAGATTAGTTAATTTAGTTTTAAGGCCTCTATAATTTTGATACGCTAACAGGAGAGGAAATTTAGATTTGAAAGGTTAGTTGGATTAAGTATAGATAAGCTTATTGGCTGCGAGACAGTAGGTCTACTTCTATTATAAGCACTCTTTTATAAGCATTTCATTTGGCCAGAATCAATTTAAACGACGAAATGTCTCTCGAAATATCTATGGTTATAAGAGCATTAGGGATTTTCGACTGAGCATACGCTTCTACGTCATCTATCGAAGTATCCGGATGCAACCTTGAGATAAATATCTTTTTCTTAAGTAAACAGCTACAAGAGAATTGGTAATAGGTTCAGGCAAAGATGGCGCAGCAATGTGTTAATGTTTGGCAATGGACCGGCATCATCATCATTAACTTCAATAGTTGAAAAAACAGATATTGATACGTTAGGACTTTAATAGGAGTATAACATGGAGATAGAGGAGAGACGACTTTATGGTGTGTTAAAGAAGGCTTTGGAGATACATCCAATACCTTAAGAGCATTGAACTGCATCTCCGCAGCTTGAAATTCGTCATGCAACTTGTTAAAACTTTTTCGCAAGCGAGATAAATTCTCTGTCGTTTGACGAATAAACTTACCCATGTCCGCCTCAGCTTCACGGCAAGATTCGCAAGACCATTTAAGACCGGTGTTATTAACAATCGAATCTTTCACTTTCATCGTGAAGCCGACATACTTAAGATATATAAATTTATCGCAAAGCCAACATCCAATGCAATCAGCTTTGGATTCATACTGGCACTTGCAGTTTATGACACAGCATAATAACAAACATAATGAAAAACAATACATTAAGCTACGGTGGAGCAAGCTCGACAGTAGGAGACCCTGTACTTTTTCAGTGCAAAGCGAACACAACAGATTCTTTAGGTTTCAAATAATTTCCATAGATGGCGCCACTACTAAGATATCAGTTGATTTTGCCCGTAACATTGTGAGTTGAACAACTTCCGCAATTATCATCCGATTTAGTTGAAATTTGCAGGATACGTTCGGACTATAGTCTGTATTATACATACTAAAATTAAAGGTGCTCTTGTAATTCGAATTGGAAATTTTGTATTTTAATTTGCGGGGGCGGAGGGGGCGTGGCAAAAATCTAAAACAAACTCGTTCAAAGCAAGATATAGATAAACATACATGCCAAATTTTGTGTCTCTAGCTCTTATAGTCTCTGAGATCTAGTTACTCAAAAAGGGATAGACATGGCTATATCGACTCGGCTGTTGATGCTGATCAAGAATCATACTTTATGGGGTCTGCCACGCCTTCATGTGACAGTTATTGGATATTGTAATCCGATTTGCACGAAATTTGGTCAGGCTGTTTGAATCCATACGCAATACACAATCTGTGAATTTAATTGAGATATTGTAAGAAACAAAAAAGTTTTCCCTACTAAATGTTGATTTTAAACCGATCGTTCCTATGACAACTATATGATATAGTGATCCGATCCGGCCGGTTCCGACATATGTACTGCGTGCCTCAAAAAGACGGACCTGTACCAAGTTTCATCTAGATAGCTTAGAAACTGAGAGACTAGTTTGCATAGAAACAGACAGACAAACAGACGGACATGGCTATATCGATTCAGCTTGTCGTCCTGATCAAGAAAATAAATACTTTATGGAGTCTGACACGCCTCCTTTAATGCATTACATACTTCGTGACAAAATTATAATACTCTCTGCAAGGGTATAATAAATAAAGCCTACGGAAGGGTATAAGAACCATAAGAGAAAGAAAATAAGTTTAACGGCACTGCTCAGAGAGAGCAAAATACGAGAGCGTTAGTTGAATTGAGAGTTGAAGCTTTATTGCGACAAGAGCGAGAAAGTAAGATCGTACGAAAATTACACCACAACAACAATAGAACAGTTATAAAAGCGTGGATCCACAAGATCCACTAGCGAGAAAGTAAGAACCTTAAATATATAACAAAAAGAACAACAATATCAGTTAAACAGCAGCAAATCAGCAACAGCTAAACCGCTAATATAAAGTAATTTAAAGATTTTAATGAAAACAAAACACAGCACAACAACTCAACACTTTTTGAGAACACCCACAGAATTATTAATGTTGAATTTGACAAGTTAGATACGCACAAACCACGAAAATTTTACAGAGCACAGCAAAACAACCGGTTACAGTGCAAGATAGGTATAAAATGTCAAAGACTCAATTCTCCAGCTTCATATTTGCGAGAGCTTTTAACAATTTATTTTAGAAGGGCGTGTCTCATCCAACATTTGAACTTAACGATCGGTCCGGACCCTCCTAATCATCATTCGTTGTTTTGACTATTTCGATTTGTGTGCGAGCGAGGCGTGTATTGAAATAACTTGGTCTGCGTGCAAATATAAGAAAGTAAGAAAAAGCATATATGTACATTCTTTATAAAGGCCGTGCCTGTTTATCTTTCTTCCGTGTGTGTCAGTTTTTAATCTACCTTGCCGAAACTTGATACAGGTCCGTCTTTTTGCTACACGCAGTACATATGGCGGAAGCATCCCGATAGGATCACATATCATATAATTGCCATATGAAAACTTTTTTGTTTCTTAAGATATCTTAATATCTTATTAAACTTACACATTGGGTGTTTGGTATAGTTTTAAATAGCCTGATTCGCAAATTAGATTACTATATCAAATAGGTGCTATAGGATCGAACGGATAAAAATCAATATTTAGTATAAAAAACTTTTTTGTTTCTTAAGATATCTTAATATCATATCAAACTCACCCACTGTATGTTTGGTATAGTTTCAAACAGCCCGACCAAATATGGTGCAAATCGGATTACTATATCACATAGATGCCATACAAATGAGCGGTTCGAAATCAACATCTAACTAATTTTATAAGAAATCCGACGGCTTATACAGGGCTCTGCAAGGCTATCCAAATTTAGGCTCACCAAAATAAGCTTGCTCTATATTTTTTTAAAAAGACTAAATAATTATAATCAACCCTCTCCCCATCGTCCAGTGTTTTAAAGAAGGGAGCACATAGAGCTTGCTTAATCATGGTCTAGACACCAACGAGCTAATCCCCACAAAATCTGATTCTAGTAATTAATAATCTTTTTAGAATTCTTGTTAAAGTTCACAATCAAGATGCTAGAGGTATTTGCATGGAAAACCGCCAGAAGCTCAAACGCAAATCACCATTCAGCTCTAAATGTTCATATGGATATTCTTCTAATGTTGAAGGAATACATGATAACGCAGGTAAATAATGAATATTGTATTAATTGCATTAGTTTAACTATTATAACGTTTTACAATAAATTCACATTCATTTATTTATCTTGCAGATAAAAAAGAAATATTTTTGCCTGGAGATACTGAAGAAATAAATGAATTTTGCGAAGGCTCAAAAAATTCTTCTAGCACCACAATTAATATTTTTATTCCAAAAGCTAAAATTGTTCTAGAGTAAGAAATATAATATCAAACGTTTTCGTTATAATCAGCTTTAAATCAAACAGGGCTGTTACAGAAATCGCCTCCGCTTGAACTCTATTACTACGTCTATACGAACTATTTCACGTATTTCTAAATTCGCGAAATGAAAATTGGCCCCTGTTTATACAGCACACGACTATTTTGCTTAATAAGACAAGCAGAGCTGCCAAAATTGAGAAAATTTTTAAAAATGCAAAGTCCGCTTGTAAACAGCTGTTTAAAGAAGAGTGTAAATAATATAGTGGAATCTGCAAAATGATTTCATCTGGATCGGCAAAATGAGAGCATGATTTGCGTGCAGCGCCGCTGATTAAATGGGCTTTTACTTTTCTCTTTATGACTGACGCAGCGGATTTATTTTTTTGTGTTTTGCCACACACTTGAAAAAAAAACGATAAGTTAGCTGAATTCATAGTCAACTTTCGTGTGTAGCTGAAATATGGTAATAGAAATACGTGAAATGTTTTCACGCTTTTCTATCCGTATAAACAGGGTATATGAATTTCTGTAGCACCCTCTAAATCAAACCCCCAGAATATTAGTAGTTTATATTAATAATTCTTATTTTTCAGATCTAAGGAGCTGTATGAAATAATTTACAATCGCCTGAATGGGGATCTTTTTATGTGGGAGTCACGATCACCCATATACCAAAAAAATGAAACCAAAAATGTAATCCGAAGTAATGAAAGGGATTTTCAAAAATTTTCAGATTCCAAACATCTTAACTTGAGTTTATCGGAAGAAACATATGCCAGTGCGCTTGAGAACACCTTAGATGAGAAAACTATATTAGCTGAAGTGAACAAAATGTTTTCTCTTGAGGTGTGTGTCAAAGAAGGAAATTTTATAATGTTTACTAATACTCAGGATCCTGAACAAAAAGCTCAACCAAATCCGAAAGGAAAATTGCAATTTAATTTAAAGGAAATGAGATTATTTTCGGTGACCGGATTTAACAACGACAAAAATCTGGACTATTTTTGTGCTCAAATAAATGAAACAGAATTACTTCATTGTGGTGAGTTTTTTTTAGATTACCAGAAGAATTTGGTATCAACAAACAATTTGTTCATTTTATGGTATTTTTTCTTGCTTTAAGCATTATTTACACTCGATGAGATACACTTATGAGATGAGATTTCTTTTGGCCGTAATGGAATAAATCTTCAAACTTTATTTCGGCTTCTGATTGCCAAAAAGTTCATTTGGTTTTATTTCAATTAATTAAAATGATATGCCTAACAAATTAAATATGTTATATGCTTATAATGTGTCATCAAAGTGGCAGCTTTGAAAATGTTTATAAATAAGCAAAATACTAATACGCTGTTAGTACAGCGAAATAATAAGTTTTTTGTCGTCTTTTTCGCTCTTAGTGTAAATTCTGTTTTTGTGCACAGAAACTAGTATTTTTAGCCTCTGCGTGATTTAATTATTATTTTAGTCTACAATAAGTATCCAAAGATCGTGGCAGACCCCATAAAGTTATATATTCTTGATCAAGGCAACGAGCTGAGTCGATGTAGCCATGTCCTTCGGTCTGTTTTTTTTTAATTCAAAGTATTTGAAATTAAAAGAATGATGGTGTAGATAGAATAATAACGGACAGAAGTTAGTGAAAGACAGAAAAGCATTAGAGATCTTAGGGACCCGTGGGAAAACTCGCGGTACTACCGTGGGGTATTTCTTCGCGAGTTCCTAGGGTGGCTTTTTGTGTTAAGCCGCTTCGTGGCGGTTACGTCTTCGGTCTCTCTCCAGATTACGTAGCGTTGTTGTCCTCTTAACAGCAAAGGCACAAACCAGACCAGCATTCCTCGCTATTAAACATACAATTTATCATGTTGTCGGCTGTCAGGCTAGCTCCAAGTGTGCTCTCCAAGGCTATTCTCTTCGCCAAAAATCTGCGGCAATTGAACAGTATATGCTCCGCTGTTTCTTCCACCTCTTGATAGTACCAGAGGCAATAAGGGTCGCTTTCATGCCCAAATCTGAAAAGATAACTCCGAGAACATCCGTGCCCGCTTAGGATTTAAGTCAAGTGAAAGTTAACAAATCCCGACTTGCGATTTAACCTCTTGTCTAGGTTTGGTATGAGCCTTTGTGTCCAGCGGCTTCTAGTGGAAGCGTTCCATTTTGATTGCCATTGGCTCGTGCTCGCTTCTCTAGCTCTCCTGGCGATCATCCAGTGACCCTCTCCGTGGCCGATAGCTCGAGCGGTAGCATTCCCGCGATGACAAGCGCTGCGTCTTCGGAGACAGTCCGGAATACGCTGCAGACTCGCAGTGCTTCAAGTCTACATGTTCACTGCAGTCATATATGACTTGATACTCGTCGCATGTGCCCAAATCGGTGTTCTGTATAGCTTTGTAGCTTTCACTACATTTTGAAGCAGCAGTCTGCGGCCCTGCTTGGGTCTCCGTGTGTTTAGCATAATTCGGTTTAATGCCTGTCCGATCGCTGCCGCTTTCTTGGCGTCGTGCTCCATATGTGCTCTGTAGCTCAGTCCCGTGCCGATCAATAATTCGAGGTACCTGATCGCTCTGCTGGAAGTTATGGTGACGCTGCCCAGGTTAATTTGTGCCACTTCGACAACCTGCTTCTGTCTTATGGTCAGCTAGTTGAAGGCCTACTGTGAGAAGCCAGTCCGTCACAGCCGCTACCGCAGTGCTGCATAACGCCTCAGCCTAGTCGAGATACTTTGCAGTCACCACAACCGCGACATCACCTGCAAAGCCCACTGTTGTAGTGTTCTCCGGTATTTGGAGTCTGAGGATGTCGTCATACATCATGTTCCATAACAAGGGGCCGAGTACGGAACCTTGGGGCACTCCTCCTGTCACTTGGTGCAGCCGTTCTCCTAAGTCCGTTCTGTATTTGAGAACCCGATTCCAAAAGTGGTCGCTGATGATTTAAATGAGATAGCTTGGGATTCGAAATTATCGGAGAGCGTCTAGAATACGTTCCCAGTTGTCTGAATTGAACGCATTCTTTACATCGAGCGTGACAACTAGGCAGTACTGTTTCTTGCCTCCACGCCATCTACAACCCTCAATGGCCTTACTAGCTATTTCGGTAACCTGTGCAGTTGCATCAACCGTTGAACGTTGGACCGTTGATCAGATCCGGGACCTTTAGCTCTTTTCTGCGCTATGCATTGTTACTTAAGCAGAAGTTTGGGTATGTGTGCCGAGTTAAGTGAGTGTGCTTAAACGTGTGAGTGAATCCAAGAGTTTCGTCTTTCTGTCTGCTCGTATGAACGAAAGGGTCTCAGAGATGGTAAGACCTAGGTACCCAAATTTGTTATGAAGATTTCTTATATTTATACCAGAGGGTGTTATAATTTTGTCCCGAAGTTTGTAATGCATAGAAGGAGGCCTCACAGACCCCATAAAGTACACCCCTGATATCACAGACCCCATAAAGTATATATCAGGGGTGCGCAGCGCCTATGCACTCGACGCACATTTGTTTTTGCTTTGCACATAGCATATGGGTAGTGTGTGAGAGTGCACTCTGGTAAGGTTATTTTGCACATTGACAAATTACACAAACAATTTTGCACATTTGCTTTGTCCCAAATATTCTTTGCTTGAAAAAAAGAAACAATTTTGTCATGTACGCCTTGCTCTCTTATTCGTTAGTTGTTCCACGGTCCTTCGTAGCTTGAAACAATTTTTTTTACACAGATCATTAAAATGTGTGATCAACGGGAAAGTGTTTTCTTCGCTAAAAACTTTAAATATGAATTGCAATGTTTCTTTTCTTTCAGTGTACACATTGAATTAGAAAAAACTGATCGTTACATGTGTGCGTGTGATTCCTTTATTTGCATTGGTGTGTGCACATCCATAAGGCAGCTTAGGGCATCCCTGGTCTACAGTAAGAGACCGAAGGGGTTTTTTGTTTAGTAGGTGATTTGAGAAGAGATTTGTGAGAATGGAATGTAAAGGCTGAAATGTGAAGGCTGAAGGCTGCTTATCAAACTGATAAGATAATTGTGTTACTATATATAAATATTAATTGATAACTTTTTTGAAATAGTCAGCAAAAACGGTACTGATGATAGAGACTGACATCTCTTGAAACAGCTGTATACCAAACCATTGCTCCTTGCTATTCATTTAGTCAGTGCTTATGTTGTATTGTTGTTGAGAACCTGTAATATCACTTTAACATTGTTGTCAAAAATTGTTGCTGTTGATTATAGTCTTAATTCTGTCATTTTGACCATTTGATTGGAATTTCGATCCCGAGTTCAGCTAAACATCCAAAATTAATAAAACATTAATAAAGGTCGCTGAAACTTACACATTTGTACCTTAAAATATAAATACTTAGAAACATAAATTAAAATTATATCATTCAGTCGGGAGAGCCCGACAGTAGAATACCCTGGGGTAGTAGAGAACACCACTCAAATTTTCTATTAATTAAATATGTGTTTTTATCAAACTTTCACAATGCATCTTTATTCATTCAAGTATTGTTCGTGCCGAAGCTCAAGTCTCTAGCTTGATAATTACCAGTGTTATGTATTATTTTCATAATTGTCGACTCAGCCCCCAGGGTATAAAAATGTATTTTCTTCAAATTTAATAAATAAATAAATAGAATACTCGATCCCGTGCGCCGATCGAATTTGCTTCCAATTTGCAATTGTCGCCCTGATCAATAATATATATACCTTATAGGGTCTGCCACGCCTCCTTTTGCCTGTTACATTCTTTTTTTAACAAACTTAATATACCCTCAGGTCATAAAAATAAATAAACCAGTTAATATAGACAAATAGTTAAAAAATGCAGACTTAGCTCAATTTAAAGATGACCATGGAAACTTGCCGTTATAAAGTGAAAAATTTATCTCCTTTCATTTTTTTAAAAATTATTTTAACCTTTACAAGCTCCACCGTCCCCAATTTTTTTTATATATATAAAACCTTCTGGAAAAAATACTTTATTCAATTCTTAATTCAAAAATGAAAAAAATTTGGAAAACGGAACCGGTGCAATTTTGCCTAAGCAAATTGCTTATGCCCATGCGCAGATTTTCGTACTTTAGAATTATAAAAAATCGTTTTGAAAATAATCACAGAAACACGTGGTATAAGTTGCTTGCCTGAAACAGCCAGCAATCGGTGAAAAGTCTATGTGAATTTGAAAAATTGCTTCAAAAATAGAGGTTTAGTAAAGAATTTATTAAAATACTTCAATACTTGTATATTGCTCGCGTTGGAATTATTATTTCAGTTAAAATCAAAAAACTTAATCTCAAATGAACCATTTGGATATAATTCTAGCCCAAAGATAAAAAATTTTTGCTACCACTGAAGAGAATTACCTAAATGAAAAGGGAAAGTTGGGTCTGTAAACTTGAAACAATTCTCTACCTAACTGCATTTCATGTTTAGCCAGATTTTAACTTTGTCACGTAAGTCTCGTGAATTAGCCACTAAGCGGCGTTGCTTTCGGCATGTTCGTCTTGCCAGTGGTCGGCTTATGAATTTACTGCCTAATTTGTTTATACTCTGTAGATTTCACAGATGGCGCGCTCACATATTATTGAGCGTCACACAGTTTCTGTCTTGTTCTATTATAAAGTATTTTCGTTTCGTTTTCTCCTGCATCTTGCCCATCTCCGGTGTGGACTACTTGCTGCAGTTTGACTTTGAAGGATTCGATAAAGTCTTTATGGATCATATTGGTGACAGTCTGAGTTGATTTCTCTAGAATTTCCGGATAGCTCAGAACCCCCCATTGGGGGGTTCGGGAGAGACTCCCTTAAATAACTCGAGAACTAAACCCAGTCTGTTCCGATTGGATTTCTGAATTGGATTTCTCCCTGTTCCTTCGCTCGCATATTATGACAGTCAAGTATGTCGATGTACCGAGAAGGGAAAATAACACTAAGTCCCGCTGTTACCACGATACAAGTTCTTGACTTACCCAATTCCAGTGGGACAAGGAGATGCGTTTCACTCACGATCCAAATGTTCTGGATGAGAGCCACATCCTCTCCTCCTTGTCCATACACCGTAGAAGGTTAATCGAGGGGACCCTAGAATGATGCAGATTAATTTGCACCATTCTGAGTATCTAAGGTTGATGATAAGGTAAGGCTAAGGTATCGCGTACTCTATAGAGTCTGGGAATGGGTTGTCTTCGGACATTAATCGTCATCTAAACTTGCTTCGATATAGCCTTGTTTCTCTTTCCGTCTATGTGTCCCTTTTTTGAACCCCTATATCTCAGAGACTATCAGAGCTAGAGACACCAAATTTGGAATGCACGTTCATTTATTTCTTGCATTGATCAAGTTTGTTTTAGAAATTAGCGACGTGCCTCCTCGGCCCCAATAATTTTAAAATAAATTTTCAAAGTTGAATTGCGAAAGCACCTTTAATGGTATCGATCTGTTTTTTGGCACACATTAATTCTACAGTCTAATCCTAAACTGATAATAAACGGTTGGTATAAGGAATTTCGAAAATATGAACACCTAGATCTCAGAGACTATAAGAGATAGAGTCACCAAAAAGGCTCAAATATATATGGCTCAGATTAAGTTTGTTTTCGATTTTTTCCACGGCTTCTTCCAACTCCGTAACCCGAAAATCAAAGTTTCGTAGTCCAACTAGAAGAGCACCGTTAGTGCCAGCTCCTTGATTTTTGGTCCTTGAACTTTAAAAAATTATAAACAAGTCTATTAAGTTTTCGCAAAAAAAAATTGTGCGTAACAGGCAAAAGGACACGTCGCAGACCCCATAAAGTGTATATATTCTTGATCAGCATCAACAGTCAAGTCAATATAGCCATGTCCGACCGCGTATCCTTTTTTGGGAAAGTACGTTTATCTATTTCTTGCATTGAACGAGTTTGTTTTAAATTTTTGGCACACCCATCACGCGAATGTTATTCAAGTTACAATGTTACGGAGAAAAGGAAGAAAAAGACGTTAGCGACTTTTGTGTTAATCATCTAATGCTACACAATATTATTATTCTGCGAAACTCGGCTCACAACGCAATTTATTTGTAGAGCATATCCCATACGAAGAGCTCACTCAGTATAGGCGTGCCCCTAAGAGACAGCGACATTGACTGTAGGCCGCGAAGAGGGTAGGGACGCACAAGCAAGAGGGATGGTGCTCGATTGCACTCCGAGTTCGTGTAAAAGTCTCATTCGCTTTTACATTAGCGTGATCGGGGTAATTCGGTAGGAAATCCTATCATTTTATAAATGCGTTGTTCGTCCAACACGTTAAATTAGCACGCAAAAATACGCAAGAATGTAGCCGATCGCGTACTCTATTCTCTAAGCTAAGAGTAGAGCAAACGTAAAGACTACCCTAACAACGAAGAAGACTTCCTAGCTGAGTAATATGCTGAGCGCTCAGTATGTAAATAACTCAACATTACGTTTGAGCTCGTAGCGGAAGCTGCTGTATGATATTCAGACCTCTGGGCAATCTGAGTAACATGCTAAGCGCTCAGTGTGTAACACTGAAAACCTTTGAGCTCGTGGCGGAAGATGCTGTAGGATATTCGCACCCTGAATCGAGCGATTCTGACTACAGAACGCGCGCTGACAGCCTGCAGCTTGAGGGATCGATCGCTACTTCGTGTAAAATTTTTTCAAATTATTTTTAAATATATTTTTTTTTTGTTGAGTGTAATGATCTTCGTCGCAGCTAACTCTGCGCACAATGTGCAAACCATTCCTATGCCAGTTTGTAACGGTGGTTGTTGTAGATTTTGGTGTAGAGCTCTTTTGTCGAATTTGGCCTTCCACCGCTGGTCTAAAGTTTGGTCCGCCAAACTACTTAACTATGACAGCTTTATAAAGTCGAGCCATTCACGCGAAAACAATGTATGCGACAATACCAATATTTACTGAATCAAAATTTCTTTTAATTAAAAAAAAATTATTTTTGGGGGCAACAGACAGACACATGCTTTTTGCATCTCAAAGACAACGTTTCTATTGGTACATATGTGTGTGTAATTCATTGATTAATGATTTCATTACTTCCGAATTTTTTAGAGCATGCTTGGAATGACTGTGACGATAAACAACTGGCCAATGCTTGGAGTGACGTTGTCGATAAACATCTAAAGCGCATTCTTTTAAAATATTCAAATGATCAGAGTTTGTCAAGCAACCGCAGAGAAATGGTATCGATAGTGGCTGAATTAAAAAAGCAGCCAACTAAACGTCTGAAGGTAATTTGTATTAAACGTATAATATATAAAACATGATTTATTTGATAAGTCGAATCATACGATGCATATAATAACTAAGGCCAATGAGGAACACTTCTCACAGCTACCCTGGCGATCAAAGCAATCAGTGTATTAGTCTATTAAATTTTTTGCGTAACAGACAGAAAGAGGTGTGGCAGACGAAATAAAGTATATATATTCTTGACAAGTATCGAGAGCCGAGTCGATATAACCATAACCGTCTGTCTGTCCATCTGGCTGTCCCTTCTTTGAATCTCAGATCTCGGAGACTACAAGAGCTAGAGACACCAAATTCGGCATGTACATTCATGTAAAACTTGCATTGATCAAGTTTGCTTTAGAATTTTGACCCGCCCTCTTCCGTCCCGAAAGTTGAGAAGCACATTTAAAAGTCGATCTTAGAGACTAGATCTTCCTAAATCTCAGACACTATTAGAGCTAAAAACAGCAAACTTGGCATATACATACATCTATATCTTGCATTAATCAAGTTTGTTTCCCTCTCCGCACGCGGAAATTAAAAACAAAATTTTGTAGTCGAATTACAAAAGCATCTTTTATGGTAGTTAGGTACATATAATATACTCTATGGTTCAAGCCTGTCCTAAAAATTTCATTCTAATTGGATGACAAACGCGGAAGTTATTCAACTATCAATGCACATTGGGCGCAAATGCCGATTTACCGCCACAAAACTCCAATTGTTAAGAAATTTGAAATTTTGCATATATTTAAATTGTTTTTATTGAATTTCGGATATTGTTATTTTTGAATTTTTATTTTAAAAGTGAAAAATGATATTTCAGTTGCCGGCACAAAATGTCTATTAATTTTAACCAGGAGCTTATTGACATGGAAAGTGTAATTTTTTAATTTCAATTTCCGAGCTTTAAGATAAACTCTTTTTGTAAGTCTTTCCGCACAGCCATTAAAAAGTTGCGCTAACACTTCGTCTCTTTCCCAGCCACGACGGATTTGGAGTTGCGCAAGTATGCGCGAAACTTAACTTTATTAAAATAACAATACAATAGCATATACTACCAAAATTACACTTAACATAATCCGGCGTAATCTTATTAGTTCTACTCCACCAAACACAACTATTAGGGGTCAGGTTCTATCTAAAACATGATTAAATATATCTGATAATACAACACGACACAAAAGCGAACCTCATTTTGGCACTCTAATTTACAATCTACATACCTTGATAAATATTTTGCATCGTGCAAGCCACAGATATACGCAATAGGCCGCAGCGAAAAATACTTTTTTTTATTTTTTGATTTCTTGGGTGCGGAACCGTTGACCCGTTATAAAGTAATGATGTCGGCAAAAATCTGTTTTTCTGGAGCCCATCCTGAGATAACGCACCAACGTGAATTACCCAATTTCCCTCCCATAAAAAAATTCAAGCTCCTATATTTTTTCAGAGAATTTAATAGTTAAGTTAAGAAAAATATTAGGGCTATATATAAAAGATATACATTATGTGAAAAAATATTAGGTTTTGTTTTTATACAAAATTTTCCCCCAAATTTTTAGATTTTTGGTTGATTTTTCAGAAAAGAACGTCGGTGCGTCAGGATGGTTTCCAAAAAAGCTGATTTTTTGCACACATTAGTTTTTTTTAACGGGTCAACGATACCGCACCCGAGAAACCGGAATTAAAAAAAAAGTGTTTTTCGCTCCGGTCTAGTACGCAATATATTGCAAACGGTAGATTTCTTAAAGAAATCGTTTGGCACAAAAAACAAAAAACAATCTGCTCATTTCAAAAAGCTGTCAATAAGCCAGGGATGGTCGAAATAAAATTTTAAAATTTCTATACCGGAATTCTGAAATAATTTAAGAAAATATAACAAAATAATTTTGGAGTTTATGCCGACAAATCGGCATTTGCACCCAATGTGCAATGTTTAGGGCTGAAGGAAGATGAAGTGACGCTAGCGACCTCTGTGTTTGTGAACTGATATCTTCTGCTTCGCAACATTAAATAACAGCTTAAAGTGAACGCTTTGCACTCAAAATGTACAGGGTTTCCAATTCTCGAGCTTTCTCCACCGTAGCTTAGTGAATTTTTTGTTTGCTTTTGTTGAATGTATGCGAAACACTGAAAATTCGAAGCTACGCGTCCCTTCTCGAAATATTAGCTTTTTTGTCAATCATCGTTGAAAAAGGTCAATCTTTTTCTGGCAACTCAAATACTGGTTATTCTTCTACCGCCATGCGGAATCACTTGTCTTAATATTTCGACACCGTTCTTTTTGTACAAAGTTTAGGAGTGGATTTCGTTCTACAGGATACTATGCTTAAAAACTTTAAGCTTATAATAGTACCTGAGTATAAACTTATACTCTAAACATTTGAAGTAATACGTAAATCAATAATTATCATTTTTTATTTTACAGAGAATAAAACTAGCATTTGGAATAAATGGTGCTATTTTATTGCATAGGACAACATATGCAGCTCACAATTGGATTTATCAATTAACTGATTTTTTTAATGTGGAAGTAAGTACTATTTGCTTGCATATATTCACGCTCTAAGTTATATTTATAGCAGCTAAATTGTATAAAGGTTCTTATATTTAAGACGTTTTAATATTATCTAATGTACATTCCACGTAAAAAGTGACTTTTCACTGCTTAAAGAATACTCCAACATACATTATTCCAAAACCATTACTTGAAATTTTAGACAGAGTCGGGAGAGCCCGATAGTAAGACACCCCGTGGAAGAAAAGGACCCTGTTAGATTCCTAATACAAGAAAACACATTTTACTTGCTCAGAGATAAAATCATATATTTGCAAACTCCTTGCACAGTGACACAATAAATAAAATCATCACTATATTGAAAAATATTCATTCAAGTATTATTCAAACCTCAAATCTCCAGCTTGATAATTGTCAGAGTTATGTTTCTGCGATTTGTGGGATAAGGGGATGACTCATTAAATTAAATTAGCGACGGACCCTTTTAATCATCAAACGATCCAAACCTCAAAAATCTGCAGCTGTAATATTGCTTTATTTTTGTTGTTTTTAGCATTTGTGGCGAAGGGGGCATGGCATTCAAAGTTTAAAATAAAATTGGTGTTCGAGCGATAATAAGAAGTCTTCATACCAAATTCGTTGCTCCTAGATTTTACCATCTCTGAGATCTGTTTTTTCGTACGGACAGAAGGGCAGTGGCAAACAGAATTAAATTCTCTATTGAAGTCCGTATAAGCAACGTCCGAATAAACATCGTCCATCTGCATTTTATTTTTGAAGCCCTTGATAACTAGGGAAAAAAGTTCAAGAAGGTTTGTGGTGTGTAGTCCTATGTTTCACAAAACCATGTTGGTTAAAAGAACGTCGGGCTCCAAAACAGCACACATTAGTATTGCATAACGGGTAAACGATTCCGCACCAACCAATTCGAAAAAAAAAATTTAGCGCAGGCTAACTTTGGCATGCCAATGTTTGGATACCCTTGCAGAGCTCTGCAAAAGCCGTCCAATTTTTTACAAAATTTGTTAGATGTTAATTTTGATCCGATCGTTTATAAGGCAGCTATATGATACAGTAGTCCGGCTTGCACCAAATTTGGTCAGCCTGTTTTAAACTATACCAAACAAATGTGTGATTTTGGTTGAGATATCTGAAGAAACAAAAATGTTTTTCATACTAAATGGTGACTCCGATCATTCCTATGGCAGCTATATGATATAGTGATCCGATCCGGCCGGTTCCGACATATGTACTGTGTGTCTCAAAAAGACGGATCGGTACCAAGTTTCATCAAGCTTGCATAGAAACAGACGGACGTGGCGGACATGGCTCTGAAAGGGTATAACAAACACATTGAATTGAAGAATTGAATAATTGCGTCTATCTTCCGTGTTTGTTATCCGATCATTCAAGTATTGTTTGGGCCGAGGCTCAAGTCTCTAGCTTGATAGTTACCAGCGTTAGGTATTTGTCATAATTGTGGGCGAAGAGGGCGTGGCATCCAAAATGTAAAACAAACTTGATCTGCGTACAAATATAAGAAGTCTTCATTCCAAACTTAGTGCCCTAATTCTTTCCATCTCTGAGATCCTTTCGTTCATACGAACGACTAGACGGACAAGCGGACAGACGGATAAGGCTATATCGACTCGGCTTCTGATGCTGATCAAGAATATATACACTTTATGGGGTCTGCCACACCTCCTTCTGCCTGTTACGCACAATTGCACAAACGTAATAGTCCCTTTTGTACTTTTTTAAAGTACAGGGTCTAAAAATAAATAAGCAACGAATTTCTCCTGTCTGCCTACTCGGAACCTATACCCCCTACACCATCAAACTTTTTGCATAATATTTAACATATGTATATGCATGTATGAACTTCCAAACATAGATATCGCGAAAGAGATATGAAGAGAGCGCATATATGTGTGAATAAATGCAGTGAACGAATAAGCAAAAAGAAACACATTGAATTGAAAAATTGAATAATTGCGTCTATCTTCCGTGTTTGTTATCTGATCTTGATCAAACTTTTAGCGTAGGCCCGGACTCTTCTAACCATTACACGTGCCAAGCTGTAGCTGTATCATGGCTTTAGTTATCTCTTTTTTTCGATTTGTGAGCGAAGGTGGCCTGGCATCCAAAATTAAAAATAAAATAGATGAGATATACGTATAAGAAGTCTACAAACCCAATTTGTTGCTCCTGGGTCTTACGGACGGACAGATGGACATAGCTATATTGACTAGGCTTCTGATTCTGATCAAGAATATATATACTGGGGTCTGCCACGCCTCCTTTTGCCTGTTACATACTTTAACATTTTGAACAAACTTAATATACCCCACAGGGTATAAATATTACTCCTACGGAAGCTAATCACTACAGTATAGACTTTTCTTTTTTTTAACATTCATGTATTTGTTTTCCAGGAATTTCCGATTGAAGCATACAAGCCATTCGCACTAGTGTCAGAAATTCAAGGCCATACTTGGAGCTTAGCGATTGAATATCGGTAAGTTTTTAAATTGAGCGTTATTTCAAACTTCTCCCAATTGGATACTTTAAAATTATTTACTACCGTAAAAAGTTCGATAGAACATGCCTTGTGTAAACTCTGCACCCATAGCTGAATCACCAATGTGCATATAATTAAATAGATATTTTGAGTTACCTAATTTAAAAAACAATTTTTATTTTAGACCGAAATATTTTCCCTACCGAGCATTTGTAGACATTGGGTATTGCACTCTAAGTAGTAACATTATATACCCAATGACGGGATGCACTTTACGAATGCTGATGGAGGATTGCATCTTGTCAATAGGTCAAAACGTAAGTAAAAGAGATTAATGTATTTATTAATTTAAATGCAATAAGCTAAAATAACAGTGTGTAGATACAAGGTACATTAAAGAGACAATTGTTAAAATACTTCAGCAAATTGAATATATTTTCATTTAACTGAAAGTGAATTTGCGTATATAGTATATATTAAATTATTCATATTTATATATGAATTTAATATTTTGAATAATATTTTTAATATTAATTTAAATCTTAATATTATATGAAATATTAATTAATATTTTTATGAAATTCAATTTTCCAAGGTTGAATCTACTAGCCAATGCAATGAATTAATTAATTGTGAAGATTTAGTACAAATCATGAATGCTGGACTACTGAATATTTCTATACGTCTTAATGATCAAGATAAATCTTTTCCTAATATTGACTTGCGATCTTCAATTCACGATGTACATTTAAAAACGTGTTATGACTCAGCGGATATATTAGCTCAACTTATTGCATATATAGCTAACGATAAAGATTTGATATCAACGGATAAAAAAATAAACCAAAATAGGGATAATAGTCGTTTATCAAAGTCTGACCATAGCAAGGATGAAACACTGAAGCATATAAATAATCTTATGGCCGACGCTGTGAAAGATGTAGAAATAAATCCCACATCCTATACATTAAACAAAATGATCGAGACAAGAAAAATTTTTCCTATTGAGACTGCGGGCTCTGCGAGCACTTCCAGTTCATGCAGTAATAGCTTGGGCGAATGCAATATTCTAAACTTTGACTCCAATGAACTGTTTACAACCTGTTGTCACCAAGAAGAATTGGAAAAGTCTTTACCACAAATCGAAGCCGAGCTTGGGGCGACATCATTTAACTCTATGCCGCCTGTAGAGGAAAGAGATTTCCATTTTATTCATGATAATGAGATTTTTTTTATGGTGAGCAATCCTTTTGTTTGTAAGTCATAGTTAATCAGTCAGCATTTTAGCACTATATGTTTATATGTGTATGTGTATTTAAATATTGATAACACTTGTTTACATGTATAGCATTTTTTTCCTATAGTCATTGGCCTCCCGAACAACAAAATTCATTTTAAATATTTTCCCTCTAATAAGCTTTCAAGATAGAATTTTGCTTAAATATTTTTTGATGACTCAGCTTATTTGAGAATAGCTTGTAAACACGTTTACCGTTAAAATAAAAATAGTTTCAAATTAAAGGTAATGAATTCCCCCAAAACTTTATCCATATATTTTATTTTACCCTAACCAAAAAGCTTCATACTACAAATCATTGAATATAAACCGTCCGAAAAGGAGCACAAAAAGTGAGATTTGTAGTTTAAAGCTATGGAGAACGGCAACCGCGTTTACGATTTTTGCTTAAGTAAGCTGAGGCATTTTATAAAACTTATAAAGAAAATTCTATCTTGAAAACTAACACTAGGCAACAATTTTTAGCTTTATGGTACTCCGTCAAATTTTACTTTTTATGCTAGATATGGACCCAAAGATACAATATATCGACCTTAAACAATTTGTCTGGTTGGTTTTTTTTTTAATTTCTTAAAATTTGAGGATTTTTTAAATTTTATATGAAGTTTTACTTTTTTTTTCAACTTTGAAAATTATGATTTTTTTGTTATTTTTAACGTTTTTTTTACTTTAAATTTCAAGGACAATTAAAAACAAAAAATAGCACATGTTCTTCGACCCGTCAAAGTTTGGATATATTTTCAGATATGATTTTAAACCGATCATTCATATGTCAGCTATATGATAAAGTAGTCTGATTTGCACCAAATATGGTAAGGATGTATGAAAATGTATGAAACACACAATTTCTGAATTAAGTTGAGATATCTTGAGAAACAAAAATGTAGTATGAAAACATACTAAATGTTGACTTCGAACCGATCGCTCCTATGGTTTTATGAAGATAACTTAAAAACTGAGAGACTAGCTTGCATAGAAACAGACAGACAGACGGACATGGCTATATCTACTCAGGCCTTCGTCCTGATCAAGAATATATATACTATATGGGGTCTGTGAGGCCTCCTTCAAAGTATTACAAACTTTGAGACAAATTATAAAACTCTCTGCAAGGGTATTAAAATTAAGTCCTTTCCTAGGAAGGAAAGCAAAATAACAGATATGTTAATATGTTTCCCCAAAATTTTAAATATTTTTAATATATCCGATTTGGATGAAATTGAGAATAGGTTCGGACCATAGTCTGTATTAATCATATAAAAAATCAAGGCGATAGCATCAAAGGTGCTCTTGTAATTCGACTTAAAAATTTTGTATTTTAATTTTTGAGGGTGGAGGAGGGCGTGGCAAAAATCTAAAACAAACTCGTTCAATGCAAGATATAGATGTACATACGTGCCAATTTTGGTGTCTCTAGCTCTTATAGTCTCTGAGATCTAGGTGACACAAAAAGGGACAGACAGACAGACGGACAGACGGACATGGCTATATCGACTCGGCTGTTGATGCTGATCAAAAATATATATACTTTATGGGGTCTGCCACGCCTCCTTCTGCCTGTTGCGCACATTTGCACAAACATTTTTTAAATTAAAAATATAAATTTGTTCATTAAGATTGTTTGTGCCGCTCTAAAAAGCGATAGAAAAATAGCAAAACTTTAAAATATATCATTCAGTCGGGAGAGCCCGATAGTAGAATACCCTGGGGTAGAGGGAGAACTCCTAGAGAACGCCAATCAAATTTTTTATTAATCACATTTGTGTTTTGTATTTGTGCCGTCTGTTTTGTACTTAATAGTCTTGGCAACAATGCGCACGTTATTTTCAAACTAACTAAATAGAAACATAAAAAACATAAACCCTTAAACGAATGAGAAAATGAGAGAGGGCGAAAACTCACAACAACAAAAACACATTTTATTAAAGAATTGAATAATTGCGTGTATCTTTCGTGTTTATTATCCGATCTTGATCAAATTTTCACAATGCATCCTTATTCATTCAAGTATTGTTTCGCCGAAGCTCAATTCTCTAGCTTGATAATAACCAGTGTTATGTATTTGTGGGCGAAGGTGGCGTGACATCCAAAATTTGAAATAAACTTTATCTGCGTGTAAGTATAAGAAGTCTTCATAACAAATTTGGTATTCCTAGGTCTTACCATCTCTGAGATCTTGTTACTTACACGGTCAGACGGACATGGCTATGTCGACTCAGCTTGTCGCCCTGACCAAGAATATATGTATATACCTTATGGGGTCTGCCACCCCTCCTTTTGCCTGTTACGCACATTTGTACAAACGTAATAGACCCATTTGAAGTTTTTTAAAGTACACGGTCTAAAAATAAAAAACTACACCAAGGAAAATTTTTTAAAGTCGATATTTGAAAATGTGATTTTTGAAATTTATTTTCGTTTTTAGGACACCAATATCTATAGGAAAAGAATATTATTACATCTGATGCATGATGCAAAATGGCTGTAAATTAATTTCTTTATAACAAGTGACTTATTTAAACTAGCTTATTAAAAGTTTCAATTTTTAAATTTAAAGGATAAATGTGGAGTTGATCAAATATTTTTGTCTGAAGACCCACTACAAATAGTTGACAATCATTTCTGCTTACCAAGTGAAAAAAAGGACCTCCTGCGACCTCCTGTACATTTTCCAATATCTGATGAAAGCTATACTTTATGCGAAATGACATTTACTTGGCATCTTTTTGGAGGAAAGGATTTTCCAGAGCTTTGTGATAAGCCTAAAACCAAGGGAAATACAAGGTATTGAGTCTTAAAAAACTTAACTTTTTTTACATAAATTTTTAAATGGATAATTTACCTTTTTAGCTCTTCAGCAGGGGCTGAAATGTCAGAAACCTATAAGCAAGCTGTATCATATGCTCCAAATGGAAGCCATAAAACAAGTAATCAAACCACCCCTGACAAATCAAATCAAATCAAATCACAGCGAAATTCAGATGTACTTGTGGAAATTCAGCTAACAAAAATTCGTATCTCCCATGATAAATATCCAACAAACTCTTTATATTCATCAAGACAGGTTTTAATAATTTCTGAAATAGAAATACGGGATCGTTTAATCTCTTCAGATATAAACAAGCTTCTTTATCACCCTTTTAAGAACAATATACCGAAGAAAGGTAATGCGAACATGATCACTGTAAAAGCACTTAATGTTCGATCAAATTCTAATAAGCAAAGGGCTAAAGAATGCTCTTTAAAAGTTTCCATATTGCCAATAAGACTTAATATTGACCAAGACACCCTAACGTTTTTGGAAGAATTTTTTTCAGCCTTAATAGAAAGATCTAAAAACGTGAACACAACAAGTACTGATGAATTGGATTTAAATCGAGATCTGCCAGTAATGGCAGTAAAAGGAATGTCAAGTGTGCCAAATGAATTCAAGGATAATGAAATAATAGACCGAGCTATGTCAGGAAATGTTGAAGAAACTGCAGTGAAATATAATGAACCTTGCGAAGATTTTTCGTTAAGTGATCCCATTTACTTTAAAGAGTTTGTATTTAGTCCAGCTTTGCCGATATGCTTTGATTATCATGGTCGAAGAATTGAACTTTCTCGAGGACCTATAACTGGTTTAGTTATGGGACTTGCACAATTACAAGGATCTGGAATAATTCTACGTGAAGTAATAAATAGGTACGTTTAGCTCAGCTATTTTTAAATAAATGTATGATTTGTATTTAAGTCTTTAACTTTAAAGCGTTAATATTTTGTGTCAATCTCTATTATATTCCCCTCGTCTGCAAAATTTGGACCACTAAAAAATTAATCTCAGGGGTGCCGCAGAATAGCAACCAGCCACAAAGCTGGATTTCGTCAATCTGTATGTATATAAATGTACATACAAAAAAGTTATATATAAGGGTCCCTGATGCCGATTATCATATTTAAAAAATCTTCTGAGGTCTTGTTTTGTTTTTTTAAATTTTTTGCAGCTGTTTTTATCGTTTTATTTTGTTGTGCTCTTTCTTTTTAATCGATGTTAAAGATCGAAAGCCAATGAATATATATACTAATTATTTAAACGTTGTTTTCAGTTTAAAACAAAAGTTTAATTTTTAATTTATAAATATATGATATTTTTTGGTCTTCTTTTTACGATTTTTTTTTTCAAAGGAAAATTAAAACAAATTTGTATCTTTTTTGGTTAAATGTTATATTAAATATTATATTATAAATTATATTGTATACTTATATTACTCATTGAAATCGTGGGTAAGAAAGTGAAGGAACAACATTTTATAGATGGGTATGTGTTTTCTCAAAATCTATTACTCCCTGCGGAATGTTATAAGGAAATCGAACTTGAAAGTTCATTAGGTACCGTGGCGTGGAAATATTATAAACTACCTGTTTACCTGACACATTTCTCCGCATTTCTAGAACAGTCTACCTGTTTATCAAGAAATGGAGAGTTTACCTTTGAAAGTTTGTTCTTGTTCAAATAATAGTACTACCTGTGCAAGGTGTACCAAAAAAAAGAAGATGGAACTATGTATACTCATAGGTAAAGATGATTTTGAGATGCAACCTGTGACACTTTGAATATCTTCTTAAAGCTGACGGTCACAATAGCCGTCCCACAGTCTAGTTTTGTTATTCATCGGAGAAACAGCTAAAATATACCATGTAAAATTAATAACTTTGTGCGTTCGTATTCCTGCGGAAGCAATCCAAATTGATTGGCTTTGGTTGGGGATGTGAATCTACGTGATACGTGTCCTTTTCTAGATTCTACTTGATGGGAGATAGTTTTCCATGACATTTGAGAACTCTTAAAGGCCGTATTACTTGAAGTCGGAAGCGCTCTATTCCCTTCGCCCATACTGTGAATATGAAAGAATCATATGAAAACATGGTAAAGCTTATGAATTGATGAAATACAAAAGCGTAAGAGGCAGGTATGTTGGGATTTAAAATTCGTAGCCATTTTATCTAAGCCTGCACCCTGCGTGTCTACACAAAGCATTGCTGCTTCCGCGGCATCTGATAGAGTTGATCTCGCATATACATTACTTAAAAAAGGACTGACGAAAACGAGAAGATTTCAGTGCGTGGAAATATAATAAATATTAAATATAAATTATATCATATTACCACCATTACACATAAAGTGCGGACTCACAAAAATATTTAATAAAAGCATAGGATAAGAAATGTTTTCTTTGGAAATAAGGAGCTCTCCTGACATCAGATGAGATATCAGCCTGAATATCATTCCGATATGACGCGCAAAACTGTTGGGGTAACAAAAAAAGTCCAAATTTCTCTAAAATCATTGAAGGGTTGATTGCAAACTGCGAGAAAATAGGCGCAACCATGTCACTCAAATTTCAATTCCTGCATCCCACTTAGATTTTATTCTACCCAATTTAGGTGATTTCATCGATGAACACGGAAAATGATTTTACCAACAGTTGCAAATTATGGAGCGTCGCTACAAGGGTGTGTGGAATTAAAACATGATGGGCGATAATGTTTTGGCTCTTATACAACAATCTGATGTTATAACAGATTCGCAGATCAAAATATTTTTAGATATTTAATTAAAGGTAGAAATAGATTATTATGTTTTAAATAAACATTTTTTGATATGCATATACATATATATGAAGTTAGTATCATAAATTATTCGATTCTGAATTTAATTCAATGATCAACCCTTCGCGTGAGCCTTGAATCATAAATGCATGTGATTTTAAAGTCAAACAGGCAGAAAAACGAATTCGGGACGGCTTTTGTGGAAGTAATAAATTTTGAGAAAAAAAATACCTACCTATAAAATGCTATTACTTATTATTTACGTACGATTTTACCGAGAAATACATTTAACGACGCCTAATTAATATCTCCAGCCATCTAAAATTTAAACAAATAAAGTAATTTTTTTGCCTTAAATTTTAAAGTCAAAAAAGCGTAAAAAATAATAAAAAAAAAGGAATTCTAAATTTAAATATATCATTCAGTCGGGAGAGCCCGACAGTATAATACCCTGAGGTAGTAGAGAAAGCCACTTAAATTTTCTATTAATTATATTTGTGTTTCGTATTTGTGCTGTCTGTTTTGTATTTAAAAGTCTTAGCAACAATAAGCACTTTATTTTCAAAATAACTAAATAAAAACTTAAAAAACAATTTTTAAATGTATAACAAAAATTCATTAAGCTACGGTGGAGCAAGCTCGACAGTAGGAGACCCTGTACTTTTTGAGTGCAAAGCGATCACTACAGATTGTTTCAGTTTCAACAAATTTCCATAGATGGCGCCACTACGAAGATATCAGCTGATTTTGCCCATAACATTGTTAGTTGAATAACTTCCGCTTTTATCATCCGCTTTGGATAAAATTCGCAGGATAGGTTCAGACCATTGTCTTTATTATACATACTCAAAATCAAGGCGCTAGCGTCAAAGGTGCTCCTGTAATTCGACTTGGAAAATTTGTATTTTAATTTGCGGGGGCGGAGGGGGCGTGGCAAAAATCTAAAACAAACTCGTTCAATGCAAGATATAGATGTACATACATGCCAAATTTGGTGTCTCTAGCTCTTATAGTCTCTGAGATCTAGGAACAGACAGACAGGCGGACAGACAGACAGACGGACATGGCTATATCGACTCGGCTTTTGATGCTGATCAAGAATATATATACTTTATGGGGTCTGCCACGCCTCCTTCTGCCTGTTACGCACATTTTTTTTTTGCACAAACGTAATAGACCCAATTGTACTTTTTTAAAGTACAGGGTCTAAAAATTAAAAAAATTAAAGAATTTAAGCATGCTTTTACTGGGATTCAAACCATGATGTCCCGTCTAGTTAGGTGGCACCTCTACCACTCTATTTGAAAGAGAGAGGGAGAGAGGGCGAAAATTCACTCTAACACAGCATATGTTTATATGTATATGTAATTGCTTCAAAGAATGAACACATACGAGAGAGCGTAAACTCACAGCAACAACACATTAAATTAAAGAATTAAATAATTGCGGATATCTTCCGTGCTTATTAGCCGATCTTGATAAAATTTTTACAATGCATCTTTATAAACTCAAGTATTGTTCCTGTCGAAGCTCATGTCTCTAGCTTGATAATTGCCATTGCTACTCTTTTTTTGTACTTTGTGGGCGAAGGGGGCGTGGCATCCAAAATTTTAAATAAACTTGATCTGCGTGCAAGTATAAGAAGTCTTTATACCAAATTTGGTGCTTCTAGGTCTTACCATCTCTGAGATCTTGTTACTTACACGGACAAACAGACAGACGAACAGGGCTATATCGACTTAGCTTCTCGCCCTGATCAAGAATATACATACTTTATGGGGTCTGCCACGCCTCCTTCTGCCTGTTACATACTTTTTTTTTAACAAACTTAATATACCCTCAGGGTATAAAAATATATAAATGTGGTAAACTATTGATTTAAATAAAACATGGATGATTTAAATTATCAGGGATTTGAAGATATATTCACTATTTTTTCGGAGGCTGCAAAGCTTTTTAAGAGCAATTGTGCCGTTTTTTAAAAAAATAATTAAGTTTGTTGTTTTTAGCTGGCTCGAGGTTTTATTTAAGAATATTTTGTTGCCAATATATTTCGACAAGCCGTCGGCTGTCCTCTTCAGGGCGGCCACAAATCACAATATAAAATAAAACATTACAATACTTATAATAACATTAAACTTTTAACATACTTTTAAGGGTTAAAGACGCGTTGTTTCTGTTTTAAATTGGAAAACTATATCATATAGCTGCCATAGGAACGATCAGTTTAAAATCAACATTTAGTAAGAAAAACTTTACTGTTTCTAAAAATATCGTAACCAAACGCGCACATTGGCTGACCAATCGGACAACTACATCATATAGCTGCCATATAAACGATCGGCTCGGAATCAGAGCTCTGCAAGTGTATCCAAACTTTTGCGCGCCGAAGTTACATTGCGATATATTTTGTGTCTTATAGTTATTTTCCTCTTTTATAAAAAGATGATTTTGTAAATTTTCTTCGGCGTTGATTGGATGTGTTCCCCAGGAAATATGCTCCCTTGTGATATGTTCTGGTGAACGCTTTGATACATTTTTATGTCAATGCCAATTTTGTATTCAAAAGTTACAGGCAGTTTGAGAAATGCCTGACCGACATTTTCGGATTAAGAAGACAATCAAGTAAACAAAAAGAACAAAATTGGTGAAGCTGAGATACAGAGAATTGGAAGCCATATTCCAAAACGACTTGGCTGCGTCGGGAGCCTGGATGTTGAGCTTTTGAAATGTAGATGAGGAGCTGGTTTCCTGGGAAATTTTTGAGGAGGACCACGACTTTAAACAAATAATTGTCTTAATCGTATCAAGCGTAAGTTATTATACCACAACTTTGAAAAAAAAAGAATCCTTGATGAACCACGAATAAGCACTAGTACCCAAGCAACTACATATGTATTTATGTAATACTTTTTTGTAAAAAAGTAAACATTTTTATCCTCGATGGACCGCGTATTATCAATAATTATCTTAAAATATCCTAGATGTAAAATGAATTTATTAATTGTGCTTAAATTTATTGAGTTTTGTTTTCAAATGATAGTTGATAATTATCGATTAGAATCGATGAATATTTGACTTTTTATGATAAATTTTCTTTATGATACATACTCATGTATCATGATATCTAAAATTTGGTATCCTAATACAGTATCAGTAACGTTCACCAGACAGAGCAGACGTATCACAAAAATTATCAGGAAGAAAGTTAGCCTGTTTTTGTCTGAGATGCTATCGTTGTTCTCATTGTCTCTTTCGATTGTTATTTTGTTCGTATAGTCATTGTCTCCCAATCTGCTAAGAAAATCTGCCGCTCTGTTTTTTTGCCTTTTATATAATCTATCTCGGATTGATATTCTCCTAATCTTAGTAGTCATTTCTGGTGTCTAGGTGAAATATCTTTGCCTTTATGTTTTGAATGTTAACATTTTATTGGCTTGTGATCTTGTGATAAATATTTTGTTTTTATTCCCGTAAAAGTATGACCTGAAATAATTGAGGCTCCATAATTTTGCTAAAAGTTCTTTGTCTGTTACTGAGGAACTTTTTTCGTGATTATTCAGTGTTCTTTACGTAAAACAGAACGGATGACCGTCATGGGACAAGAGAGACCCATCTGCATAATTTGATGCATCTGTTGTTAACGTAAACTGATAAGATGTTAAAATTTTTCAAATGATTTGCCATAGGTAGGGTCTCTAGAATTTACATTACCATTTATTTTCAAATACTTAGTTATTGGCTGTGCTCCTTTAGCATAATCTTTTATAAATTTTTGAAACAACCTGTTTTACCTAAAAAACTTTTTATTTGCTTTTCTGTTTCTGGTAACAGTAAGTTTTCTATTATAGCTATCTTATTCGGATTTAGCTTAATGCCATCTTTTGTAAGGATATGTCCAGAAATTAAGTTTCGCTTTTCATGAAATTGCATTTGTCAACCTGTATTTTTAAATTTTTCTTGTTCTTTTAATGAAGTGCCTAAAATTAGTATTTCATCTAGATAAACGACATATTTTTAGGACCTGTACTTTAAAAAAGTACAAATGGGTCTATTACGTTTATGAAAAAAAAATGTACGTAACAGACAGAAGGAGGCGTGGGAGACCCCGTAAAGTATATATATTCTTGATCAGGATGAACAGCCGAGTCAATATAGCCATGTCCGTCTGTCTGTCTGTATGTCTGTTCCTTTTTTGAGTAGCCAGATCTCAGACTATTATCCTGTTTATACGGAGAGAAAAACTTGAAAACATTTCATGTATTTTTTTGAAAATTGCGTGTATAAACACTATTACATGTATTTGAGCTACAAACGAAAGTTGACAATGAATTCAGCCAAAATGGGTGTAACGAGGCGCAGCCAACTTATCGTTTTTTTTTAATTGTGTGTCTAAAATAATAAATCAGCTGCGTCAGTCATAAAGAGAAAAGTAAAAACCCATTTAATTAATTAAGTAGAAAAATGTAATTAGAAAATATAGGGGCGCTATGGACTGAGAGTAAAGTGAATGAACTCATGCTTTTGTGCACTTCAAACACATAAAAAAAATAAATATTTTCGTTTTTGGGGTGTTCCATCAGTGTCCAATATGCCGTGTTTCTGGACCTACTCTTAAATCTACGCAATCTTGGCTTTTGACTTAATATACCAGCTTCAGCTGGGTAAAACTGCCTCAGCATCACCAGACATTACGCGGCTGTGCATCCTCTCCATTTCATTGGAAATTAATTTCGCATTGCGCTTTTGCCGATCCAGATGAAATAATTTTGCAGCTTCCATTATATATTTACACTCTTCTTTGTTCAGCTGTTTGCAAGCGGACGTTGCATTTTTAAAATTTTTCTTAAGTCTGGCAGCTCTGTTTGTCTTATTACGCGAAATGGTCGTGTGCCGTATAAACAGGGGTCAATTTTTACTTTGCGAATTAAGATATTCGTGAAAAAGTCCGTATAAACGTAGTATATAAGAGCTAGAGACACCAAATTTGGCATGTAAGTTCATCTATATCAGGGATGCCCAAAGCTGCCTTACGGATGTGTATACACCAACACAAATAAAGGAATCGCACACACACATGTAACGAACTGTTTGTTCTATTTCAATGTGTGCACTGAAAAAACGAAACATTGCAATTCATATTAATAGTATTCGGCGAAGAAAACAATTGCCAGTTGATCACACATTAACGATCTGTGAAAAAAAATTCACTGTACTCCAAATGAAAAAACAGCAACAAAATACATTAGGATTAGCGATTTGTTTTCAAGCTACGAAGGTCCGTGGAAGTTGGCTGCAGTAAAAAGTTGTTGTTGTTTTTCAAGGAACAGATAAACGCGGAAAGTATGCTGGGAAAAATTGTTTTTGTTTTCAAGCAGAGAATATTTGGGACAAAGCAAATGTGCAAAATTGTTTGTGTAATTTGTGAATGTGCAAAATAACCTTTCCAGTGTTCAAGCTCACACACTACCCATATGTGCATAGCAACAACCAATGTGCGTCGAGTGCATAGGCGCTGCGCAAATTAAAATACAAAATTTAAATACAATAAATTTGGTCCGAATCTATCCTGCAAATTTTATCCAAATCGGATGATAAACGCGGAACTTATTCAATTAACAATGTTACGGGCAAAATCAACTGTTATCTTCGTAGAGGCGCTATCTATGGAAATTCTTTGAAACTGAAACAATCTGTAGTGGTCGAGCTTGCTCCACCGTAGCTTAATGCATTTTTTATTAATATGACCCCTAAGTATTTCATTCATAAGACTCTGACATGTGGCAGGGGCATTTTTTAACCCGAATGCCATTCTTATAAACTTG
Organism: Drosophila putrida; assembly: GCA_037043535.1. NCBI lineage: Eukaryota > Metazoa > Arthropoda > Insecta > Diptera > Drosophilidae > Drosophila > Drosophila putrida. Next base: position 172,824 of record JBAMBI010000459.1, read on the forward strand.
TAAATACCATGTGGTACCTTTGGCTGAATCTATCGTAGTAAAATATTGAACTTTTCCTAGTTTATCAAGAATTAAATTAATGTTCGGAATGGGAATTGCCGCCTATAGTGATTTTATTTAATTTTCTATAGTCTATTACTATTTTAAACTTATTTTGTCAGGAGTTGTCCTTTTTCTTGTCTTTTTTGAAATTACTATGGGTGGGTTGGAATATCTAGAATTGGTCTTTCTAATTATACTATGTTCTTCCATTTCTTGTATCTGTTTCCTGACTTCCTCCTGTGTTTGAATTTAACTGATCCTCTGTAGTGGTCCGTATTTCTTGCTTAATATCAGCCGTACTAGTTAGTTGGTCTCCCTCTTAATAAAAAACTTGCTATATCGTTGCACAATTGCTTTAATTTCAATGACTCTTTCTTTATTTTAGTAGTTAAGTTTTAAATTTTCAAGGTATTCGCTACCATTCTTTAATACGGAAACTTCTTCGTATTGATATGAATTGTTTATAATTACTTTTTTCTTTTCAATGTTAATAAAAGCGTTCAAAAAATGTAGTAGGTCTATCCCTATGATAAAATTGTATTTTCTTCCCTTCAGGGTAATTTACAACGTACTTTTGCGTTATTTGCTAAGTAAAATTCTCTATTAAGTCCTTGCTGTGATTTGTAGTGTATGGTATGGGTGTAGTTAGTCTAATCTTTTTGTAACCGCTTATCTGATCGGTCACTAAACTTAAGGTAGCTCCTGTATCTATTAAGGCAACGTATTTCTGTCTGTCTATGTTCAATTCTATTAATGGTAACCCTTCCGCGGCGGCTTCGTATAAAAACAATATTTTTAAAATTCTGCCTGTTGATACTTTACCCTTTGGTTATTGTCGTGATCCTCGTTCGGGTCATTGTAATTACTGTTGTAGTTGTCTTTATAGTCATTGTTATGGTTGTCATTACCGTATCGGTTTCCATCAGTATTATTTTGGCATTGGTTAGCTTCTACGTTATCTACCTCCATGGGCACCACATTCCTATTTTGCCTATTCTGTCTATTCTGCCTGTATTGATGTGTCCCTGCTTGTTGATAATTCTGATTATTTTGATTTTGACTAATTTGTTCGGAATGACTCTAAAATTCACGTCAATCGGCTATTTGTCATTCGCTATATATAAATTTGCAGTCCACTTTGTAAACATGCGTTGTTTACAGTGTTTATTGTGTTTATAAAATAAAACAATGGCGAATAGTGCCAGAAAAGTGCAATCCGATAGGCCGATTATAATCAAGTATCGTAATTCGAAGTCATTTGCATCGAATGATCATTCGAGCCTTATGGGAATTTGTACAGATCGAATTCGTCATTAGTACCGAAAGACAAAATTGTAGCAAATGACGCCGAATGACGGAATTGTTTAATTGTTGCTCTGATAATGTTGCCGTTGGTTATTTTTGATTGTTGTCCATTTTGTGTCGTGTTGTGTTGCATATTAAAATTGGTGATTGGCATTTTGGTTGTTGTTCCTATATTCGTTCTGATTAGTATTTTCGTACATATTACTTTGATTTTTGTTACTGAAATGTTTGTATTGGGTCTAACTTTCCTATAGCGATACCTTATGCAACTATTCTCATATCTGCGTGGCATCATTATCTTTAGTATCGTGTTCAGGTGTCTTACTTCATAGATTTTATCTATTTTCTTTGGCTGCATTAACTAGTAAACTTTCAACATTACTTACGTAAGTCTATAAAATTGTCAATCTTATGATGTACAGATAATTTGTCAGTTTTATATTTAATATTATGGATTTCAGTTGCAAGCTCGCTCACCGAGTTCACTCTTAGGTCTTTAGTGTCAGGTCCGTATGTCAGCTTTGAGGTGGTTGTGATTAAGTTGTCTGGCTTTGAGATATTTATCACCGCATTCTTCGCTTGAGCCTGAATCGTCCTGTAGAACTGAAGAAGGAATTCATGGAGATGTCCCCCGTTCCAGTAAAAGTCGCCAATCAGCTGATGTTTTTGAATAACCACTCTCGTTGGACCGTGTTATTGCCATTTCCTTGGAGCTGTACATATGCCTGTTATAATTGCTTCAATTGTCTTTCCCTTATGGCCAGTTGTTCCAACAGATCAGTTTGGGGCATCTGGACGAAATTGTGGGCCGTTCTACCTTTGTCGTACGAAGCAATTCTTCGTTGCCTTCTTGTATCTAGGTTGAGTTGATTTATTGTATAGCACCGATTAAATCGATTTGAGTTCGATCCACTGATTTTTAGTAGGATTTAATATCTCTACGCTGCTAAATCGATTTTATCTCGATCTACTTTATTTCACTTTGATTTTTGTTTAACTTATTTGTTTTTATTCAGTGCAGCACTTTCACTTAGCGAACTGATTTTTAGATGAACACACATGCCAAATTTGGTGTCTCTAGCTCTTATAGTCTCAGAGATCAAGGACCTCAAAGAAAGGGACATAATGGCAGACAGCCAGACATCGCTATATCGGCTCGGTTGTTGATGCTGATCAAGAACACAAATACTTTATAAGGTATGCCTTGCCTCCTTCTGCCAGTTAGACACTTTGTTTTGTACAAACTTAATAAGCCATTTTGTACTTTTTTAAAGTATAGGGTCTAAAAGGCCGAGTCGTTTCCAAATTTTCGTGATATTATCAACGGACTAAATTACTTAAAAATGACGTGTTTTGTTGGAAACCTAAAATCGGTCATCTTTGAAGGGTTATCCTTATCTTATAAACAGAAAGGTGTAGCAAATTTCTAGCCTTTGTAAGAATTTCGCATAAGATGTGCTTCCTGCCTCATTTCTTCTACGGGCGTCACTGTGTGTTGTTGTGATAAAGTCTCTTCTTCTTTCTTCCTCTCCTTCCTTTGCTTTCTTCCTTCCTTAAATTAAAATATATCATTCAGTCGGGTGAACCCGGCAGTAGAATACCCTGGGATTAATTATATTTGTGTTTTTTATTTGTGCTGTTTGTTTTGTATATAAAAGTCTTGGCAACAATGAGCACGTTATTTTCAAAATAACTATATACAAATATAAAAAACAATTTTTAAATGTATAGCAAAAATTAAAAAAAAAATTCTAACCACGATCTCCCGTCTGCCTACGTGGCACCTCTACCACTTGATAACTTGAAAAGAGAGGGCGAAAACTCACTCTAACACAGCGCGCACTTACATGCATATTTTTATATGTATGTGTAAATGCTTCAACGAATGAGAAAATGAGAGAGAGCGAAAACTCACAGCACCAACAACACATTAAATTAAAGAATTAAATAATTACGGATATCTTCCGTGTTTATTATCCGATCTTGATCAAATTACAATGCATCCTTATGCATTCAAGTTTTGTTCGTGCCGAAGCTCATGTGTCTAGCTTGATATACAGCTAACAATAATAGGTTCATAATCACCGAGGTAGGAATTGGTCTGAAATTCCTAAACCAATGTTCCTATTGACATGAATTTTTTTTCTATAACTCTCAAGTCGTATATCAATTAGATGCCGAAATTTTAATTTTCATAAATCTAATATTTGTTCCTTATTTATTTTTTTTTCTGAAAGAGTAACAAAAATAATGGTTTTTTTCCAGTCATCTGAATAAGTTCAACGTACAATATTAAAATTAATGAAAAAATACGGCCCATTTTCAAGTTTTTTGCTTTTTACTTGCAGTTTAGTACATTTTTAAAGAATTTTAATCTAAGTGAACCCTCCTTTGTTGAAAATAACTTCAAATACACGGGTGGGTAGGGAGCTATACAAATTTTGTAATATTTGCATAGAAATTGTTGTCCAGGCCGCTTTAATCGCCGCAACTAAAGTTTCCTTGCTGTCTGCCTTCTTCATATACTTTGCGAGCTAACAACCCCCACACATTTTCCATTATATTAAGGTCAGGTGAATATGGAGGCCATTCTAGCAAGTCCACCTTTTGAGCCTTAATCCATTTTTTTACCACCTTAGCAGTGTGAATAGGAGCGTTATCTTGCTGGTAAGTCCACTGCAGAGAGTGAAATATATTTGTATAGTGAGGAAACGCCTTCTGGATTATGAATTTTTAGGTTTCCGCGTTCATTTTGGAAGTTACAAATTCAAGGTCGCAAGTACCATAAACTGATACCGATCCCCACACCATTACACCTCCTTCACACGAGTGACGACGACTCAGGAAATGCTCTTTTTTTCGAAAATCATGGAAGTAATAGTTGTAACCATCTGGGCCGTCTAAATAAAATTTCTTTTCGTCGGAGAAGACTACTTTGTGCCATTTCTTCGTCCAGCCCATGTGCTTGCGCGCAAATTGCAGTCGTGAAGCTTTACGTGCATCATTTAAAGGTGGTTTTTTTTTAAGTTTCAATCGCTTAAGATGATCAGCCGACAAAATCACACGTCTTACAGTAGACACACTTACCACAATTTTTCTTAATTTTGGGTGCTGAGAGATGGGAATTGGACGCAGTTCGAACAATATGTCTCCTGTCTGCCACAGTGGTCGCGTATTTGACTCCGCCTTTCATATTTTGGCCATATTCGGATTTGTTCCTTAAAAAGTTACTCACAACATTTTGGCTTCTTCCAATTTTTTGTGAGATTTTGCGATGACTAAGACCACTTTCATTATAGGCTTCGATTTGTACTCTTTCGTACTCGGACAATTGCTCTCCGCGTCCCATATTTTATTAAACATAAAGAAAAAATATTAAACTTTGAAATTGCAAAAAAAGTGTGTCAATATACCGCCGAATTTCATCACAAACTGAAAATCATTCAACTAAACCTATTCAGTTGAACCAAAAAATTGCATAGAATTTAAGGAAAGAGATAAGAAAAGAGAATATGCAAAGTAACGGTACTTAGTAAACTGTACAGCGCACAGTGATTCACAAGAATATAACATTGCAATGAATTAAAAAAAACATGTATACATTCAATACGTAATAAGAAAATCATGAAAATGCACGCGATATTATGTGAACCTATATTCAATTGTCGGCAGTGTACCTTTGCGTCCCTTTTGCATATGCTTTTTATTATGACCCAGTAAAACTTACTTGTTGATTTTTTTGCCAATCATGCAGACCAAATGCCCCTTTGTCCCCAAGAGAGCTCTATTAGGGTAGGAAAGCATCATTGGTCTGAAATAGATTAAAATCAAAAATACACATATACATATATAGGTTTATAAATTTTGTTTGTTCGTGTTAGTAGTTTCGTTGAATAATACCGTATAAAATAAATGATGCTAAATAAAATTATTCTACATTTTAACATTTTAATGTGTTGCTGACGATGTGAAGCAGTGACTGTTGTTTAAGGACAGCTCCTGTTTTGATTTACTGCAAGCAGCTCTTAATCGCTTTTTTAAATGATGAAAATTTAATTTACTAAATCTTAGTTGACCTGAATGCAAAGTTATGACTTTTTATGGATACTTGCCTCATATTATAAATCACACTCTTGATTTGGTACATCTTACCAGATTAGATAAAGTAAATGATCATGATATTCTTCTGACCATAAACTAAAGCTAGATACACATATTACTTTCACGGTCAGCAAGGCGACTCAAGTTCTTGGGTTCATCAAACAATGGCAAAAAACATTTAATGACCTTTATACGACAACATTTATTTATGTATCTCTTGTTCGTCTGATTCTGGAATACCCACTTAAACTAAGCGTCGTGTTTTGTGTCATGTTTATGAATAACCTAGGGGGCTGGCTTCTGCTCGCTCCGCTTGGCAACCGCACGTTAAGCTCTCTGAAATCTCGGGGAGAAATGTGGAGTGAAAATATAGAGCACTTCTCATTGCTATAGCCGGATCTTATGTCATTTCTTAAAAGAAAGCGGGAAATGTAAATTCAAGTTTTCCCTACAATTGGACATCAGATAATAGTACTTTATATAATACTAGGGGGTTGGCCCCCTGCTCAGGGAGAAATATGGAGTGAAAATAGGGATCAAACAAAAAACAACAAAGGTCATCATACTAATATTTTATTTGCATCTGATTGTTCCTATGGCAGCTATATGATATAGTCTTCTGATCTTGACCAAATTTTCACAGAATGTAACAATGAGAAAGAAATGCTTAGTCTGTTCGTTTGTTTTAGATAGCTCAAAAAACAGCAAAGCTCTTCATACAAAATATTAATTTGCATTTAAGTGTTTCTTTAACAACTATATGATATAGTAATCCGATCTTGACCAAATTTTCACAGAATGTTACAATAAATAAGAAATACATAATCTGTGGTTAAGAGAGCTCAAAAAAAAAATGTTCATACTAAGCAATTTTGACCTTTGACCCCCATTTTGATCCCAGTGGGAGTATCACAAAATTCCGTCTTATTGCACGATAATTTTGTCTCCGCTACGTTGTGTGCAAATTTCAATGAGTCAGTCAGTGAGGACAAAGAGTTTTAAATACAAAGATTATTAACTGGTGAAATTCATTCTTCTTATCTTAGTTTTCAGTTCCTGCCAGACAAACCCGTATTTTTGTTCCACAATCCTTTTTTGGTACAAGATTTTCTTTTATTTATGTGTATATTCTTTTATTATATTGGGAGCAGCTAAGGTGCCACTTCCAACGTTCAGTTGAATCTGTTTTTTACATTTGTCCTTAGGTTCTAAGTAAGCCTAAGTCTCATCGCTGCTCTGCCCACAGTTGGACAGCAGAGAGACGGTTATGTATATTCTATATATTATATGTATGTAATTATGCGTTCTTAAGCTGGAGCGCTTGGGTAAATTGTCGGCGCGTCTAACAGAATGCTGACACTTGCACATTCTGTGAGCGCGCCGATTGACTCATATTTCGGCCACTTGGTTTAATACCGGAGTTTTGTTTATAAAAACACTGCAACAAAGTGTTACAGTGTGTTCACTTTAAGTACTCTTGGTACAGTAGATATTCAATATATATGCATACCCCATCTCCTTCCTTTTGAAAAATAACGTAATATTATGAAGCTATTTTATAAGTATACTTTACTTAAAAGAATAATTTTTAATTAACAAAAGAAAATTTTCTTAAAAGAAAAATATTCTTTTTGTTTTTTTTTAAATTAATTTTTTTTATTTGTATATATTTCAAGAAAATGAAATTACAAATAATATTTTTTTTATTTTAGCATGGCCATACTAAATACAATTATGAAATAAACATTTCTAGCCTATCCTTGTAGACTGTTTGTTTTTTGTTTTTATTATTCGTTATTATAATGTTGTTTATACGGACCAGTATATTTATAATCTAACTTATGACCTGTTTCATTTCTTAATAAGACTTTATCACCTACTGATATATTTATGATGTTTATTTTCTGATCATATAGTATCTTATTATTTTTCTTATTTTCTTCTATCTTTATTCTGGCCCATTTGTATGCTACTTCTAGTCCATATTTACTTTCGTTAGCATAGTCATCTATATTATATATGGTTTCTATATTATCTATACTATTAAATTGTTTTGGTTAATTTTTTGTTTTACCAAATACTAACTCATATGGACAGTAATTATGTGCCATTGAGGGGGTCGTGCAAAAACAGAAAACGAAATATTGAAGCCATACGTCCCAATCAGTTTTATCAACCGATATATATGGGCGTATGTATTTATTGAAAGTTCTATGACTACGTTCTATTGTTCCAACTGTCTGGTGGTGGTGTGTAGTAGATGTTATATTTTCAATTTTTAGGTATTTGCACAAATCATTTATAATTGAATTCTTATATTCTGTTCCCATGTCCGTAATTAACGTAAAATAATGTCTTTTGACCTTGGCCAAGGTTTTTGCAATGCCGCTCTGACCTCCTTGCTTCTTTCTCTTTTTGTTTTTCTATAAGGGTCACCGTGTTGAGTAGCGCTACTCTTAATGTATTCAATATCTTATTGCCCATTTGCTTAAAATTATCTATTGAAACATGTTCAAAGATATTTTCCCACGGTGCCATTTTGAGTTGTCTGATTTTGTGTATACCGGCTTGCGTTTCTAGCCTTTGGAAAATGACCTAAGTCTAGGATTCCATTGGTATATAAATCGTATAAATCGTATCTTGCAGTAATTTTTCTATCATGTTTAAATAAACATAGCGTATCTTTTACATGCAAGGTCACTACTTTACGTACTTCGTCATTGTTTATGACTTCATATACGTTGGGCTTAGATGCTTTCTCTATAGATTGCGTAGGCTTCTTTGTTATCCGCGCGGATTTTCTGTCTATTTTGATATCTAGTAGTGACTTGCATTGCATTTCCAGTAAAGTTTTGTATATCTTTAATTGTTATTCTTGATAACGCATCAGCTACATAATTGTCTTTTCCCTTTAAATATTCAACTGTTAAATCGTACTCTTCTAATTCTAGCCTCATACGTGTCAGTTTAGAACTCGGATTGATCATTGAAAATAAATATATTAATGGTCTGTGATCTGTTTTTATTGTAAAGTGTTTTCCTTAAATATAGGGTCGGAAATGTAATATTGCCCAGTGAATTGCAGCTAATTTCTGCTCAGTTGTACACTTATTACTTTCTTCCTCAGTAAAAGCTCTTGATGCGTATGCAATGGGAAGTTGGAGTCCGTTATGGCTTTGAGTTAAAACCGCTCCTTGCATCAGTAATTATACAAAATTCTTTGCTGAAATCAGGATATTGTAGCAAAGTAGGTTCCATGAGTTTTGTTTTTAAATATTGAAATGCGTTTTGGTATTCATCTGTCCATTCAAAAGGAAAATTCTTTTTACATAATCTTGTTATGTGCCGTGAATATTCGGCGAAATTTTTTATGAAACGTCTATAATAATTGCAAAATGCTATGAAACGTCTAGCGCTGTCCGCATTGTGCGGCGTAGGGTAATTCATAATGACATCATATGTCTTGTCGTCCGGAAGTATTCCTTTATCTGTGCATTTATGACCGAGAAAACTCACCTCATGCATAATAAATGAACATTTTTCTGGATTTAACTTTAGATTGTATTTCCTACATTTCTCAAAAACATCTGTTAAGTTTTTAAGCATATGTTTTTCGGAACAACCTATAACTATTAAGTCATCCATATAAAGGAATGCTTGTGGAGGTTCTAATCCAGAGAATGCTATAGTCATCATTCTCTGAAATGAATATTTTTAGTCCGAAAGGTAATCGCGTGAAGCGATACGAGCCATTGCTTGTTGAAAATTACGTTATATCTCTTGAACTTTTTTCGAGTTCAATTTGATGAAATCCGGACATTAAGTCAAGGCATGAAAAATATTTTGCTCGTCCAAGTTCATCCAAAATATCATCAATTCTTGGTGGTGGAAATTTATCGGACAGTAATTTTTTATTAAATTTGATGATAGTCAATCACTTAGCGCAATTTTTTTAGTTCTGAACCTGGAGATGATTTTTTAGGGACAAGTAATAATGGGCTATTATATTCAGATACAGATGGTTCAACAATCCCGTCGGTGATCCATTTTCCGACTTGCTTCTGTATTTCGTTCAACTGACTGTGTGGGCTTCTGTAATTTTTGATATACACAGTTTCATCATCTTTTAATCTCAGTTTTTGTTTATAAAAATTATTTGTGCTTATTGGTTCAGTTTCCAATCCGAATATATCATGTAAATTGGGTGCATAAGCTTGAGAGCTGTGACTTAAATTGTGAAGGAAAGTTCTTTGATAGTTGAGATAATACAGACTTTTCTCTAGTTTCATTATTAGTTTTGACTACTTCGTAGTTCGAAAGTGATTCATATGCCAAGTTATTTGTATTGACTACTTGATCTCTATTTGTAGTATTAAGTAGTCTTATGAATGCATTTTTTGTTGTTGCTATTGTACTAGCTATGTAAATACCATGTTTAATTTCCTGGTTTGGAATCAATACACTGTCTTCTTGGGAATTTAATTGAATTTTTCTAATAACTTGGGATCTTGCTGGCAGAAGTATTGAGCTGTTGCCAGAACTGTATGTTATTGGAACATAAATTGGAAATTTTAAGGCTATCAGGTCTGAGTTATAAGCGAATCTTCAGATGGCTTGAAGTCTAATTGACAGTTGTATTTTTTAATAAAATGGATTCCTAATATGCCATCGCAAGGAATAGCGAATTGTAAATCCACGATATGAAGTCGTGTGGATTATGTACTTAGTGGTCTGTATCTCAATAGAAGTTAAACCCTTGGATTTGGTTACCTCCTGACTTTTTCCTTTTATGTCTACAATATAGTTATCTTGTATGTCATGAAAGACATCAGAATTTTCTTTAACTATTGAAATGACTGCACCTGTGTCTACTAAAAAGACAAGTTCATTTCCTGTAGCCACATGGTTGAATATTGCAAATATGTTCTGACTGAGATTAATGGTATGAACCCTTGCATTTTCTACTGTTGAATATCTAAAGGGTTTCGCGAGTTTTCCGATGTATTATGGGTTACTCTGACACTACTTGGGTTATTATAGTTGTGGCCTCGACTCGAGTTGCCACGGCCTCTTGAGTTTCCTCTATATTGGCCTCGTCCATTATTGTATTGGGTACTATTGTTATAATTATTGTTGCGACTGCGAAAGTTACCTCTACGATTTCCACGTCCTCGGTTTCCGCCGCGCTGTGGGTAATTTTTGTAATATAGGACAGTGTTTGGCTGTCCGGTTGCTTCCGTGCAACTATTTACAAATTTTGATACGGAAATCATTCATAGTATTGAAGGTACCAACTTGCATGATAAGTTTTGCAATTTTTAGTCATTGCTTTATTATTTATTCTTACTTATTAGTTTATTAATTCTAATATTTGTAACGCATCAATAAAACTTGTTATGTTTTCAGCTTTACCATCAAAAACTGGTATAAGCTTGGATGCTGTATTAATAAAATCAATATTAGTTTGCGCCATTGTGATATTGCTGCTTAATTTATTCTCTATTATGCCTGAACAAGTATCAGAATCTGTAGAATTATCCAGATCTGACAGCAAAACAGCTGGAATGGTAAGATTATTTAAATCTTGCTCTTCTATTTTAGGGTTTGTCTTCGCAAGCTCTTCTGACTCTTTTTGGTCAGTGTCAGTTTGTTCTATTGATTCCGGTTCATCACCAGTTTCAACTGTTAGAGAAGTGTTAATTATGGTCGGTACTGATGTATCTAAATTGAACTTTAGTTTAATTGATATTAAATTAGATTTTACTACGTCTTCAACGGAGAGATCTCATCTTTTACTATTAGGAAATCTATCTTGTTCTCTCTAACTCATAATAACTACCCCTAACATGATATCAGATCTGATTGGGTTTTACTTGTGTTTTCCACAATTCTCGCAACAAATGTTGGGTGTGATGAATTGATTTTAATTTTGAGCTTGCCCAAAATACCAGGTGTGTGTGTGAGCTTAAAATGTCGTATTACTTTAAACGGATGTAGAAAAAAAAGTATTTAAGTATTCTTTAAACCTTAAGCGCTATATTTTTGGCTAGACAGTCTTCTTAAAAAACGTCATATTAGTTTCCTTGCTTTGGGGCTAGAAACATAGTTTTATTTGGTGTTAGGCGAATAATTTTTTCTTTTTTATTTAAAACCATTTTTAAGTATTTAATATTTTTAATTTATAATGTAACTTATTCTCGATTGCACAAATTGACATTAAATAAAAAAAATTATAATACCCTCTGCAAGGGCATAATAAAAAAAAAGTTAAAGTATTGTTTTTCAATAGGTATATAACTCGATCGGGTAGGACTATCGCATCAAATTTTCGATTGTTCTTGTACATTGCCAGTTGCCTTTATTGAATTAAAGGTCCTTTTTTAAAAACTTAAAAGTTTTTTATTAAAGTCCTGTCATAAACAAATAATAAAAATTTTTTTTGTTTCATATGGGCCCCTTTCAGAAATTTTGAAGGGTTACGAGAAAAAACGTGATATTTGTCTTTCTGTAAATTAATTATGCCATTTTAAAATATATTTTTTTAATATATATATTTTTATAATTTTTCAGGCGTGGGCTTCTAGGCTGGAATAAGCTGTTTGAATTTTTGGGTAAAGAATGGCTTAAAGATATTAAAAGAAACCAGCTCCCCAACATTTTAAGCGGGATTGGACCTACAAATGCTGTCCTTCAATTATGTAAGTTGATTTACAAATTTTTCAATGATCAATATATTTTTAAGCTTTCCGATCTTGTTGAACTTTTCATGATAGATCAAGAGGTATATATTATGTGTGGCCAATTTAAGTTTATAAATTCCCAGCAGAGAAAAGATTAGATTATATGTTATATAATTTTTAAATTTAAATAAATTTTGCAATATAAATAAATCTCCAAATTACTTAATTCATGTATTTCAACATTAAAAAAAAATTGTTATATATTTACAAATTTATTTTTTATTTTACATTTACATACATTTACAATACTTTTTTATCGTTTATTTATTTATTTAGTATTTGATTGTTGTACCCTTGAAGAGGGTAATATAATTTTGTAACGAAGCTTGTAATGCATTGAAGGAGGCCTCTGTCCGTCCGATTCTATGCAAACTAATCTCTCAGATTTTAAGCTATATTGATAAAACTTGGTACAGGACCTTCTTTTTGGTACAAAGTTAGCTTTTGATATTAATCTATGTATGCTACCTGCTACTTGACATTGCCGACACCTGACTCGACTACGTTTTCCCTTTTTATTATGTTAATCGAACATTTATTTAGTATTTATGATGTATGTATATTATGAAATATTACTATATTTTAATTTGTGCCTAATTAAGTAAGATGTATTTCAATAATTTGGTAAATTGTCAAATATAATTTAGTGACTAATGCAATTTTTTATAAATATATATTGCATTTGTAGCATTACGAAATCAAATAAAATAAAATAAATAATTAAATCCAGTATGATTTTATTGATTAATAATATTGTTAAAAACTAATAAAATTAAATATTGCACGCATTTACTTAATATAATGACATTTCATTTTACTCGCACGAAATATCCGATCAGCGAAGAGTACGCGCAGGCTGATGAAGGCATTATTGCGAATCAACTTTGAAATAGACGAAATTCGAATTTGTAACAACATTAACATAAAACGAACTATGGTAGCGGCACATTTTTCGTCATACGTCAGACGTTGCCAATGAGTACGCAGAGTGCACATCAAGCATAGCATAAATCAAAACATAAAATATATGTCTGCTATATGTAAATTAAAAGAATTGTATAACATGGAACTGTAAAGCCCCCCTTGCGCGGCATAACCGCAAGCAAATTCTGTTAGCCAGTCAATGCTCCTCTTCTTTGTACTTTGGCTCGCCAAATGTAGATTACTTTATATTTTTTTAAGTAACTAATATATTTTATATTTTTTTTTAGTTCAAGGATTCTTTGATCTGTTCAGACTTCCATTACAACAGTATAACAAGGATGGACGAATTATTCGAGGATTTCAACTTGGTGCCCAAAGTTTCAGTGCTCGTACTGCATTTGCGGCACTAGAGATTACGTCAAGAATAATTCACTTACTTCAGGTAAAAATCTCATCTCACCTAATTTTATTCATTATCAAAGTTTACCAGAACATGAAAGACCTTTAATTCTCAACTCTGAATTATCCTTCATCCCAGCGTATAACAAAAATATATCACAAACTAACTTTGGCGCGCCAAAGTTTGGATACCTTTGCAGAACTCTCCATAAGCCGTTCGATTTTTTACAAAATTTGGTCGATGTTAATTTTGAGCCAATCCTTCATGTGACAACTATATGATATAGTGATCTGATTGCTATCAAATTTGGTAAGGATGTATGAGACTGGGTCAAGCACACAATGTGTGAGTTTAGTTGAGATATCTTAAGAAACAAAAAAGTTTTTCATACTGAATGTTGATTCCGAACCGATCGTTCCTATGGCAGCTATATGATACAGTGATCCGATCCGGCCGGTACTGCGTACAGCAAAAAGACGGATCTGAGCCAAGTTTCATCAAGATACCTCTAATACTGAGATACTAGTTTGCATAGGAACAGAAGGACAGACAGACGGACAGACTGACATGGCTATATCGACTCAGCTCGTCGCCCTGATCAAGAATATATATACTTTATGGGGTCTCTGAGGCCTCCTTCAATGCGTTGCACATTTTGTGACAAAATTATAATACCCTCTACAAGGGTATAAACATATATATATATATATATGCATACATACATACATAGTCAGTACATACGTCGGAATCGACCGGATCGGATCACTATATCATATAGCTGCTGTTTGATACAGTTTTACACATCCTTACCAAATTTAATTTAAATTGGACAACCATATCGTATAGCTGTCACAGGAATGATCCGTTCAAAATCAACATTTAGTATGATAAACTTTTTTGTTTCTTAAGATATCTTAATCAAACTCGCAGATTGTGTAATTAGTATAACTTCAAACAGGCTGACAAAATTTGGTGCAAATCGGAATACCATATCATATAGCTGCCATACGAACGATCGGTACGAAATCAACATTTTGTAAAAAATCTGACGGCTTATACAGGGCACTGCAAGGGTATGCAAACTTTCTTTTTTTATTTTAAAGCCTTTTAAAGGCTAATATTTATAATTTATAATATAACTTACAATTTTTACAATTATCTTTTGATTGCATTTACTCGACATTAAATAAATAAATAAATAAATAAGCAAAGAGCACGTTATTTTCAAACTAAATAAATATAGACTTCAAATTCAATTTTAAAATGTAAAAAAAGCTTTAAAAATAAGTAAGTAAGGAATTGAAGCGTTCTGGGACTTGAACCACGATCTCCTGCCTTGCTATTTCTAGATAGGTTCAGACTCTTTTAATCATTACATCAGTCTCAAGTCTGCAGATGCTTAAGTTATATCGTTTTTATCGATTTGTGGGGAAAGAGGACGTGGCATCCAAAGTTTTTAATAAACATGTGCTGCGTGCAAATAGAAAAAGTTTTCATATCAAATTTGGTGTCCCTACTTTATGGGTTCTTCCACTCCTCCTTCCGCCTGTTAAAAAAAAATTTTAACAAACTTAATATACCCCACAGGTTATAAAAAATCAAGGTGGCGTTAAAGGTGCTCTTGTAGATGGACTTCAAAATTTTGATTTTCGGGTAACGAGGCGGAAAGACACGTGGCACAATTCTACAACAAGCTAGATCTGGGCCAGATATAGATGAGCCTACATATCAAGTGTCTTTAGCTATTATAATCTCTGAGATATGGGTGTTCATATATTCGAAATTACAAACAGCCGTGTACTGTCCGTTTATTGTCCGATCATGATGAAATTTTCAGGACACGGTCGGACAATAGAGTTTGTCATGGATCATAGCGTTATCATTAAAAGTGCTCTTGTAAATCGACTTTAAATTTGCTTTTAATTTTCGGTGGCGGAAGGGGGAATGGTACTCTAAAACAAATTTGATCAATAAAAGATATGGATAGGCGTTCATGCCAAATTTGGTGTCATAGCTATTAAGGTCTCTGAGATGTAGGTGTTCAAAATAGGGACGAAATACAGACAGACATGGCTATAACGACTCGGCTATTGATGCACAAATTTAATACACCTTTTTTCACTTTTTTTAATTACAGGGTTATCATATCGACAAGGCGTTTGTGTTGGCGGTATCAAACAACCGCCTCACACATTTCCGGACAGCCTCACAAGTACCAACTCTATCCCACACCACACATCTCATCCCTAGCTCTGTCTCGAACGGCGAGCTCAGGCAAGTGGCGACCGCCTGTTCTAACCACCCTATCCCGTGAATGCCAGCCTGCTCGGGTGGACCATCATTTGTTTCATTTAACAAGGAAAGAAAGAAAGAACGAAAGAAAGAAAGAACAAACCTGCATATTTAATGTCAATTTCAAATTTTAGGCTTAAACGTTGTTTTGTTCAAATAGTATTATTCATTTGTAGTTGCAATGCAAATTTAAGCTTTATAAATGCACGTAGTGTTTGGTTGCAAAAGCTGACTTTAACAGCTAATATTTAAAATCAGAACTGTTTATCAAATATATGTGGTATGTAACAAAACAGTTTAATCTATTTATAACACATTGACATTAAAATATAGTTAATTTGCATACTTGTGAAAACCACATTAATGCTATCTAAACTGGTCAAATTCAACATAGTTCGGTGGCCAAGTCGTCACAGGAGCTCGAGAAGGAGCTTCAAAACGACACTATGGAAGAGGAGAATAAAACTCTCTGTAGTGACTCGAGCCAATAGAGCCGCTACTATTATGGCACAAACCATCACCAGGAAGCTAGCCCAGGCCGCCTTCGCATGTTGGATTTTCACCTTCTCGAGCTCCTGTGACGACTTGGCCACCGAACTATGTTGAATTTGACCAGTTTAGATAGCATTAATGTGGTTTTCACAAGTATGCAAATTAACTATATTTTAATGTCAATGTGTTATAAATAGATTAAACTGTTTTGTTACATACCACATATATTTGATAAACAGTTCTGATTTTAAATATTAGCTGTTAAAGTCAGCTTTTGCAACCAAACACTACGTGCATTTATAAAGCTTAAATTTGCAGTGCATCTACAAATGAATAATACTATTTGAACAAAACAACGTTAAAGCCTAAAATTTGAAATTGACATTAAATATGCAGGTTTGTTCTTTCTTTCTTTCGTTCTTTCTTTCTTTCCTTGTTAAATGAAACAAATGATGGTCCACCCGAGCAGGCTGGCATGCACGGGATAGGGTGGTTAGAACAGGCGGTCGCCACTTGCCTGAGCTCGCCTTTCGAGACAGAGCTAGGGATGAGATGTGTGGTGTGGGATAGAGTTGGTACTTGTGAGGCTGTCCGGAAATGTGTGAGGCGGTTGTTTGATACCGCCAACACAAACGCCTTGTCGATATGATGACCCTGTACTTAAAAAAAGTGAAAAAAGGTGTATTAAATTTGTGCATCAATAGCCGAGTCGTTATAGCCATGTCTGTCTGTATTTCGTCCCTATTTTGAACAATTACATCTCAGAGACCTTAATAGCTATGACACCAAATTTGGCATGAACGCCTATCCATATCTTTTATTGATCAAATTTGTTTTAGAGTACCATTCCCCCTTCCGCCACCGAAAATTAAAAGCAAATTTAAAGTCGATTTACAAGAGCACTTTTAATGATAACGCTATGATCCATGACAAACTCTATTGTCCGACCGTGTCCTGAAAATTTCATCATGATCGGACAATAAACGGACAGTACACGGCTGTTTGTAATTTCGAATATATGAACACCCATATCTCAGAGATTATAATAGCTAAAGACACTTGATATGTAGGCTCATCTATATCTGGCCCAGATCTAGCTTGTTGTAGAATTGTGCCACGTGTCTTTCCGCCTCGTTACCCGAAAATCAAAATTTTGAAGTCCATCTACAAGAGCACCTTTAACGCCACCTTGATTTTTTATAACCTGTGGGGTATATTAAGTTTGTTAAAAATTTTTTTTTAACAGGCGGAAGGAGGAGTGGAAGACCCCATAAAGTAGGGACACCAAATTTGATATGAAAACTTTTTCTATTTGCACGCAGCACATGTTTATTAAAAACTTTGGATGCCACGTCCTCTTTCCCCACAAATCGATAAAAACGATATAACTTAAGCATCTGCAGACTTGAGACTGATGTAATGATTAAAAGAGTCTGAACCTATCTAGAAATAGCAAGGCAGGAGATCGTGGTTCAAGTCCCAGAACGCTTCAATTCCTTACTTACTTATTTTTAAAGCTTTTTTTACATTTTAAAATTGAATTTGAAGTCTATATTTATTTAGTTTGAAAATAACGTGCTCTTTGCTTATTTATTTATTTATTTATTTAATGTCGAGTAAATGCAATCAAAAGATAATTGTAAAAATTGTAAGTTATATTATAAATTATAAATATTAGCCTTTAAAAGGCTTTAAAATAAAAAAAGAAAGTTTGCATACCCTTGCAGTGCCCTGTATAAGCCGTCAGATTTTTTACAAAATGTTGATTTCGTACCGATCGTTCGTATGGCAGCTATATGATATGGTATTCCGATTTGCACCAAATTTTGTCAGCCTGTTTGAAGTTATACTAATTACACAATCTGCGAGTTTGATTAAGATATCTTAAGAAACAAAAAAGTTTATCATACTAAATGTTGATTTTGAACGGATCATTCCTGTGACAGCTATACGATATGGTTGTCCAATTTAAATTAAATTTGGTAAAGATGTGTAAAACTGTATCAAACAGCAGCTATATGATATAGTGATCCGATCCGGTCGATTCCGACGTATGTACTGCGCGCAGCAAAAACACGGGTCTGTCCTTGAAAGTAAAACGACATTTTAAGCTTACACACCTGGTATTTTGGGCAAGCTCAAAATTAAAATCAATTCCTCACATCCAACATTTGTTGCAAGGATTGGGGAAAACACAAGTAAAACCCAATCAGATCTGATATCATGTTAGGGGTAGTTATTATGAGTTGGAGAGAACAAGATATATTTTTAAGCAGTAAAAGATGAGGTTGAAGACGTAGTAAAGTCTATTAAATTCTGTACAGAGCACTCGGAAGGGTTCATGCAGGGAATAGTTGTTAGTACAATAATTAAGGGATAGCGGTACAAAAAGACGGTAATGTGTGGCCGGAACTGAGAACTAAGATAAGAAGAATGAATTTCGCCAGTTATAAATCTATGTATTTAAAACTCCTTTTCCTCACTGACTGACTCATGACGCTGCAGGCCAAACGGCTTAAGATATCGAGCTAAAATTTTCACACAACATAGCGGAGACATAATAATCGTGCAATAAGACGGAATTTTTTGATAATCCCACGGCATGTTGTTGTGTTTTCCCCGTGCCTAGTGTTGATGTGATTAGAATGTTTTTGAAAAATTAGCTTGCAAGCTTCCAGGGGCATTTGCATCAATACTAAAAATCAATACTTAAGCTTGAAAGGCACTGCAGTGAAACGAAAGTCTAAAGAAAATGTTAAGGTGTATTTTTTGGGTGTAGACTCCCTCTCCTAGACGGTTTTCTAGCTTGGATCCATATGTGTAGAAGTTGCTGGCTTCTGTGAAACTTGCCTGAAGTTACGTAGAATTGACGAATGTCTGAATTGCCAGCTACGCTCCTGAATATTTAAGTTCCAGTTCAGTTTCCGGTAAAACAGTAAGGCCAGCTTGAAGAAGTGGTTGAAGTTCTTTATTTTAGGAGCGATTAATGGTGGTATCTTGTATTTCCTAAAGAAAAGAAATATTTCTATTTTGTCGGGATTGATCCTCAGACCGCTTTTATCGGTTCAGGTTACAAACTTCCTGAGTTGGACTTTCATTAGGTCAAACAGGCGTGCTTGCGGCTTGCCTGAGCTGTAGCCCTCGAGCTTTCGGAGAATATTTCCTCTACAGCTGGCTTGCTGTCAGGGCATTCCACACATTTTCGAAAATTCGAACAGCAGTGTACTGTTCGTGTATGGTCCGATCATGGTGAGCTATTTTTGAAGCAGGTCACCAGCCAAGCTGACTTTCAGCACAGTTCGAATGAAACACTTAGTCCGGCTAGGGATGAGATGTGGGGTGTGGGATTGAGGTAGGTATATATTTTCGAAATTTCGAACAGCAGTATACCGTCAGTGTATTGTCCGATCATGGTGAAATTTTTAGGACAGGCTCGTATTATAGAGTTTGTCATGTGTGCCAAAAATCATATCGCTACCATTGCTCTTGTAAATCGACTTACAATTTGCTTTTCAATATTCGGGGCCCTTAGGGTGTGTGGCAAATTCTAAAACAAACTTGATGAATGCAAGATATAGATGAACGTACATCACAATTTGCTGGGTCAAGCTCTTATAATCTCTGAGATCTAGGTGTTCAAAAAGGGGACAGACAGACAGACCCACCTTCTGCATGTTACGAACATTTGCACAAACTTAATAGAGCCTTTTGTGCTTTAGTAGTTAAGATTGGTTGAGATAGCTTAAAAACCATGGAGCTCTTCGTACTAAACGTTAATTATCCGATTGTTCCTATGGCAGCTATATAATATAGTCATCCGATCTTGACCAAATTATTTTAGAATAGTTTATATAATAAAAAAGTCAAACAAATTTCAGTGACTGAAAGACCTTTATGCAAACTGTTGTTACTGCTGTTTCTCATGATCGACTTTAATTTTCTTGAATTTTAAAGTCAAAAAACGTCGACAAGAAATTTTTAAAAACCATAATTTTTTATAACCTGGGGATTTATCAAGTTTGTTAAAAGAAGTATGTAACAGGCGGGAAGAATCGAGGCAGATCTCATAACGAATATATGTTCTTGAT
Organism: Drosophila putrida; assembly: GCA_037043535.1. Lineage (NCBI taxonomy): Eukaryota > Metazoa > Arthropoda > Insecta > Diptera > Drosophilidae > Drosophila > Drosophila putrida. The sequence goes on from JBAMBI010000459.1 coordinate 193,208, forward strand.
CAATATGTGTCTGCCTGAAGTGTTAAAACTGAGGAACAGCAAATTTAGTATGAAGACTTCTTCTATTTGCGCGCAGTTCAAGTTTATTTTAAATTTAAAAATATTACAGCTACAGACTTGAGATTCGGCACGTATGATGATAAGAAGGGTGATGAGTTATCCCCTTTTCCTACAAATGACATTAAAGCTTAACTCTAGCAATAATCAAGATGTAGATTAGAGATTGGGCATAAATGGTACATAAGTTGATATAACACAACTGGAAGATATTTGAAAACAATTATTCCATAAAGTGTATAAGTGTATAAGTCCGTCCCCTTAGCACAGTGTGACTAATAGCAGTTTCTTACTGTCTATTGCGAAAAACAAGCTTTTTTACAAATAGTCCCCAGGTAAGTTGGAGTTTATCTTTTAAATTTTGATGATTTATAGACCCTGTTCTTAAAATAAAGTACAAAAGAGTCTATTATGCTTGAGCAAAAAAATAAAGTGTTACAGGCATAAGGAGGCATGGCAGGCCTAATAAAGTATATATATTCTTGATCAGCACCAACAGCCGAGTCAATATAGCCATGTCCGTCTGTCCCTCCGTCTGTCTTTTTACTGTACACCTAGATTTTGGAGACTATAAGATCTAGAGACATCAAACTTGGCATGTACGTTTATCCATATCTTGCATTGATCAAGTTTGTTTTAGATTTTTTCACACCCGCCCCCGTAACCCGAAAAAATAAATTTTGGGCTCTAAAAACATACACCATTCTCTGAACCTGTCCTGAAAATTTCATTCCCATCGGATGATAATCTCGAAAGTTATTCAACTAAGAATGTTATGGGCAAAAGGAAGGGGGACGCTAGCGACCTTTGTGTTTATCAACTGATATCTTCGTCGTGTTGCCATCTATTAAAATTTCTGGTACGCAACATTGCAGAACAATCTTTTGTGGACGCGTTGCACTTAAAAATGTTTATAGTCTGTTTAGTATATGAAGTTAGTAAAAAGAAAGGATGTAACAGACAGAAAAAGGCGTGGCAGACCCCATATAGTACATTTATTCTTGTACAGCATCAGAAGCCAAGTCGATATAGTCATGTCGAGACCTAGGGACACCAAATTTGGTATGAAGGCTTCATATATTTGCACGCAGTTAAAGTTTATTTTAAATTTTGGATACCACGCCCTCTTTGACTACAAATCTTACAGCTACAGACTTGATATTTGTGACGTAAGCTGATTATGAGGGTCCGGACCGATCGGTAATTTTTGATGAGTCATCCCCTTCTCTGACATATCGCAAACCCAGCAGATATCAAGCTTGAGAGTTGAGAAAAGTTTTTAAAGGAATTACACAATTTTTGATCATTCTTCGAACTTTGCGTCCGGTTTTAAAAAGATGTACAGGAATAATATTAATTCTATCATTGTTTTACATGGTAATTTACTTAACTAATTCTTTTCAGTTTACCGCAGAAACCACGTTTGACATGTTGTCTGCAGGACCATCATTAAACAGAAGAAGAAAATCAAAGCTTGGTAAAAAGCGGCAAGGCCGACCGAAGGATTTACGTGAAGGTGTTGCAAACGCTTATACTATTGTAACAGAGGTAGCTTATATTATTTTTATTTTACAAGCCATATTCTGTACTACAACTCGACCGCGTTTCTTAGACCAGTGACATGTCTGATCGCGTCGAAATTGTTTAAATTGATTTTCTTTTTGTTTTAGACTGGATTAATTTTACTTAAGTTAATTAGACCTTTAATACTACTTTACAGTTTAAAAAGTAGAAAAAGGTCGTTTAAGCTTGCTTAAACATCATCAACAGCCGAGTCGTTACAGCCATGTCTGGTTGTCTGTCGGATCGTCTTACAGTAGACCCACTTAAGTTTTTTCGTTGCAAAAATCATATCTTTCAAACCATTTAAAATATTAAATTTTTTTAAAAGTTTCTAATAGAAAACTCCTTAGAATAGTGTGGGCAACATTGAAATAATACTAATTTATTATATGTATCTATTATGAGAGTTTGTATTTAGCGGACTGGGAAGTCTGGCGTGACTTGTGTCACATATTCAACAATAACAAGAAATCCCTTAGACCTTAATATTTTGAATGGTAAGGATCAACTGGCTCGGTATACAGCTGTTCCAAGCTGTGTTGCTGTTTATTCTAAAAATTATTATTATTATTTTGTTTTTATATTTTACAATTTTTGTCTTTATGGCCATGCAGAGGGGCACTATAATTATAGGTATATCCTCAGAAGGTATATATATTCATGGTCACGACGACAAGTTGAGTCGATATAGTTGTCCTACAGTTTTAAAACTATATTATGAAATTTAGTACAGGTCCGTCTATATGCTGCACATAGTAAATATGTCGGAATCGGCCGGATCGGATCACTATATCATATATCTGCCATAGGAACAAGGACGCTGAATTTTTGAGGGTGCCAGCTTATTACCATCACATTTCCTCTTTCCATACCCTCGACTTCTCCTTTACCTTAAGCATTCCACCAATCGGTTTCTTCTTTGCCGACTCCGCCAATATCGCTTCGACTCGGCTAAATCACAGTATATTTGATAATGTTATTTTGTAAATAACTCTTAAAAGTCTTTAATAAAACAGTCGTTGAAATCGTACCGTGATGGACACATCATTGTGCAACTTAAAAAACTTAAACTTAAAAAAGAACGTGTGCTTCGTTATGTGTCCGTTTTTCAATTGTTCTTTCTTTTCATTAATCTTTAATTACATATATTATTTTAAAACATATTTATTTCAAAAGAGTGAGAGTGTGACATAAAGGGGAGGGCCCGACAGTAAAATACCCTGTGGTAGTAAAGGACGATGTTAAACTCCATAAGCATTCAAACAAATTTAACCTGACTACGACTACGCTTACAGACGCACGCACAACTCATTAGCGTCAACAACATGAAAAAAGTTCTAATCATCTTACCTGCAAGATCTCAAGTCTCTAGCTGCAACTTAACTTAAGGTTTATTGTTTTTATGGATTTGTGGGCAAAGGGGCGTGAACTTCAACATTTGAAATCAACTAAATCTGAGTGGGAATACAGGAAATTTTCTTACCAAAAAATCCGGGATAAATAGGCCTAATTCATTTCGAAACGGTGCACATTGGCTCATTCACAAGACTCACGTGTCAAAAATCAAAATTCACGAGATTGAATCTGGCAAAACTTCAAATGCAATTAGGTAGAGTTTGTTTGAAGTTGAAGTTTACAGACCTATCTTTCTTTTTTTATTTAGGTAATTTGATTCGGTGGTAGAGCTCTTCAAACACAAACAACTTTTTCATGTTGGTATATTTGTGTATTTTTTGCAAAAATTCCTTGTCTTTGGGGTAGAATTCTATTCAAATGATTCATTTGAGTTCAAGTTTCTTAATTTTACCTAAAAGTCGAGACATTTTCAAGGCGAACCGTTTACAAATTTTGTACATTTTTGGTTCTGAAGTATTTTAAATAATTTATTTACTAAACCTCTATTTTTGAACAAATTTTTCAACTTTACATAGGCTTTTAACACCGATGGGGTAGTTCCGGCAAGCGACTTATACCACTTGATTCTGTGATTATTTTTAATTCGATTATAGTTTCAAGGTGCGAAATTCTGCGTTTTCGGCACAGTTTAAGATACGATGAATGCGGCGACCGCTTTTGAGCGCTACCTGCGCGCATTTTCGTAGTCGGATAGAACATTTTCGTAAGGTATAAGTCTGCTTGTTTGTGAATGTTGTCCTTATTGGGCCATTTTTACCTAAATAATATTAAGTTAATATTAACTTATAAAAACCCACGCTTTGTAGGTAGTTGTTGTTATGTATTATGTTTAGCAACTCCCCAATTTTATTGGGTTTTTAGGGACTGCACTTGTTACCCTATTTTGTTGTTGACAATCTAGGCAAGTATTAATTTGATTACCGGGATTACTGGTGTTAATGTGGACTACTATAGGCTATGATCTTGAAGATATTGCGGAAGAAAATTGAAGTGAACAGGAATATTTACTGAGTGTAGACATATGTCTAAATAACAATACAATTTATTTAAAACAGTTATAAAACACTTCTGTTTTATTTACAATTTGTGTTCATAGGAGTTGACACGATTGAAATAAAACTAGAATTATGTTTAATATGCTCGCTACAGTAAATGTAACGAAAATACTAATTTAAATTCACTGATCATATATATATATATATATATATATATATATATATATATATATATATATATATATATATATTATATTATATTATATTATATATATATATATATATATATATATATATATATATATATATATATATATATATATATATATTATATTATATTATATTATATATATATATATATATATATATATATATATATATATATATATATATATATATATATATAATATAATATAATATAATATAGTATAATATAATATAGTATAGTATAGTATAGTATAATATAATATAATATAATATAATATAATATAATATAATATAATATAATATAATATAATATAATATAATATAATATAATATAATATAATATAATATAATATAATATAATATAATATAATATAATATAATATAATATAATATAATATAATATAATATAATATAATATAATATAATATAATATAATATAATATAATATAATATAATATAATATAATATAATATAATATAATATAATATAATATAATATAATATAATATAATATAATATAATATAATATAATATAATATAATATAATATAATATAATATAATATAATATAATATAATATAATATAATATAATATAATATAATATAATATAATATTAATATAATATAATATAATATAATATAATATAATATAATATAATATAATATAATATAATATAATATAATATAATATAATATAATATAATATAATATAATATAATATAATATAATATAATATAATATAATATAATATAATATAATATAATATAATATAATATAATATAATATAATATAATATAATATAATATAATATAATATAATATAATATAATATAATATAATATAATATAATATAATATAATATAATATAATATAATATAATATAATATAATATAATATAATATAATATAATATAATATAATATAATATAATATAATATAATATAATATAATATAATATAATATAATATAATATAATATAATATAATATAATATAATATAATATAATATAATATAATATAATATAATATAATATAATATAATATAATATAATATAATATAATATAATATAATATAATATAATATAATATAATATAATATAATATAATATAATATAATATAATATATTATTATATTATAGCCTAATTTTTTCTTCTTTAATACTAATAAAGCCTGTGAAAGCTAACTTTTTTCCATTTCACTTATCACTCTATGTCGTATACTAATATCCTTTATCTTTATTTAATTCAATCATCGAGATCTAATTTTTGCCTACTTTCGTTTATTAAAACACTTAAATATTCTTGCTTTCTTTATTCTAACAACATACCTAGTTGTGTGCTAAAATATATTTTTACATTCTTTTATTTTTCCAGCTATGTGGAAAGAATTTTTTATTGTCTTGCAAGTGGAAGTTGGACATATCTAATTATAGGGGAATGTGCGAAGTTACCTCCAATTTTTTAGCTTTTAAAAACGAGTCAGTTATTGACTTCTACACTCAGAAAATATATCATTTAGCCAGGAGAGCCCGACAGTAGAATACCCTGTGGTAGTATAGAACACCACTCAAACTTTGTTTGAATTATTTTATTTATTAGCAATAATGACCACTTTTTTAAACTAACCATCTCCCTAATACTTCCCACTTCTTGTATAAAATGAAAATGCATGTATGAAGATCCAAACTGAGATAACTTGAAAGAGAGAGGGAGAGAGACGAAAACCCACTCTAATTCAGCACGCACTTACATGCATATGTATATATGTATGTGTAAATGCATAAACGAATAGCAAAACAAAACGAACAACAACAAACACCTTAAATTGAAGAATTGAATAAAGGAGAGGGAGAGAGGGCGAAAACTCACAACAACAAAAACACATTGAATTAAATAATTGCGTATATCTCCCATATTTATTATGCATCAATATTCATTTAAGTATTGTTCGTGCCGAAGTTCAAGTCTTTAGCTTGATAATTACCAGTGTTATGCCTTTTTTATACCCTGAGGGGGTATATTAAGTTTGTTACAAAAAAAAGTATGTAACAGGCAGAAGGAGGCGTGGCAAACCCCATAAAGTATATATATTCTTGATCAGGGCGACAAGCTGAGTCGATATAGCCATGTCCGTCTGTCCGTCTGTCTGTCCGTCTGTCCGTGTGAACAACGAGATCTCAGAGATGGTAGGACCTAGAAGCACCAAATTTGGTATGAAGACTTCTTATACTTGCACGCAGATCAAGTTTATTTCAAATTTTGGATGCCACGCCCCCTTCGCCCATTTTGGTAATTATCAAGCTAGAGACATGAGCTTCGGCAGGAACAATACTTGAGTTCATAGGGATGCATTGTGAAAATTTGATTAAGATCGGATAATAAACACGGAAGATATCCGCAATTATTTAATTCTTTAATTCAATGTGATTTTGTTGTTGTGAGTTTTTGATTTTTTTTTAATTTCTTTAATTTTTTTTAATTTTTTGTTATACATTTAGAATTGTTTTTTTTATGTTTTTATTTAGTTATTTTGAAAATAACGTGCTCATTGTTGCTTAGACTTTTAAATACAAATACGAAACAAAAATATAATTAATATAACATTTGAGTGGCGTTCCCTGCTACCTCAGGGTATTCTACTGTCGGGATCTCCCGACTGAATGATGTATTTATTTTATGGGCGAAGGGGGCGTGGTATCCAAAATGTAGAATAAACTAAGTTGGTGTCCTTAGCTCTTACCATCTCTGAGATCTGAGAAGGAGGCGTGGCAGACCCCATAAAGTATATATATTCTTGATCAGCATCAACAGCCGAGTCGATATAGCCATGTCCGTCTGTCCGTCTGTCTGTATGTCCGCCTGTCTGTCTGTCCCTTTTTTGAGTAACTAGATCTCAGAGACTATAAGAGCTAGAGACACCAAATTTGGCATGTAGGTACATCTATATCTTGCATTGAACGAGTTTGCTTTAGGTTTTTGCCACGCCCACCTCCGCCCCCGTAAATTAAAATACAAAATTTTCAAGTCGCATTACAAGTGCACCTTTGATGCTAGCGCCTTGATATTTAGTATGTATAATACAGACTACGGTCCAAATCTATCCAGCAAATTTCAAAAATTTAAATCGGATTATAAGCGCGGAAGTTGTTCAACTCACAATGTTACGGGCAAAATCAGCTGATATCTTCGTAGTGGCGCCATCTATGGAAATTTTTTGAAACTGAAACAATCTGTAGCGATCGCTTTGCACTCAAAAAGAACAGGGTCTCCTACTGCGAGCTTGCTCCACCGTAGCTTAATGCATTTTTCTTTTTACATTTGATGAAAATTTAAAGATCGGTCGACTTTTTCAAGAACAATCGGATGCAAAATCGGAAGACAGTTATCCTATATATGTAGTGACGCTAATGTGTTGTGCTTGCGTTTGTATGTGTATATATGTATTGTATTAATTCTTTTTGCATGCATATGGAACTTTATTTCCACAAGGCATTTTACTGTCGTGAACTCCCGACTCAATGATATATTTAGAGCTATCTCAACAAATTCACACAATTGGTTTTATCTTAAAATACTTGATCATTTTCATCCAAAGTCCAACTGTGGCTAGCACTTAAAACAAGCGAGCAACGAAAGTGTAAATTTTCCATAATATATAAAGTACTATTAATCAAAGGCCAATTGCAGGAAGAAATGTAAAACAACGTAGCGCTGCTGTTTACGTTTCCGCTTTCTTATAAAAAATGACATAAGCTTCGGCCAGAGCTGTGAGAAGTAATCCTAATTTTCACTCCACACTTCTTCTAAGATTTCAGCGAGCGTAGGGGGAGCTTTCTAGCCCATAAATATATACAAAACTCTTTGTCCCGACTGACTTACTAAGATATCGCCACAGCACGCTATAAATAAGACATAATTATCGAGCAATAAGACTGGATTTTTTTATTTGAGCTATCTCCACCAAACGAACCGATTATGTTTTTCTCACATTGTTACATTGTGTGAAAATTTGGTTAAGATCGGAGGACTATATGTTATAGCTGCGGTAGGAAAAATCAGAGCCCAGTCAGCTAAATAGGTATAGGCCATAAATTTTTCACTTCCTAATGCGGAATTTTATCTTCTTTCCCCATATATTGAGATGATTCCGCAGATCCAAATTTGTGCGTTGAATTATTTGTCACTTTTGGGGTCTCTTACCCCAGGATTTGTAAATCATATTCGGATTATGCTAGTCAAAAAAACCTTTCCAGCGGATTGCCATTAGATCGGCTTATGATCAGTAAAAATGTTGGGTTTTTTAAGTACAGGTACAGGTGAGTACAAATTTTAATCTGTCAAAGATTTTCAGTTGTTTAGCTTTTAGGTGAATTTGAATCTTCTTTGACTAATGGGCACTAACCTTGCCGTTGTCACCTTTTAGTAGTTCGGTTAGACGCTTATCTATAGCTTATTCTATAGCTATAATTGCTGGATAGCCCTAAGAATGACCTGAGGTAAAAATAATTTGAGGGTATCTTAAATTTTTGGATCGATTGTACTTTATCAGGAGAAGTTTGCAGTCCGCCTCTAGTAACAATAATTTATAAATATTCCACAGCTTTCTTAAAAAACTTGGATTTTTCCTCGGAGATCCTCATGCCATCAGCGTAGAGTAAAGACCTCTTTACTTTTAGAGAATATTATTAAGTCATCAACATAGATGTAACATGTTTCCCAAATTGTTCCCTTAGAACGACATCTATTGCCCTTTGAAATATACTTAGGGCATTTTTTAGGCCAAAAGGAAGCCGACTGAATTCGTACCTCCCATCGTTTACAGAAATAGCGGTATTTTCCCTGTCTCTTTCCGCGAGCTCTATTTGATGGAGTCCTGACTTCAGGTCCAATGTTGTAAAAAATGCAGCTTTACCCGGGTTTGATAGTATTGTCGAAATAGATGGTATGGGGTATTTGAAGTTCACGGTTTTTTGATTCAATTTCCTAAAATAAATAACCATTCTCATTTTCTTGTGGCCGAGCTCGTCGACACCTTTCTTATCCACAACACGAATAGGATTGTTGTATGGCGACGTGAACGGTCGAATAATACCGTTTTTGAGAAGCTCTTGAACTTCTGAATTTATAAAATCGGATACGCCCATAGGATATGGATATAATTTTAAATAAACTGACTCATCATCTGTTCGGATGGTATGGATATTATAGGGTAAGGACTCGTTTGGCTCCGCAAGAGCTTTCGATCATATTGTGGAAAGATTTTGTCAAGGGCACATACTCGTCGTTAACTTGGATAAAATTTACATTGTAACATTTGTTAAATATAAGTGATTCTTTGCCACCTTTAAATGTAATATTATTATTTTTATACTCTGGGGGTATATTAAGTTTGTTAAAAAAATGTATGAAACAGGCAAAAGGAGGCGTGGCAGACACCATAAAGTATATATATTCTTGATCAGGACGACAAGCTGAAACGATATAGCCATGTCTGTCTGTCTGTCCGTCTGTCTGTCTATCCGTCTGTCTGTCTGTCTGTGTAAACAACGAGATCTCAGAGATGGTAAGACCTGGAAGCATCAAATTTGGTATGAAGACTTCCTATACTTGCACGCAGATCAAATTTCATTAAATTTTAGATGCCACGCCTTCTTCGCCCACAATTACATTACACTGGTAATTATCAAGCTAGAGACTTGAGCTTCGACACGAACAATACTTGAATGAATAAGGATGTATCGTGAAAATTTAATCAAGATCGGATAATAAACACTGAAGATATACGAAATTATTCAATTCTTTAATTCAATGGGCTTTTGTTGCTGTGAGCTTTCGCCCTCTCTCATTGTCTCTTGCGCTTAAGCATTTACACATACATATATACATATGCACGTAATTGCGCGCTGTGTTAGAGTGAGTTTTCGCTCTCTCTCCCTCTCTCTTTCAAGTTATCAAGTGGTAGAGGTGCCGAGTTGGCAGACGGGAGATCGTGGTTCGAATCCCAGTAATAGCACGCTTAAATTCTTTACTTATGTATTTTTTAAATTTTTGTTATACATTTAAAATTGGTTTTTTATGTTTTTATTTAGTAAGTTTGAAAATAACGTGCTCATTGTTGCTAAGACTATTAAATACAAAACAGACAGCACAAATACGAAACACAAATATAATTAATGGAAAATTTGGGTGGCGTTCTCTACTACCCCAGGGTATTCTATTGTCGGGCTCTCCCGACTGAATGATATATTTAAAATCAAGGTTTGCGTCAGCCTCCATTAGTAAATCGAGGCCTATGATTCAGTCAAAATCATTTACTGTAGGTAAGATGAAGAAATAAGATTCTACATCAATTATGTTAGTCGGTCAGTTTAGTTTGATTTGAGTAGTTGGATTTTTGAAAAGGCTCTTGAACCCCCCTGTGCTATGTGGTTAATTTTTTGACTTTGGCTCTGAGTTGAAGTTTGGGTCCTGTTAAAGTTTGTTGGTTGTCTGAAACGCCTTCCATTGGTTCCGGAGCTTGCCGTTCTGGATCCTGAACGCTTGGTTGAGAGCTGGCTTGCGCCTGGGTTCCTGACGGCCCTTCTTTATCCCTGTTATTTGGATTTGGATCTGACATGCGGCAATCTGCGCATAGTCGTTGCTAACCTCTGCCTCTGCTAATTTCCAAAGCGGATGGCAAATCCACCGACTTGACTGGTAAATCTGCTAACTTAAGGGCCAGATGCGAATGACAGATGTGCATCATCCCTAAACTTTTCATTAAAATTGGCAGCTTCTTCAGTGCCATTGGTCATAATAGTTTTGTTGGTAAGAATAGTCAGAGTCTTCTCGACCTCGTCATTGTAATTTAACAATGACAGCTCGTTCAGTCGCAAGGTGCCAAGTTTCTGTAAGAGGACTTGAATTGGTGTCTTTGTCGTCACTTACAAAATCAAGTCTAGCTATGAAGTTTAGACATTGAGGGTTGTATTGTATGACGCCAACGTTGGACAAGGAAATTTTTAGTACTGCCATCAAAAGGCTCGAAAGCATTCTATGCAGCTGCTGCTGCTTCACGCCAAGCGACATATACGTTTTGTTTGCCATCTAATTAAGGCTAAGATTTCAACATTTCGTGTGGCACATCACAATATATTTCCGAAACTATCTTTACTTTCTCGCAATCCTCCATATATTTGGCCTCGCTTCAAAGCGATTGCTTCATGATTGCAAATAATTCTTTTGTGTTTGTCGGATTCTATCAATTTCGATTCTTCTATTTTCGATACTACATATGTATTTTTCAGCTCAATGTGAGCGTCAATATTGTCCTCTTCACTATTTGTATTATTGTTCATAATATTTCTCCACATAGAGACTGTCAAACGTAAGTCAGCGTTCCTTTGGCAAAACTAAATTTTAATGTTTAACGTAACCCGATCAGCCGAGTATTTTATTTGCACTTTTTTATACCCTGAGGGGGTATATTAAGTTTGTTAAAAAAAAAGTGTGTAACAGGCAGAAGGAGGCGTGGCAGACCCCATAAAGTATATATATTCTTGATCAGGGCGACAAGCTGAGTCAATATAGCCATGTCCGTCTGTCCGTCCGTATGAACAACGAGATCTCAGAGATGGTAAGACCTAGAAGCACCAAATTTGGTATGAAGACTTCTTATATTTGCACGCAGATCAAGTTTATTTCAAATTTTGGATGCCACGCCCCCTTCGCCCACAAAGCAAAAAACAAGCAATTAACAAGCTAGAGATTTGAGCTTCGGCACGAACAATACTTGAATAAATATGGATGCATTGTGAAAATTTGATCAAGATCGGATAATGAACAGGGAAGATATTCGCAATTATTTTATTCTCTAATTTAATGTGTTGTTGTTGTTCTGAGTTATCGCCCTCTCTCTTTCTCTCTTTCAAGTTATCAAGTGATAGAGTTGCCGTCACGTAGTCAAACCGGGGACCTCGGTTCGAATCCCAGTAAAAGCAGGCTTAAATTCTTTAATTTTTTTTTTTATTTTTGTTTGTTATACATTTAGAATTGTTTTTTTATGTTTTTATTTAGCTATTTTGAAAATGATGTGCTCATTGTTGCTAAGACTTTTAAATACAAAACAGACAGCACAAATACGAAACCCAGATATAATTAATTTGAATAAATATATATATAAAAATATATATGGCGTTCTCTACTACCTCAGGGTATTCTACTGTCGGGATCTCTCGACAGAATGATATATTTTAAACAAGGAGTGATTAACATTTAACTTACATTAGTTTTATATTTTTTATTATTTGATTGCGATGCGGTGGCTCTGATGGGATTGAAGCTTCTTTGGGGTTCACTGTTGTTGTTATTGCTTGTATACCCTTGCAGAGGGTATTAAAATTTTGTCACGATGTTCGTAACGCATTGAAGAAAGCCACACGCACCCAATAAAGCATATACATATATTCTTGATCACCATCATCATCTGAGCCGATATAGTCATGTCCGTCTGTCTTTCCCTATTTTGAGTTCCTTGATCTTGCATTGATAAAGTTTGTTTAAAACTTTGCCACGCGCTCTTCCCCTTACAGAAATTTAAAGGCAGAGTTTCGAAATTGAATTACACGAGCATTTTTAATGACAGCTATGGTCCGAACCCATCCTGAAAATTTCATTCCAATCGTACGATAAACGCGAAAGTATTCAACTAACACTGTTACAAGTTACATTGTTAGAAAAGGAAGAAGAAGAGACAGTGGCGACCTATTCGTAGTGGCGCCATCTATTGAAATTTCTAATACGCAACATTGGAGAACAATCTTTAGTGAACGCTGTGCACTGAAAAAGTACAGAATACCGTCGAGCTCGCTCCACCGTAGCTTACTGCATGTTTTTTATATTATTATATACAATCAGGGTTTCAAACCGAAACATATAAGTGTTTCAGTTATATATAGATAGACCTCCATGTATACCGAATTTGATAGCGCCCCTTACTTGCACAGGGTCGGGCTCTCTTGCCAGAGAGCGCTGCAATCTGCTTTATCGGAAAGTTTATATATATAATTTTAGCATGTCTTACAGCTTCAAATCGCTCAGAGCATACGATGTAACTCGCTTCTAGCGCGCACTGTGACTTCAGCCTTAAACGATCCCGTTTTTTAAATAAAATATAGCGCAAGCTAACTTTGGCGCGCCAAAGTTTGGATACCCTTGCAGTGCCTCGTATAAGCCGTCAGATTTTTTACAAAATGTTGATTTTCGTTCAAATGACAGTTCTATGATATAGTAGTCCGATTTTCACCATATTTGGTCAACCTGTTTGAAACTATACCAAAATACACAATTTGTGAGTTTGGTTAAGGTATCATAAGAAACAAAATAAGTTTATCATGCTAGAGATTGATTTCTAACCGATCGTTCCCATGGCAGCTAAGTATACGTTATACTTGTTCGATTTTCACCAAATTTGGTAAGGATACTAAATTGTGATTTCGAACCGATCGTTCCTAGCCGGCCAAGTCATCAAGATAGCTTAAAAACTGAGAGACAAGTTTGCATAGAAACAGACAGGCGGACAGACAGACAGACAGGCGGACATGGCTATATCGACTCAGCTCGTCGTCCTGACCAAGAATATATATACTTTAAGGTGAATGACACGCCTCTTTTAATGCGTTACAAACTTCGTGACAAAAATGTAATACCCTCTGCAAGGGTATTCAAATATAAGTTGTTATCAGCTTCCCTAATATTTTTCAAATTTTAATTATCTACATTATTTTTTTTTACAGGGTATAAATGAATCTGCGAATACACTAATGGAAGCAGCAGTTATGGAACATGATCAAAAGGGTTATACTGGGGCAGTTGGTGCTGTTGTCAGGCAAATACCTCAGCTAGTTGTGTGCCCAGCTGTTCTGGCAACTCAAGCAACAAATAACATTTTAGGGGGAGCTAAAAGTTCCCTCGTTCCGGAGGCAAAACGTGAAGCCAGTAATAAATGGAAGCATGAAAAAATATAAAAATAATAAGTGATAACTGAAAATAAAATAAAAAAATGATAATATTATATATGTATATATAATAAAATACTTCATTACTACTACATTAAGCTACGGTCGAGCAAGCTTGGCGGTAGGAGACCCTGTTCTTTTTGAATGCAAAGCGATCACTATAGATTGTTTCAATTTCAAAAAATGCCAAGAGACGGCGCCACTACGAAGATATTAGTGGATTTTGCCCGTAACATTGTTAGTTGAATAACTTCCGCGTTTATCATCCGATTTGGGTGAAATTTGCAGTATAGGTTCGGACCATAGTGTCCATATTATACATACTAAAAATCAAAGCGCTAGAATCAAAGGTGCTCTTGTAATTGGACTTCAAAATTTTGTATTTCAATTTTCGGGGGTGGAGAGAAGCGTGGCAAAAATCTAAAACAAACTCGTTCAATGCAAGATATTGATGAACATACAAGTCAAATTTGGTGTCTCTAGCTCTTTTAGTCTCTGAGATGTAGGAACTCAATAAAGGGACAGACGGCTGTATCGACTCGGCTGTTGAGGCTGATCAAGAATATATATACCCTATGTGGTCTGCCACGCCTCCTTTTGCCTGTTACGCACATTTTTTTTGCACAAACGTAATAGACGCTTTTGTACTTTTTTTAAGTACAGGGTCTAAATATAAGTCACTAGTATTATTTGATAATTTGAGTTTATTGTGCAGAACTTGTTCAGTTGCAGAGATCTTAAAAACTAACTTTACAATTGATCAGAACTTAACATTAGGCCTAAAAGCTTTCTATGCGTGTTGAAATGTGGGGAGTTTTGTATGGAGAGCTTTACAATTTTTAGCTGCGACAGAACTTTGGACTTTAAATTCCAAGGTTGCAATTTTGGAGTTTCCCATGATAGGGGAATAATTTGTTTAGATAGGGTCAGGTTATTTACTACTTGGCCGTCTAAGGCCGAAGGGGAAAAAATGTGGGATTTAGAGTTGTTTATATTTGAGCCGTTTAGGCTTGAAGGGGACAAAGTGCTGAACCGGCCGGATCGGATCACTATATCATATAGCTGCCATGGATCGATCGAATTGGAATCAATATTTAGTATGAAAAACTTTCGTAGATATCTTAACCAAACTCACACATGGTGTGTTTGACACAGCTTTATACATCCTTACCCAATTCGACTCAAATCGGATTAATATATCCTATAGCTGTCATATGAACGATCGGTTCGAAATCAACATCGAACTAATTTTGTAAGATTTCGGACGGCTTTTGCAGAGCTCTGCAAGAGTATCCCAACTTTAAAGCGCCAAAGTTACCTAGCGCTATATTGATAATTTGGTCACGAAGTTTGTAACGCATTAAAGGAGATCTACAGACCCCATAAAGGATATATAATTAAATACTTGCGTTTATATGTTTATAAAAAAAATATAAGTCACAAATGTTTAATAATTTGGGTTTTTTATTCAGAGCTTATTCAGCTACATCTAAAAAACTAATTTTATAAATGATCAGAACCTAACATTAGAGAGTTTTACAGCTTTAAGCTGCGACAGAGCTTTGTGTGGAAAGTTTTACAGCTTTAAACTGCGACAGAGCTTTGGACTTTAAATTGCAAGATTGAAAGTTTGGAGTTTTCCATGATAGGGGAAGAATTCGTTTACTATTTGGCCGTCTGAGCCTGATGGGAAAAATGATGATCATGCGTTATCGTGGGAATGGGATTTGGAATTGTATATATTTCGGCCGTTTAGGATTGAGGGGACAAAGTGTTAATCGTGAATTATCGTGGGAGTGGAATATGCGATTGTTTATGGCTTGGCCATTTAGGCTTGAAGGGGACAAAGTGCTGATCGTGCATTATAGTGGGAGTGGGAATATGCGGTAGTTTATGGTTGGCCGTTTAGGCTTGAGATAGAAGAATGATACATATGTCAATATGTCACTCCCACGTTTTGTGTGTAAATAATAAATGGTGACAGTATCTATTATTACTAAAATGATTATTATTATAATTTTATATGTTAAGTAGTTATTATTAACATAAATCATATCCTTAATTTCTATATGTGATATTGGTTCTAATCGGGTTACTTTGTATTCGGTAAACAATGTGTTAGTGTATTGTAAAATATTATTTGTTATTGAGACTTCTTTTAATTTAGCGGAACAGTTGTACATTTTAATTATTTTAATTTTTTCTATGTAAATTTCTTAATTATTACAGTTTTGATATAATCTCGTTCTGGACATGTTCCATGTGATCAATATGTTTGGTTCTATGTATTGAATAATGTTTTGTTTTCTGAATTTATGAAATGTACAGGTTGGTGTTTCATCTTCAATAATATTATCGTTACATTGGTCCTGAACTTTTTCTTTTGTAAATATTTATAGTACTATTATTATGTAAATAAAATCTACCAGCGACGTTTTCCTTAATAATTTGTACGTTGTTATCAGATAATGGTGTAATGATAAATGTAAGGGTTTTAATGGTTTGAGTGGGGATATGGGAAAAAGGGAATATTTCATTAGTAGGTGTGTTGTACCATGCTGAAGTTTTGATGTTACTTAATTTTGTATGGTCAATGTTGTTAAGCCTGTCGTGTTTCAACAGTTTTGGGTTAAAAATACCAAAACGTGTTAACTGTGTGCCCATTTCGATATCCTCGATTTATACTATAAAGTGTTAAATAAAAATAAGTTTAATTCTTCTTAATTTTTAATTGATTTTTGTTGTTTGTTGATTGTTTCAATTTTTCTATTAAGGGTGCAAATAATATTGTTTAGATCATTGACTTGTAATTATTGTCATTTGTTCCTCAATTTGTCTTTTATCAGTTTCATCGAGTGTACCGAAAAGGTATTTTAATGTAGATCCTACAAAATTATTAAGTCATTTTTGTAACCGTATTCCATTCATTTTTTTGCTGTTGTTGGTGTGGTTATAATCGTTAGTATTATAATGAATTTGATGATGAAGTTTCCTGTGAATATTTACTAACATTAGCTTACTTTTTCTTTTTAAATATGCTTCTATAGTATATTACATTTTGTCCTCTGTTATTTTCGTTATAATGTTTCTTGTCTAATTTTTGAATATTACCTGTTCTTTTAAATAGGTTCTTAGATTTTGATCGTGTAAGTGGAGCTTTCCTGAATTTTGTATCTATTTTGTAATCTTGTCGATTTTTGTTAAGTTTCTTTTCTTTATCGGCTTTGATTCTAATTGGCTTGCCCAAATCATTAAAAATTCTCGTGAGAGCACGTTTAGCTTCTAACCAATCTTTGCTGTTGGTTTAAATAAGGGATGCGAATTTGGAATATTTATCAATACATGACAGAAATTGTTTGTTGACAGACTTTATTTCTGGGGTCAGTTCGAATGGCAGCTTTGTTAATCTCTGCTCTGTTTTTGCAATGTTTTAAATTTCACAATCATCAAAATAAGATTCTGATAGTCAGGAAAATAGTGGGCTTCTTTAAAAAGTCTTGTGGTTTTTGCCTGGATGTAATAGTTTTACATGTTCTTAAATAATAAATTCTTTAAATTCAGGATAGGTTTCGATATCTTTGAGTTTAATGTAACTTCTATCTACTTTTGTATTACTGTTTGAATTAATAATTGTTTGAAATGCGTTTTGAAAAATAATAAAGTCTTGATCGTTTTCCATATAAATGACGTTTGTTTTATTTAAAATGTGGTTTATTATGATATCTTTGGCTTTTTCTGTTGTCATTTCCGAATACTTTACTATTGTTTTTATACCCTGGGGATATATTAAGTTTGTTAAAAAAAGTATGTAACAGGCAGAAGGAGGCGTGGCAGATCCCATAAAGTTTATATATTCTTGATCAGGGCGACAAGCTGAGACGATATAGCCATGTCCGTCTGTCTGTCTGTCCGTGTGAACAACAAGATCTCAGAGATGGTAAGACCTAGAAGCATCAAATTTGGTATGAAGACTTCCTATACTTGCACGCAGATCAAATTTACTTTTAATTTTAGATGCCACGCCTCTTCGCCCACAATTACATTACGCTGGTAATTATCAAGCTAGAGACTTGAGCTTCGGCACGAACAATTCTTGAATGAATAAGGATGTATCGTGACAATTTATTCAAGATCGGATAATAAACACTGAAGATATATGCAATTATTCAATTCTTTAATTCAATGGGTTTTTGTTGCTGTGAGTTTTCGCCCTCTCTCATTTTCTCTTGCGCTTAAGCATTTACACATATGTACATATATACATAAGCATGTAAGAGCGCGCTGTGTGAGAGTGAGTTTTCGCTCTCTCTCCCTCTCTCTTTCAAGTTATCAAGTGGTAGAGGTGCCGAGTAGGCAGACGGGAGATCGTGGTTCGAGTCCCAGTAATAGCACGCTTAAATTCTATACTTATGTATTTTTTAAATTTTTGTTATACATTTAAAATTGGTTTTTTATGTTTTTATTTAGTTAGTTTGAAAATAACGTGCTCATTGTTGATAAGACTATTAAATACAAAACAGACAGCACAAATACGAAACACAAATATAATTAATGGAAAATTTGGGTGGCGTTCTCTACTACCCCAGGGTATTCTATTGTCGGGCTCTCCCGACTGAATGATATATTTAAAATCAAGGTTTGCGTCAGCCTCCATTAGTAAATCGAGGCCTATGATTCAGTCAAAATCATTTACTGTAGGTAAGATGAAGAAATAAGATTCTACATCAATTATGTTAGTCGGTCAGTTTAGTTTGATTTGAGTAGTTGGATTTTTGAAAAGGCTCTTGAACCCCCCTGTGCTATGTGGTTAATTTTTTGACTTTGGCTCTGAGTTGAAGTTTGGGTCCTGTTAAAGTTTGTTGGTTGTCTGAAACGCCTTCCATTGGTTCCGGAGCTTGCCGTTCTGGATCCTGAACGCTTGGTTGAGAGCTGGCTTGCGCCTGGGTTCCTGACGGCCCTTCTTTATCCCTGTTATTTGGATTTGGATCTGACATGCGGCAATCTGCGCATAGTCGTTGCTAACCTCTGCCTCTGCTAATTTCCAAAGCGGATGGCAAATCCACCGACTTGACTGGTAAATCTGCTAACTTAAGGGCCAGATGCGAATGACAGATGTGCATCATCCCTAAACTTTTCATTAAAATTGGCAGCTTCTTCAGTGCCATTGGTCATAATAGTTTTGTTGGTAAGAATAGTCAGAGTCTTCTCGACCTCGTCATTGTAATTTAACAATGACAGCTCGTTCAGTCGCAAGGTGCCAAGTTTCTGTAAGAGGACTTGAATTGGTGTCTTTGTCGTCACTTACAAAATCAAGTCTAGCTATGAAGTTTAGACATTGAGGGTTGTATTGTATGACGCCAACGTTGGACAAGGAAATTTTTAGTACTGCCATCAAAAGGCTCGAAAGCTTTCTATGCAGCTGCTGCTGCTTCACGCCAAGCGACATATACGTTTTGTTTGCCATCTAATTAAGGCTAAGATTTCAACATTTCGTGTGGCACATCACAATATATTTCCGAAACTATCTTTACTTTCTCGCAATCCTCCATATATTTGGCCTCGCTTTAAAGCGATTGCTTCATGATTGCAAATAATTCTTTTGTGTTTGTCGGATTCTATCAATTTCGATTCTTCTATTTTCGATACTACATATGTATTTTTCAGCTCAATGTGAGCGTCAATATTGTCCTCTTCA
The DNA here is from genome assembly GCA_037043535.1 of Drosophila putrida. Classification (NCBI taxonomy): domain Eukaryota; kingdom Metazoa; phylum Arthropoda; class Insecta; order Diptera; family Drosophilidae; genus Drosophila; species Drosophila putrida. The sequence continues at coordinate 213,131 of JBAMBI010000459.1, forward strand.
CTATTTGTATTATTGTTCATAATATTTCTCCACATAGAGACTGTCAAACGTAAGTCAGCGTTCCTTTGGCAAAACTAAATTTTAATGTTTAACGTAACCCGATCAGCCGAGTATTTTATTTGCACTTTTTTATACCCTGAGGGGGTATATTAAGTTTGTTAAAAAAAAAAGTGTGTAACAGGCAGAAGGAGGCGTGGCAGACCCCATAAAGTATATATATTCTTGATCAGGGCGACAAGCTGAGTCAATATAGCCATGTCCGTCTGTCCGTCCGTATGAACAACGAGATCTCAGAGATGGTAAGACCTAGAAGCACCAAATTTGGTATGAAGACTTCTTATATTTGCACGCAGATCAAGTTTATTTCAAATTTTGGATGCCACGCCCCCTTCGCCCACAAAGCAAAAAACAAGCAATTAACAAGCTAGAGATTTGAGCTTCGGCACGAACAATACTTGAATAAATATGGATGCATTGTGAAAATTTGATCAAGATCGGATAATGAACACGAAAGATATTCGCAATTATTTTATTCTCTAATTTAATGTGTTGTTGTTGTTCTGAGTTATCGCCCTCTCTCTTTCTCTCTTTCAAGTTATCAAGTGATAGAGTTGCCGTCACGTAGTCAAACCGGGGACCTCGGTTCGAATCCCAGTAAAAGCAGGCTTAAATTCTTTATTTTTTTTTAATTTTTGTTTGTTATACATTTAGAATTGTTTTTATGTTTTTATTTAGCTATTTTGAAAATGATGTGCTCATTGTTGCTAAGACTTTTAAATACAAAACAGACAGCACAAATACGAAACCCAGATATAATTAATTTGAATAAATATATATATAAAAATATATATGGCGTTCTCTACTACCTCAGGGTATTCTACTGTCGGGATCTCTCGACTGAATGATATATTTTAAACAAGGAGTGATTAACATTTAACTTACATTAGTTTTATATTTCTTAATATTTGATTGCGATGCGGTGGCTCTGATGGGATTGAAGCTTCTTTGGGTTTCACTGTTGTTGCTGTTGCTTGCATACCCTTGCAGGGGGTATTAAAATTTTGTCACGATATTCGTAACGCATTGAAGAAAGCCAAACACACCCCATAAAGCATATACATATATTCTTGATCAATATCATCATCTGAGCCGATATAGTCATGTCAGTCTGTCTTTCCCTATTTTGAGTTCCTTGATCTCTACAAGATCTATGGACACCGAATTTGGCATGTACGTTCATCTTTATCTTGCATTGATAAAGTTTGCTTAAAACTTTGCCACGCGCTCTTCCCCTTACAGAAATTTAAAGGCAGAGTTTCGAAATTGAATTACACGAGCATTTTTAATGACAGCTATGGTCCGAACCCATCCTGAAAATTTCATTCCAATCGTACGATAAACGCGAAAGTATTCAACTAACAATGTTACGGGCAAAATCAATCTCTGAAGTGGCGCCATCTATGGAAATTTTTTGAAACTGAAATAATCTGTGGTAATCGCATTACACTCACAAAGTACTGGGTCTCCTACTGTCGAGCTTGCTCCACCGTAGCTTAACGCATTTTTTATATTATTATATACAATCAGGGTTTCAAACCGAAACATATAAGTGTTTCAGTTATATATAGATATACCTCCATGTATACCGAATTTGATAGCGCCCCCTTACTTGCACAGGGTCGGGCTCTCTTGCCAGAGAGCGCTTCAATCTGCTTTATCGGAAAGTTTATATATATAATTTTAGCATGTCTTACAGCTTCAAATCGCTCAGAGCATACGATGTAACTCGCTTCTAGCGCGCACTGTGACTTCAGCCTTAAACGATCCCGTTTTTTAAATAAAATATAGCGCAAGCTAACTTTGGCGCGCCAAAGTTTGGATACCCTTGCAGTGCCTCGTATAAGCCGTCAGATTTTTTACAAAATGTTGATTTCGAACCGATCGTTCAAATGGCAGTTCTATGATATAGTAGTCCGATTTTCACCATATTTGGTCAACCTGTTTGAAACTATACCAAAATACACAATTTGTGTATTAAGTTTATCATGCTAGAGATTGATTTCTAACCGATCGTTCCCATGGCAGCTAAGTATACGTTATACTTGTTCGATTTTCACCAAATTTGGTAAGGATGCATGAAACTGTGTCATTTGTGAATTTGGTTAAGATATCATGAGAAACAAAAAAGTTTTTCATACTAAATGGTGATTTCGAACCGATCGTTCCTAGCCGGCCAAGTCATCAAGATAGCTTAAAAACTGAAAGACAAGTTTGCATAGAAACAGACAGGCGGACAGACAGACAGACAGGCGGACATGGCTATATCGACTCAGCTCGTCGTCCTGACCAAGAATATATATACTTTAAGGTGAATGACACGCCTCTTTTAATGCGTTACAAACTTCGTGACAAAAATGTAATACCCTCTGCAAGGGTATTCAAATATAAGTTGTTTCAGCTTCCCTAATATTTTTCAAATTTTAATTATCTACATTATTTTTTTTTACAGGGTATAAATGAATCTGCGAATACACTAATGGAAGCAGCAGTTATGGAACATGATCAAAAGGGTTATACTGGGGCAGTTGGTGCTGTTGTCAGGCAAATACCTCAGCTAGTTGTGTGCCCAGCTGTTCTGGCAACTCAAGCAACAAATAACATTTTAGGGGGAGCTAAAAGTTCCCTCGTTCCGGAGGCAAAACGTGAAGCCAGTAATAAATGGAAGCATGAAAAAATATAAAAATAATAAGTGATAACTGAAAATAAAATAAAAAAATAATAATATTATATATGTATATATAATAAAATACTTCCGTTTATATATTTATAAAAAAAATGCATTAAGCTACGGTCGAGCAAGCTTGATGGTAGGAGACCCTTTTCTTTTTGAATGCAAAGCGATCACTATAGATTGTTTCAATTTCAAAAAATGCCAAGAGACGGCGCCACTACGAAGATCTTAGTGGATTTTGCCCGTAACATTGTTAGTTGAATAACTTCCGCGTTTATCATCCGATTTGGGTGAATTTTGCAGTATAGGTTCGGACCATAGTATCCATATCATACATACTAAAAATCACGGCTCTAGAATCAAAGGTTCTCTTGTAATTGGACTTGCGTTACAAACTCTTTTGGTTAGTTTTGGGTTAAAAATACCAAAACGTGTTAACTGTGTGCCCATTTCGATATCCTCGATTTATTCTATAAAGTGTTAAATTAAAATAAGTTTAATTCCTCTTATTATACCCTGAGGGGGTATATTAAGTTAAAGCATTTACATATACATATATACATATGCATGAAAGCGCGCGCTGTGTTAGAGTGAGTTTTCGTCCTCTCTCCCTCTCTCTTTCAAGTAGAGTGATAGAGCTGCCACCTTGATAGACGGAACATCATGGTTCGAGTCCCAGTAAAAACATGCTTAAATTCTTAGATTTTTTTTTTTTAATTTTTGTTATACATTTAAAAATTGTTTTTAAGTTTTTATTTAGTTGTTTTGAAAATAACGTGCTCATTGTTGCTAAGACTTTTAAATACAAATCAGACAGCACAAATACGAAACACAAATATAATTAATAGAAAATTTGAGTGGCGTTCTCTACTACCTCAGGGTATTCTACTATCGGGCTCTCCCGACTGAATGATATATTTTTTAATTGATTTTTGTTGTTTGTTGATTGTTTCAATTTTTCTATTAAGGGTGCAAATAATATTGTTTAGATCATTGACTTGTAATTATTGTCATTTGTTCCTCAATTTGTCTTTTATCAGTTTAATCGAGTGTACCGAAAAGGTATTTTAATGTAGATCCTACAAAATTATTAAGTCGTTTTTGTAACCGTATTCCATTCCTTTTGTCGCTTTAATTTTTGAAGTAAATAATTAACCTGGATATTATTATATTGTTTGCTTTGTCTTAATAATAGGTCATAAGTTTCTTCTATTAGTCTTACATTCTCTGTGAAACAATGGTTCTTATATTCGAGGGGTAGCTGCAAGGTTCCTGATTCGAAAAGAATAAAACCTTGATTATTCTCTATTGGGTTGATCTCTATTAATCCTGCTGTTGTTGGTTAGGTTACAATCGTTAGTATTATGATGAATTTGATAATGAAGTTTCCTGTGAATATTTACTAACATTAGCTTACTTTTTCTTTTTGAATTTGCTTCTGTAGTATACTACATTTTGTCCTCTGTTCTTTTCGTTATAATGGTTCTTGTCTAATTTTTGAATATTACCTGTTCTTTTAAATAGGTTCTTAGATTTTGATCGTGTAAGTGGAGCTTTCCTGAATTTTGTATCTATTTTGTAATTTTGTCGATTATTGTGAAGTTTATTAATTTTGTTTTCATAAGGCAAAATGCTAGCTGAAGTTCATCCAGTAGCAGTATTTTTTGTTTTATGATTGTAAATGAATAAAATTGTTTCAATTCTTGTTTGCTTGTTTTCTAAATTTCTATCAGTGTTAATAATTCTGATTTTTTCATTAACTGTTTTGTGAAGGCGTTCCACGTCTGCTACTCCTGTCTTACTTGTGGCTATGTCTTATTTACCGTTTTCTGTCTCTAACCATAATTTTAATGAATTACTCTAGAAAGCTGTGTCTTTATCGGCTTTGATTCTAATTGGCTTGCCCAAATCATTAAAAATTATCGTGAGAGCACGTTTAGCTTCTAACCAATCTTTACTGTTGGTTTAAATAAGGGATGCGAATTTGGAATAGATATCACATGACAGAAATTGTTTGTTGACAGACTTTATTTCTGGGGTCAGTTCGAATGGCAGCTTGTTAATCTCTGCTCTGTTTTTGCAACGTTTTAAATTTCACAATCATCAAAAATATTTTGAATAAGGTTTTGATAGTCAGGAAAATAGTGGGCTTCTTTAAAAAGTCTTGTGGTTTTTGCCTGGATGTAATAGTTTTACGTGTTCTTTAATAATAAATTCTTTAAATTCAGGATAGGTTTCGATATCTTTGAGTTTAATGTAACTTCTATCTACTTCTGTATTACTGTTTGAATTAATAATTGCTTGAAATGCGTTTTGAAAAATTATAAAGTCTTGATCGTTTTCCATATAAATGACGTTTGTTTTATTTAAAATGTGGTTTATTATGATATCTTTGGCTTTTTCTGTTGTCATTTCCGAATACTTTATTATTCGGGGGTATATTAAGTTTGTTAAAAAAAGTATGTAACAGGCAGAAGGAGGCTTGGCAGATCCCATAAAGTATGTACATATATTCTTGATCAGGGCGACAAGCTGGGACGATATATCCATGTCCGTCTGTCTGTCCGTCCGTCTGTCTGTCCGTGTGAACAACGAGATCTCAGAGATGGTAAGACCTAGAAGCACAAACTTTGGTATGAAGACTTCCTATACTTGCACGCAGAACAAGACTTGAGCTTCGGCAGGAACAATACTTGAATGAATAAGGATGCATCGTAAAAATTTGGTTAAGATCGGATAATAAGCACGGAAGAAATATGCAATTATTTAATTCTTTAATTCAATGGGTTTTTGTTGGTGTGAGTTCTCGCCCTCATTTTTTCTTTCGCTTAAGCATTTACACATATGTACATGTATACATAAGCATGTAAGTGCGCGCTGTGTTAGAGTAAGTTTTCGCTCTCTCTCCCTCTCTCTTTCAAGTTATCAAGTGGTAGAGGTGCCGAGTAGGCAGATAGGAGATCGTGGTTCGAATCCCAGTAATAGCACGCTTAATTTCTTTACTTATTTATTTTTAAATTTTTGTTATACATTTAAAGTTGGTTTCTTATGATTTTATTTAGTTAGTTTGAAAAAAAAGAGCTAATTGTTGCTAAGACTTTTAAATACAAAACGCAAGGCACAAATACGAAACACAAATATAATTAATAGAAAATTTGAGTGGTGTTCTCTACTACCCCAGGGTATTCTACTGTTGAGCTCTCCCGACTGAAAGATATATTAGATTTAGTAATGCATCGTTTTGTTTCGATACTGTTAGAAGTATTCCTTATTAATTCGATTTGTCTTGAATAATGATTTGTTGGTTTTTCTGTTATCGGTATGCAATTTGCATTAATACGCATGCAATTAATACGCCAACGCTGCAATTTCGACTTGTGTTCTCTGATTTTACCTAACCAAACAAGTGGCTTTGATCGCTTAAAATATCAAATTGTCTACCAAATAAGTATGGGCAAAAGTATTTTGTTGCCCAAACCATGGCTTATAATTCTTTTTCGATTGTACTGTAATTTGTGCGTGGTCATTTCAAGTTAAACTAGCGAATCTATTGGCTTGTTATAATAATTGTGAAATTACTACTCCAATTGCAAAATTGCTAGCATCAGTTGATAACTGAAATTCTTTTGTAAAGTTAGGATATATTAATATGGGATCGCAAATTATTAACATCTTTAATTTTTCAAAAGCTTTATTGTATTCGGTGTTTGTACAATCGATCTTTGATCCTCTCTTTAGATAGACAGTCATGGGCTTTGCAATTTTTGCGAAATCTGGGATAAATTTACGGTAATAACCGCATAACCCTAGAAATGATTTAACTTCGTTTGATGTTTTAGGTAAGGGTTGATGTTTAGGTAAGTAAACGAGGCAATGCTTGTTAATCATGTCTTTTAGAACGAAGTTCATACAACGCTGAAACGAAACTGTGGCATTTTTCAATCCGAATGGCATTCGAGTATATTTGTAATGACCAGGTTTTGTTGAATATGCTCTTTTGGGTATGGAGTCATGCTCCATTTCAATCTGATGAAAGCCTTTGGCTAAATCGGCTGCTGTGAAATATTTACAATTTCCAAATATTCCTAGGACTTCACCCATGTTCGGAATTGGAAACTTGTCGTTTACTGTGATATCATTTAGACCACGGTAATCGACTACCAATCAAAATTTTTGGTTGCCAGAAGCATCTGCCTTCTTTGGCACAATCCATAAAGGGCTGCAATATGGAGAATTACTTTGACGTATGATACCTCGCTGCAACATTTCGTCTGTTTGTCTATTGACCTCTGTCCCCTATGCGAAGGGATAACTGTGTCGTTTTTAGACCCAGTACTTTAAAAAAGTACAAATGGGTCTATTACGTTTGTGCAAAAAATAATGTGCGTAACAGGCAGAAGGAGGCGTGGCAGACCCCATAAAGTATATATATTCTTGATCAGCATCAACAGCCGAGTCGATATAGCCATGTCCGTCTGTCTGTCTGTCTGTCTGTCTGTCTGTCTGTCTGTCTGTCTGTCCCTTTTTGTGTCACCTAGATCTCAGAGACTATAAGAGCTAGAGACACCAAATTTGGCATGTAGGTTCATCTATATCTCAAGTTGAACGAGTTTGTTTTAGATTTTTGCCACGCCCCCTTCCGCCCCCACAAATTAAAATACAAAATAATTGAGAGAAGTTCTGAACGTAAAACTTTTGTGGTTGTTAAAACAAATTGTTCTCTTTTAGAATCACAAATTTCGTTAATTTTGAATAACCTGTCATACTATTGACAATTGTTTATTTTTCGTGTACTGGACGAGAAAAGAAGTTTTCTGTCATCATGTTAATGGATGAACCGGTGTCTACTATACACCTATATCTATGCCCATTAAACATTTTATTTATTTATTTACAAAATTATGTTTAATAGTAATACTTAAACATAATACTTATTAACGAGTGCTAACCTAGGCCTTCGACTCGAGTTGACTAATATATAATTAGATTTTGAATTCAAATTTCTTTAGAAACTTATTTAGCGCTTTAATGTTTTGTAAGGAGCAGTCGTTGAGTAGAGGGGAAAGGGTAGTTGTTTTGAATATTGATATTTTGTAGCTTGCCGTTGGCAAGCATTCGTTTAATATGTGGTTCATCGTACATGGCTCTGAGCACTGATGGCATATCGGAGGTGGTTTCCCGGCGAGTAGATGACCATGGGTTTGCTGGCTGTGTCCTATGCGGAGACGGGTGAATGTAGTGGCGATCTTCCTGGTAGCTAAAGTTGGCAGTTGGGTTTTGGTGCAATTCGGGTTTAAAGCGAGATATCTGTGATTGAAGTTACTCCAGTGGGTTAACTTCGAAGTGTTCTGCTTGCTCAATACTAGATTGACTAGATCCTTTTTGTTCTGGGGCGAAAAAAGGTGACTTGGAGCTGATTGCACATTCCGGGCTTCGCTGTCAGCGGTTTCGTTGCCAGTTATACCCCTGTGTCCTGGGACCCAGAGAATGGTGATTTTTGGGTGCCTTACCATTATGCAGCATATTTTCCTGATGGTTTGGTCGACGGGGTAGGGGTTTGATAGTGCTGCGATCGATGACATGCTGTCGGTACAAATAATAGTTTTTCCTTTGATTTTTATTGCTAATGAGCAGGCCTCCGAAATAGCCAATGCTTCAGCAGTGAATACTGAGCAGAATTGGGGGAGGTGACCGCAGGAAAGTGTCACATTGTTTTCGTTCACGACTGCAAACGACGTCATATCCTGAGTTTTTGACCCGTCAGTGTAGAGCCATGTTGTGGCGGGGCCCATTTTTTCTTTTTCCATCCGAAATAGTTGCTGGAATGTTTGGCTGCTGGTACTTTTTTTGCTAAACTTGTGCAAGGAAGTGTTTATTCCTGGTTGTACTTCGCTCCAAGATGGGGCCAGATGCATACGAGATAATACCCTAGGAGGGAGTAAATCTAGCTCTTTGCTGTATAGTGCGCAGCGTCGGATAGTGGAGATGCATTTGTATGTTTTCTTTTGTTTCAAGGAGCTGGTAAAGTCCTTAACTAATAACGGGTTGGGGGAGCAGTAGATTTTTGGTATCAGCTTTAAAGTGTTTTCCTTTATCCTTTCTTCAATGCTGGGTAATCCAGCCTCCGCCAAAATGCACCTGGTTGGAGATGTAGGGAACGCATTGATTGCTCGACGAACCGCTGCATGATATATGGGAGCTATTTGTTTGAGGTGGGTGGCCGCCGCCAGGCCATAGATTGGCAGCCCGTAATCAATTTTCGATAGTAGGAGTGAGCGGGTAATGTTTATGAGGGTGGTGGTGTGGGTGTGATTAAACTTAGAACTAAGAAATTTGATAATGTTTAATCTGTTGCTTAATTGCTTTTTCAAAATTTGGCAATGCTCTTTATATGTAAATTTTGAGTCGAAGGTGATGCCTAGTATCTTTAAATAGTTTTCTTGTTTAACTTTGCGGTTTTTATAAGTTACATTAAGTGGGTTACAATTATGTTTCCGGCATATGTGCAGAAGCTTACATTTTTCAATTGCTAGGGTGGCGCCAGATGTGGTGCCCCATACCTCTAAGGCAGATAGAAGTCTATTAAAAATGTTGTTAACAGTGTTAATGTTTTTTTCTTTAGTAAAAATAATGGCGTCATCGGCATATAGTGAGGAGTTAATATTTTTAAATCTACGCAATATTGAGTTTACTTCGTCGAATGCAATAATGAATAGGACTACCGAAAGAGGTGAGCCCTGGGGTATGCCGTTGTGCAATTTGTAAGTGGCCGATGTGTTGTTGTTGACCCGGACTTTGAAAGTACGTTGAGTCATGAATGCTTTAATTAGCTTATAAAGCCTGGGACCTACACCCCATTGCTCGAGTCGGCATAATACTGCATGCAATCCGACGCGATCAAACGCCCTTTCAAAATCTGTTGCCAGTATGGTAACATGATTTTTTGTAGAAAGGGCGTTTGACACGAAGTGTTGGATGCGCAGGAGCGCATCGGTGGTGTTCTGTTGTTGCTTAAAAGCGACTTGATTTTGGGAAAGTAGGTTGTGTCTATCGATGAACCACATCAGACGGCGAGCAATCATTTTCTCAATAGTTTTTGATGGACATGAAAGCAGAGAGATTGGGCGGTAACTATCTAATTTATGAGGAGGTTTATTGGGTTTAGGTATGGGGATAATAGTCGCTAAACGCCACATATGCGGATATGTGCCGGTTTCGAGCATAGTGTTGTATATCTCTATAAGTTTACGCTTGGCCATAACGGGGAGGTTTTTTAACATAGGATAAGAAATCCGGTCTGACCCAGGAGTCCGGCCTTTGGTGTACTGAAGAGCTGTTTCTAATTCGAGTAAGGTGAAGTCTAGCTCTAATAATTTTGCTGTGGTGGACAGTGTGCGAGGACATAGGATTTGGGAGAGACAGGAATTTTTCTTTTTCTTTTTCTTTGTATGTGGGCGAGAAATTAGAGTCAGCGGAATAGTCGGACCATGTGCGAGCAAAGGACTCTGCGATATCACCCTCAGTGCTCAACACTTTATTTCCGTGTTGTAAGAATTTAATTTGGGTAAGTGGAACACCCGTAAGAGTCTTTATATCGGCCCATACTTTTTTGGTGGAGGAAGATGGAGATATACGGGAGGTAAATGCTTCGAATGCGTCTCTTTTTGCAGCAAGTACCGACTTTTTAAAGACTGCGTTAGCATTCTTATACCTAAGCAGGTTATCAGTTGACATGCAACGCCTATAGTTATGCCAGTACTGTTGTTTTTCAGTGCGGAGTTTTTGGAGATCGGCATTCCACCAAGGGACTGACGATCTGTGAACGACAATTTTTGTTTGGGGGATGCTGCCGTTGGCTGCCCCACGTATGGATTTGGTTAATCGGGCAACTGCTTGGTTTAGGCTGTCTTGATTATGCTCTCCCAAGAGTGATTCGAATTTTGTCGCGAAAATGGGCCAGTTTGCCAAGTCAGTTTTGTATTTTGGGATAGGTTTAGTTTTGTTAAGTGTATTTTCGGAAATAATTTTAATTGTGATAGGGAAGTGGTCACTGCCGTGAAGACTATTTGAAATAGTCCAAGAGCATTTGTGGTATAATTGTGGAGAAACTAAAGATAGGTCGACGTGCGTGAGGGAATTGTGGGACGAAAAATGGGTGGGTGAGCCATTATTGAGTATCATCCAGGATGTCATGGAGAGGGTGTGTTCAATTTTTTTGCAACGAGAGTTGGACTGAGGTGAACCCCATAGAGGACTCCAAGAGTTGAAATCGCCTAAAATCAACATCGGAGTGTTGATATTGCTGGATAATTGGACTAAATCGGACGACGAGAACTGTTGGTTTGGGTGTATATAAAGGTTCAAAATTGTTATTGGGTTTTGGACCTTGAGTTCGAGGAATGAACAAAGCAGATTTGAGGATACTGTTTTGTATTCATGTGGAATGTGTTTTTTAATTAACACACCGATCCCTTGTTTAGCTTGTGTGTTATGTTGGAAATTGTAAAAATAGCCAACATAAGCTTTTGGACAGATGAAATTGAAGTTTTGGGGCAAGTGAGTCTCTTGCAAACATAAAACATCGGGCGAGTGGTCTTTTATTAATAGAGCGAGTTCGTTATAGTTATTGAAAATGCCGTTTATGTTCCATTGTAAAATTTTAATAGACATTGTAAAAGTTAAGAGATATGTGTTATGTTTGCAATATAAGAGGAATATCAATGGTAAGAGGTCTGACTATGAGTCAAGTTCTTCCATTGATGTATCCGAATCATCGGATATATTTTGCACGGGGGAATTAGATTCTTGTGAGTATGTGATTTCGTTGGGTTTAATCGTGTTGGTTTGATTTAGGTTTTCTATTAGATCTTGTGCTGCTAATCTAAGCGCGCGAGTTTCTTCGATATGCTTTTGAGTGTTTTCGTCAAAGAGAGATGTTTGTGCAGTGGTGTTAGAGGCAGAGAGGTCCGCCGGGGGGATGTGAGAGTACGTATTAACGGGCTCTCGGAGAGTTTCTTGCTTATCGCAATTTACAGTTGTTTTGTTGTTTGTTGTGATCGCCGTAGCGGCTGTGATTGTTTGGTTTGCTGCGGTAGCAGCATATGAAGATAACGGAATTACGCTAAGTTTTGGTTGTTGCTGTTTTAGTATTATGCGTGCTTCTCGCATACTGCATTTTTTTGTTGTTTTTATTCTGAGGAGGTCTCTCTGATTTTGATATTGTGGGCATGAAGGGGAGGAAGCGGGGTGATCGCCGTTACAGTTAGCACAGAAAGTGCGAGTGCAGGGTTCTGGGTGATGGGGAGCTAGATTACATGATACACATGTAGCTGGGTTTTTGCAGTGTTTTGCTGTATGTCCCAATAGTTGGCATGTCTTGCACCTCATGGGGTTGGGAATATATTCCCTAACCTTGACAGAATGCCAAGAGATGTCCAGTTTACTTGGTAAACTATAAAGATCAAAAGTGATCAATATTACTCCGGTAGGTTTTGCTTTGCCATCTGTTGTTCTGGAGAACTTGAAAACAGAATGAACATTCTGTGACTTGAGCTCTTCAACGATTTCTTCATCGGGAATATTAATGAGATAAGGTGCATATATGGTGCCTTTAACAAAATTGAGAGAATCATGTGGTTTGCACACGATATCGCATATGCCAGGCAAATGAGTAACTTTTGTAAATTTATCAGCGACCTGCTTGGACTTTACCAGCATCAGCAGGTTGCCATCACGTAGTGTGGATATAGAGATGATTTCTTTACTGATAATGTTCAGAGCGCGGTGTACTGCGAAGCACGAGAAATCGGAGATGGGCTTGTCGGGGTTTTTAGAGGCTAGTATTAGGAATCTAGGGTTTTGTTGGGTAGTTTCGGGCAGTTCGGGGAATTGCTCTGGAAACTTTTGATAGGACCGTTTTTTTTGGCTCTGGGGCTAACGCTAAGGCTGGCGAAGCGGTTATCCCCAAGTTTGGGAGGCCCAGGGGCCATCGCTGAGAATTGGAGTTTTCTGTCGTTTGTTATAGGCACAAGTGCGCGAATGCGAAAACGAGTGGAAAATAGAATAGCAAAAAAACACTGACCGTATATAAGACACTGACGTCCGCACTCGAAGAGAGATAGTCGGTGACTGCCCATTAAACATTATTTCTATGAACTGGTGTGTTCCGGGGCTTGTACTGGAAAAATTTCCGATTGAAGTTGTTCTTCAGATTCTGATTCATAGGCTTGATGACTTTCGTCAATTTGCTTATGCGACTGTCTGGTTGGCATGGTTGGTTTGGTATAGAACCAGCTTGACGTTTCTAATTATAAATCATGGGACTATTATTTTGGGCTTGTTTTAAAGTCTGTTGGAATTTCTGAAGTTACTTTGTCTGTTAGTATGTCTGTTTTATTGTGATTTATTGTTAGTATAATGAGTTGGATTTTACTGGTTAGTGTTTTGAGGATGTAAATTTCGAGTACAATTAACCTTGTTGTTATTATTGCTCTGTAAAATTCTTGTAAAATTTGCTTCTTCATAATAGCTTTTCATTAGTGCTACTCTTCTTAATTTGGATATTGTGGATATATCATGTCTTGCTAATGTCATATAAAGCCTGTCTAGAAGTTTTCTTTGTATTAAATTTTTTACAGTGCTATTCATTGCATTTGTTTATAAAATGGAATTTTTAAGATTCCCTTCTAGTTCTAGCTTATTGCTAATGGTGGTCATCTTTTCTTCAACATCTGTGCAGACCTTACGAAGATTGCTTTTGTAGTTGGTGTTGAACAGTCTCCGTAGTAGCTGCTTCAGCATTGTTTCTGTTTTGTATTCCGAAACTAGGGCTTGACGAAGAGTTGTCCAGTCGTTGATGTGTAATGTTTGCATAGTTCGCTGCGCCTCTCCGGAATCCGAAGCTCGATAGCTGCAAATATCCCGCTTAGCTGCCTTTTGCTCGTTGTAGCGTAAAGCTGGATCAGGTAGTCCATACGTTTTATAAACGGAGCCAACGTTGCAGGATCTGACCTAGCGTCTGGTTAGTTAATAGACCGACGCACAGTGGCGCCGTTTACGAAATTGCGTTGCAAAAGTTCAAAATTTTATGTGCGCCTACGAAGTTTCGAATAAACGCATCTAATAGGACATTCTTCAACGATTTCAAATATGTAACCCTTAAGTCTGTCCGACTTTTTGTAGAAGATATAGATTTTCAAAGTTGACCGATTTTTGATTTGCAGCAAAAACGCAATTTTTAGGTAATTTTGTGAAATTGCAGGTACAATATCCCAAAAACTAGGTAACGAATCGCCCTTTTTTGTTTCATATGATTGGTGTATTCGTTAACTGTATAAAAATAAAAAGAAAAGTACAGTTTACTTTGTGTTTCTACAGGAAAAACGCTAATTAAAAACTGTCCATTTTTCACCATTTTTCAACTTGGATGGAAAATAAAAAAAATAAAATGGTGGCCATACCAGGTAAATTCATATCACAGTGTGTCCGTAAAAACGCGTTACTGTTTATATGGTTTTTAGATATATTATTTATAGTCTTTATTATGTAATGTTTTGACTAACAATTGTTTCATCTATTGGTTAAATTTCACTTTCAGTCTGTTTACCTAAGAGCTTCTGTCAAAGGCTGCTTCCAATATTGTGGTATAGATACAGCTCATTGAAATTAGCAGATCAGCAAAGAAAAAAATACAGGAAGCTTTTTTAAAGAAGTTGCACAAACAGTGAATTGTCCCAAGTACGGATATGGAAACTCAAGCGACGGGAACACCTCGAGGAGATTTTTCGATGAGGCAGTAGCTCGAATCACGGGAATTGACAATGAAACCATTGAGAGATTCGGAATAGTTATAGATCAGAGATGATTAGTCCTTTGGAAACACCTTCTAAACCGAATTGTGATAAATATTTTAAGAAAAATAAAATAAAAATTATGAAGAAAAAATTTTTATTTTGAATTTTTATTTTTTGGGTCATAATTTTTAAATATAAATCAAATTAAACTAAAAAAAACTAATTAAAAAGAAAACGACGCTTTTTAAATTTTCTTTAAGCAATTAAATAAAAATTTTGTTGTTCACAAGTGGCGGTGACGTTATGTTTCAACGGGAGAGTTCTTTGGCGGATATCTTTGCGTCAAAGATTGTAACGTTAACCGAATATTTCTTTTGCGGCAATTCGCGAGCTCAATCCTAAAAAATCAATTGGTCGTACAAGGATTCTTTAATACTGGTTTGTAAAAGAATCACGGATATTATTGTACTACTATTGGCAGTGCCAATTAAATACTTCCGTTTATATATATATAAAAAAATATAAGTCACAAGTGTTATTTAATAATTTCAGTTTATTGTTCAGATCTTGTTTAGTTGCAGAGATCTTAAAAACTAACTTTACAATTGATCAGAACTTAACATTAGGCCTAAAAGCTTTCTATGCGTGTTGAAATGTGGGGAGTTTTGTGTGGAGAGTTTTACAGCTTTAAGCTGCGACATAGCTTTGGACTTTAAATTGCAAGATTGAAATTTTGGAAATTCCCATGATAGGGGAAAAGGTTGTTTAGATAGGGTCAATTTGTTTACTACTTGGCCGTTTAGGCCTGAAAGGGAAAAAATGCCGATCATGAGTTATCGTGCTCTTTTTGAATACATCAAATAAGTGAATACATTTTAAAGTGAGAATAAAATCAATCAAATCAGATCCAAAATGAAAAGATGTAATTAAACATTACTGTACAATCATTATATAGGCAATTTCTTAACAACACTAAATTCAGGGAAACACAAATATGGTAACATTTTATAAAAAATTTAATTGGAGTGGAGCTGAAATTATGAAAGTGCCAGCATTATTGAAGATTGCTAAGCGCTGGCATTTTGGAGATATGTCGCAGGCAATCCGGAAAGGCCCACTAGTGGTATGAACACCATGAAAAAGAGGAGTTTTCAGAACATGAACAGAACCTGACGCACGGTCACGCTTTTCAACATACAGTCCGTTTCAATAAATATATATACAACTCTTTGTCTGACTAAGTGAGATATTACGCTACAGAACGCTACAGATGAGACATAATTATCGTGCAATAAGACTGGAATTTTTTATTTTCGGGCTTTATCAACCAAACTATTATGTATTTCTTACTCATTGTTACTTAGTGTGAAAATTTGGGTAAGATCGGATGGCTGTATCATATAGCTGTCATAGAAACAATCAAATGCAAAATAAAATTTTGTTGTGTTTAGACCCTGTACTTTAAAAAAGTACATAGGGTCTATTACGTTTGTGCAAAAAAAATGTGCGTAACAGGCAGAAGGAGGCGTGGCAGACCCCATAAAGTATATATATTCTTGATCAGCATCAACAGCCGAGTCGATATAGCCATGTCCGTCTGTCTGTCTGTCCGTCTGTCTGTCTCTTTTTTGAGTAACTAGATCTCAGAGACTGTAAGAGCCAGAGACACCAAATTTGGAATGTATGTACATCTATATCTTGCATTGAACGAGTTTGTTTTAGATTTTTGCCACGCCTCCCTCCGCCCCGGCAAATTAAAAAACAAAATTTCCGAATCAAATTACAAGAGCACCTAATGCTACCGCCTTCATTTTAAGTATGTGTAATACAGACTATGGTCCAAACCTATTCTGCGAATTTCATTCAAATCGGATGATAAATGCGGAAGTTATTTAACTAACAATCTTTCGGGCAAAATCAACTGATATCTCCGTAGTGGCGCCATCTATCCAATTTTTTTGAAACTTTAAGAATCTGTAGTGATCGCTTTGCACTCAAAAAGTACAGGGTCTCCTACTGTCGAGCTTGCTCCACCGTAGCTTATTGCATTTTTTGAGCTATCTTAACCAAACGAACAGCTTAAGCATTTCTTATTCATGAAAATTAAGCTTTTGTATAAAAAGTTTTGTTGTTTTTTGAGCTATCTCAACCCAACACATTATGTATTTCATACTCATTGTTACATTCAGAGAAAATTTGGTCAAGATCGGATGACTATATCCTATAGCTGCCATAGGAAAAATCAGATGTAAATTAACTTTTAATATAAAGAGCCTTGACAGCCAACTAGGTATATCGAAATACGAAAACACAAAGTTTAAACTTTGGGGTTTCTATAAGACACAAGGACATAATTTTTTCACTCCCCAATGCAGAATTTGAGCTTTTTCACCACATATTGAAATGATTCCGCAACTCCAAAAGCTCAATAAAAGCTTTCCAGTGGATTGACGTCAGATGCTGAGAAAGTCAACGGCTTATGGTCAATAAAAATGTTAAGTTATTTAACTCCGTACAGGTAATTTCGGAGACTTTTGAGAGCCCAAACAATTGACAACAACTCTCGCTCATTGTTCTTGAGATCATTACTATCGGGCGACCTTCCTGTGACAACACAGCTCCTACACCTAAGACCACTTCTTTGGACATTAAGACATTTTTATACCCTGAGGGGGTATATTAAGTTTGTTAAAAAAAAACGGATGTAACGGGCAGAAGGAGGGTGGCAGACCCCATAAAGTATATATATTCTTAATCAGGGCGACAAGCTGAGTCGATATAGTCATGTCCGTCTGTCCGTCCGTATGAACAACGAGATCTGAGAGGAGATGGTAAGACCTAGAAGCACCAAATTTGGTATGAAGACTTCTTATACTTGCATGCAGATCAAGTTTATTTCAAATTTTGGATGCCACGCCCCCTTCACCCACAAAGTAAAAAACAAGCAATTAACAAGCTAGAGATTTGAGCTTCGGCACGAACAATACTTGAATAATTATGGATGCATTGTGAAAATTTGATCAAGATCGGATAATAAACACGGAAGATATCCGCAATTATTTAATTCTTTAATTTAATGTTTTGTTATTGTTGTTGTGAGTTTTCGCCCTCTCTCTTTCTCTCTTTCAAGTTATCAAGTGATAGAGTTGCCGCCACGTAGTCAAACCGGGGACCTCGGTTCGAATCCCATTAAAAGCATGCTTAAATTCTTTAATTTTTTTTTTAATTCTTGCTATACATTTAAAAATTGTTTTTTTTTTGTTTTTATTTACTTATTTTGAAAATAACGTGTTCATTGTTGCTTAGACTTTTAAATACAAAACAGACAGCACAAATACGAAACACAAGTAAAATTAATATAATATTTAGTGGCGTTCTCTACTACCTCAGGGTATTCTACTGTCGGGATCTCTCGGCTGAATGATATATTTTTTTTTTATTTTCTTTAAGATATTTAT
This sequence comes from Drosophila putrida, assembly GCA_037043535.1. Taxonomy (NCBI): domain Eukaryota; kingdom Metazoa; phylum Arthropoda; class Insecta; order Diptera; family Drosophilidae; genus Drosophila; species Drosophila putrida. The sequence goes on from JBAMBI010000459.1 coordinate 231,112, forward strand.
TACAATTCGGTTAAGAAGGTGTTTCTGAAGGACTAATCATGTCTAAGCTATAACTATTCCGAATTTCTCAATGGTTTCATTGTCAATTCCCATGATTCGAGCTACTTTCTCATCGAAAAATCTCCTCGAGGTGTTCCTACGCTTGATTTTCCATATCCGTACTTGGGATAGTCCACTCTTAGTGCAACTTCTTTAAAAAACACATTCTGTATTTTTATACCCTGAGGGGGTATATTAAGTTTGTTCAAAAAAAGTATGTAACAGGCAGAAGGAGGCGTGGCAGACCCCATAAAGTATATATATTCTTGATCAGGGCGACAAGCTGAGTCGATATAGCCATGTCCGTCTGTCCGTTTGTCTGTCCGTCTGTCTGTTTGTTTCTATGCAAACTAGTCTCTCAGTTTTAAAGTTATCTTGATGAAACTTGGTACAGGTCCGTCTTTTAGCTGCACGCAGTACCTATGTCGGAGCCGGCTGAACGATCGGTTCGGAATCAACATTTAGTATGAAAACTTTTTTTCTTCTCAAGATATCTCAACCAAACTCACACATAGTGTGTTTGACACAGTTTCATACATCCTTACCGTCCTTTGAATTTTCCATTAAAAGCTGTCATTTAGAAGTTCAGACGATTAAAAAAAAAATTTATTGAAGTCAATGCATTTCCTTAGCCCCCAATAAACTTTGTCCACAGCACCACAGATTTTACATTCACCAATTTTTAGAAAATTACGATGTATTGTTAGGCAGGGAATATCTTGAAGCTTGTGAAGCAAACATAAATTATAGAGAGGAAACTGTTATCCTAAACGATTACCCATTTATCATGAAATATAATCATGAAGAAATTTTAAAGAACAAGACAGTTGTCAATCCTGTTTATCCATCTTATTTAGAGGATACCGAATTTGATTGCCTTGATCCACCCTTTACATCTGACCAACCATATAATTTCGCAATCGAAAATGAGTTAATAGAAAGCAACCAGTTCGGACTTAAACACCTCAATGAGGAAGAAAAACTTAAACTTACTAAAATCCTTCATGAGCTTAGAGACATACAGTACAAAGAAAGTGAAAATTTGACTTTCACCAGTACAATCAAAGATGTCATTCAAACTAAATATGAAGATGCAATTTACAAACGACTTTATAAGTACCCTCAAGCTTATGACGAAAAGGTTGAAATTCAAATGAAAGAAATGATCAACCAAGGAATCAAACGAAAATCAAATTGCTCACCAATTTGGATAGTACCAAAGAAAAGTGATGCATCAGGAAAACAAAAGCTTAGAATAGTAATTGGCTATCGAAACTTTAATGAAATTACAGTTGACGATAAATACCCAATACCAGTAATGGATGATATATTAGACAAACTTGAAAAATGTCAATATTTCACTACGATTGACCTGTCAAAAGTCTTTCATCAGATACCAAATGGATGCTGATTCAATCCCAAAGACTGCTTTTCCGACGAAAAATGGCCATTACGAGTACACTCGCATGCCATTTGGACTCAAAAACGCCCCTGCAACTTTTCAACGTTGTATGAACAACCTAAGAAGATTTAATCTATAAGGGTTGTTTGGTCTACATGGTTGACATAATAGTGTATTCCACTTCATTGGAAGAACACATATAAGTATTGAACCGAGTTTTTAAGAAACTCAGCCAACTTAAAATTATAGTTGGACATATGTGAATTTTTGAAAAAAAAAATTGAGTTTCTCGGTCACATTGTCACAACTGAGGGTATAAAACCAAATTCAATAAAAGTCACCGCAATTACAAACTTCCCAATATTAAGAACAACAAAAGAAATCAAGTCATTTCTAGGACTAGGTGGTTATTATAGGAAATTTATACCAAATTTTGCTCAAATCGTGAAACCAATGACCTTAAAACTTAAGAAAAATGCAACAATTGACTTAAATAACAAAGAATATATTTCAGCATTTGAAAAATTAAAAGTACTTATTACATCTGATACGTTACCAATTTATCCAAACTTTGAAAAACCCTTTTCGTTAACTTCAGATGCAAGCAATATTGCTTTAGGTGCCGTGTTATCGCCAAACCATAAGCCAATATTCTATGAAAGCAGAACATTAAATGAACACGAAATAAATTACGCTGCAATAGAAAAAGAACTTTTAGCTATTGTTTGGGCCACTAAATACTTCAGGTCCTATCTTTTTGGCAGGAAATTCGAAATCCTCAGTGATCTCAAACCCCTAGTTTGGTTAAACAATGTTAAAGAATCAAACATGAAACTTCATAGATGGAAGATCAAGTTGAATGGATATGACTATTACATAAAATATGTTCCTGGCAAGGAAAATTATGTTGCCGATGCCTTGTCCAGAAATAAACTCGAAGAAAATTTCTTAGGAGACACCCCTAACAGTATAGCAGCAACTGTACACAGTGCAGGAGAAGATAATCAAAATTACATCTCGATTACAGAGAGACCACTCAACTACTACATTAGACAGATCGAATTCATTAAACATAATACAAACGAAGTAAACGTATTAAATTATTTCCATAAAATTAAAATCCAAATTATGTATAAAGATATGACCAACACACACGCCAAAGAACTTATTAAAGAATATTTATGTACAAAGAAAAGTGTAATTTATTTTCATTGTAAAACAGATTTCTTGACTTTTTAAGCCGCTTTCGTAGAAATAATCAGTCCCAAAAATTTAACTAAAGTAATGAGATCTACTAAAATATTAAAAGATATTCAAACATATGCAGAATTCAAAGAAATCGTTATTAAAACCCATTAAGAATAATTACACCCATTATTACAGAAACTAACCTCAGTATTTATAGAAAAATATTATTACCCGGACTACCAAAATCTGATTCAAGATATTATTAATGAATGTCTAATTTGTAACATTGCAAAAACAGAACATAGAGATACAAAGCTAGCTTTCGAGTTAACTCCGGAAACTTTGAGTACGTTATAGATTTTTTTATGGTGGATAATAAACAATTTCTTTCTTGCATAGACATTTATTCCAAATTCGCATCCCTAATCAAAGTAAACGGTAGAGATTGGTTAAAAGCTAGAAGAGCATTACTCAAAATTTTCAGTGAAATGGGAAAACCAAAAGAAATTAAAACAGATAAAGATTCAGCATTCTTGTGCTCAGCATTACAATTGTGGCTAAAAGCTGAAGGAGTAGATATAAATATCACAACAAGTAAAAATGGCATAACTGAAGTACAAAGATTTCATAAAACTAATAATGAAAAATTAAGAATAATAAACAGCGAATCAGATCCAGAAAATAAGCCTGCTAGATTCGAAATAATACTTTACACATATAATCACAAAACTACTCATAATACAGCAGGTAGAACACCAGCAGACATTTTTATATACGCGGGAACGGAAAAGACTGGTGATTTGAGACAGATAGACGAAAAACATTTCGAAGAGACAAACAGAGGGAGAAAAATAATACACTACAAATCTAAATTTAAAAAAAAAAGAAAATTAGCTTGAGTAAAAACAATAATTCCATATCATCGTCTAATGACAACTCAAATCAGGAAGCTACAACATAAAATAGTTCCTTTCATAATACAATTCTTATTAATGTTTTTCATCAAACAAACCAATGGCCAAAGCTTAGAAGTAAACGCAATCCAATCAAAAAACGGTTTACTTATATTTAAAATAGGAACTATTAACTTACCTTTAAATTACGAATACCACTATCTTACGGTTCATCTTACAAAAATCGAAAACACATTCAATGATTTAATGAAACAAGCTGAAGAATTTAAAACATTATCCCAAATTCAATATTTAAAATAAAAATTAGAAAGAGAAATGAACGGCATAAGAAGAGCAAAACGTAATAAAAGACGCCTTATCAATTTTATAGGAACATATTATAAATACTTATTTGGCACGTTAGATCGAGAAGATAAAGCAGAACTCGAATCCAAAATAAATAATTTATCAGAAAATATCGTTCAAGCAAATGAATTTAATCAAGTAATAGCTGTAGTAAACAGAGGAATAGAAGTTAGAAATACTTTAAGATCTGTTAACGAAGGAGACAAAAAATTAGAAATAATTACATTTAATCTACAAGAATTTACAGAATATATAGAAGACATAGAGCTAGAAATTCAGTTAACAAGATTAGGTATATTCAACCCTAAAATACTAAAACACAGTCCATTATCACACGTAAACTCTGAAAATGCATTAAGCTACGGTGGAGCAAGCTCGACAGTAGGAGACCCAGTACTTTTTGAGTGTAATGCGATTACTACAGATTATTTCAGTTTCAAAAAATTTCCATAGATGGCGCCACTTCAGAGATTGATTTTGCCCGCAACATTGTTAGTTGAATAACTTCCGCGTTTATCATCCGATTTGGATAAAATTTGCAGGATAGGTTCAGACCATAGTCTGTATTTTACATACTATTTTACATACTAGCATCAATGGTGCTCTTGTAATTCGACTTGGAAATTTTGTATTTTAATTTGTGGGGGCGGAAGGGGGCGTGGCAAAAATCTAAAACAAACTCGTTCAACTTGAGATATAGATGAACCTACATGCCAAATTTGGTGTCTCTAGCTCTTATAGTCTCTGAGATCTAGGTGACACAAAAAGGGACAGACAGACGGACAGACGGTCAGACGGACAGACGGACAGACAGACAGACAGACAGACAGACAGACAGACGGACATGGCTATATCGACTCGGCTGTTGATGCTGATCAAGAATATATATACTTTATGGGGTCTGCCACGCCTCCTTTTGCCTGTTACGCACATTATTTTTTGCACAAACGTAATAGACCCATTTGTACTTTTTTAAAGTACTGGGTCTAAAAAGATTTGAATATTAAAACTTCAAGATGGTTGATAACAACTACAAACGAAATTTTGTTAATTTCCCATATTCCTCGCGAAATCATCAATACTCCAATTTTTTAAATTGTTCCATAGCCAGACGAAAACAGAAACATTTTAACTGAAATTATACATGACAGATATTTTATACAAAATAATAAAGCATAAATCGAAAAGACGAAAGACCTAGTAGAGAACAAATGTATGTATAACAGGAATATTAAATCAAGACACAACCGAATGTAGATATTCAAAAACACATAAATCTTTTGAAACAAAATATGTGGAGCCTAATATAATGTTAACTTGGAGCTTACCTAAAACTATTTTAAGTCAGAGACATAACAATAGAAAATAATAATATAAAAGCATTTAATTGTTCAATTCAATTAGAGGAAATATTGATCACAAGTCCTATTTTAGATTACACACAAACTATTATGTAAACAATAATGTAACTAAACTAGAACCACTATAGCCACATATATAAATATATGAACTCAAGCAAAAGAAATTGTACAACAACAAACAAAATATTACAACACATTTCAACTTATTTTCTTAATAGCACTTATTATTATTGTTATCATACTAGTACTATATTTTAGCTATAAGTATAAAAGCATACCACTCAAAATAATTGTTAACTATAAGAAACAAACTAAAATAACCCCACAATCTAATAATGTAACAAATGAAGTCTTGAATTATTCTCAAACTCCGATGTTCATTTCGCTTTAAGTCTATTTAAATAAAGTTACATTTTTTTTAACTAAACATATGCGGGTGCTCGTCACATATATATATCTTTTATTTCTTATTATTATATATGTATAATTTGTATGTTGTAATTAATTTCATAAAACTAGAAAAATTCTAACAGTAATATTTATTTTAATAAGTCAAGCTTTGGAAATCTGCATTAAAAATGTGAATACAAATGAATTTTTTTGAATACATAAAATAAGTGAATATATTTTAAAGTGAGAATAATATCAATCAAATCAGATCCAAAATGAAAAGATGTAATTAAATATAACTGTAAAATTATTATAAAGGCAATATCTTAACAACACTAAATTCAGGGAAACACAAATATGGTAATATTTTAGTAAATAAGAACGTCACGATTTTCTAAAAAACCTTTTTTTACACATATGGAGCCCATATGACGAAAAACAATTAAACACATTTTTTTTAGGAGGAATACGTTTTCATCTCATAAAGAGGGTATTTTCTTTGGCGACAATAACAGCGAATCGATAGTTACAGCGCAGGATGTTTTATTACAGATTGAACCTCTACCGATTGTAGTGTACAGTATTTTCTTTGACAATTAGAAATATTTTTTTTGACTTTAGAGTCGATTAAAAATAATAAAAATATGAAATAAACATATTTTTTAGATAAAACAAATTAAATAACATGATATTTTTAATATTTAGTTATGCTATTATTTTTGTACCCTTGTAGAGGGTATTATAATTTTGTCACGAAGATTGTAACGCATTGAAGGAGGCCTCAAAGACCCCATAAAGTATATATACTCTTGATCAGGGCGACGAGCTGAGTCGATATAGCCATGTCCGTCTGTCTGCCCGTCTGTCTGTCCGTCTCTCTATCTGTTTCTATGCAAACTAGTCTCTCAGTTTTGAAGCTATCATGATAAAACTTGGTACAGGTCCGTCTTTTTGCTGCGCGCAGTACCTATGTCTGAGCCGGCCGGATCGGATCACTATATCATATAGCTGCCATAGGAACGATCGGCTCCGAATCAACATCTAACAAACTTTATAAAAAATCGGACGGCTTATGCAAAGGTCTGCAAGGGTATCCAAACTATGGCGCACCAAAGTTAGCTTACGCTATATTTTTTTGTAAAGTTAGTAAACTAATTAAATTAAGTATCTATCGTTTAGGATAGGATGTTATTTTATATGCCTTGCCTGACACTGCAAATACTCTCTCAGAATTGGAGCTGTCAATATCACTTGTCGCTCTCAAAGAGAATACAACTTTCGGCGAAAAAGCCTATTTATGCCTGGCCTTCGCCTCCAAAAAAGTCTTTTCGGTTTGATCCCTCCTAGATTCCAGTGATGCATCCATGTGATATTTGCACAACTTAACCTTACCAAACGTGAGTAAGATTAATCCAGTTTTAAAATCGGCATCCTAGCTTAAATTAAATTTTTATTTAGGCATAGTCTTTGAATTCCTTGGTGGCAGCCAGATAACCAATTTATTTCTGTATTACGGAACAATTTTCTGGAAATAAATTCTCCAACGTAAGTGTTTGCAAACGGTTTTATTTTAACATTGTATTCATGTATTTGTATTGTATTTGAATTTAAAAATGCATTAAGCTACGGTGGAGCAAGCTCGACAGTAGGACCCCCAGTACTTTTTGAGTGTAATGCGATTACTACAGATTGTTTCAGTTTCAAAAAATTTCCATAGATGGCGCCACTTCAGAGATTGATTTTGCCCGTAACATTGTTAGTTGAATAACTTTCGCGTTTATCATCCGATTTGGACGAAATTTGCTGGATAGGTTGGAACTATGGTATGTATTATACGTACTAAAAATCGCTAGCTTTAAAGGTGCTCTTGTAATTCGACTTGGAAATTTTGTATTTTAATTTGCGGGGGCGGAGGGGGGCGTGGCAAAAATCTAAAACAAACTCGTTCAATGCAAGATATAGATGTACATACATGCCAAATTTGGTATCTCTAGCTCTTATAGTCTCTGAGATCTAGGAACTCAAAAAAGGGACAGACAGACAGACGAACAGACGGACAGACAGACAGACGGACAGACGGACAGACGGACATGGCTATATCGACTCGGCTTTTGATGCTGATCAAGAATATATATACTTTATGGGGTCTGCCACGCCTCCTTCTGCCTGTTACGCACATTTTTTTTGCACAAACGTAATAGACCCATTTGTACTTTTTTAAAGTACTGGGTCTAAAAATGAAGTTGCACTAAAAGTTTGATTTTTTTTGTTGAAGTGAAAGTTTGTTGAAGGAAAGAATAAAATAATTTATGAAAGTTCATTACAAAATTATTAAGCCGGAAATTAATACCAAATTTTGAATAATGATTATTATCTTATACCAAAAGAAAAGAAATTTAAACAGAAAAAAAAAAACAAACAAGACCAAACAAAACATTGTAATTATAGCATTTTGAAATAATCGTTTTAACATACTACAACTGTGCACTAATCTAAGTGCATTAAGGATGAAATTTAAATAGAATTACTTACGAAACTTAACTTAATTAATTTAAGTTTAATTAAGATGGTTGCACTAAATACACCCTATAATTAATTCGTTTGAAAACTATTAAAAATTAATTATGGATTAATACTGGTCTTAGATGTAGGGGTAATAGAACTTTTGGGAGCTTTCTATATTTCTCTCGCGAAGACAGGCTCATAGGCAGGAAAGGCTGTGACGCGTTATGCTGCTATTACATCTTCGCAGCTATAGCATTTTAATACGCTAAGTTTGAATGGTGAATGGTAATAATACCCTGTGTTTTTCTATCAACTCTTTCCTCTAAATATGGATGCATCGTGAAAATTTGATCAAGATCGGATAACAAACACGGAAGATATCCGCAATTATTTAATTCTTTAATTTCATTTAATGTGTTGTTGTTGTTGTGAGTTTTCGCGCTCACTGCCTCTCTCTTTCAAGTAGAGTTGTAGAGGTGCCACATAGGCATACGGGAGATCGTGGTGCGAATCCCAGCAAAAGCATGCTTAAATTCTTTAATTTTTTTTTTTAATTTTTGTTATAAATTTAAAAATTTTTTCTTTATGCTTAGAAGATAATTTGTGGAGCGTTCACTACTACCCCAGGGTATGCTACTATTGGGATCTCCCGACTGAATAATATATTTATTTATGTTATACCCAAGAGCTTAATACAGACTTCATCGAACCGACCCACAGGCTGTTTTTGCTGGTCGTTTCTAGGAAGCCAAACGTAGATCGGTATTAGATGAACCGCCCTCATGGGACAAAGGCCATATTGACAATTTGTCAGGGGTCATTACATAAATTTGCCTGTCTGATAAAATAATGGTTATTACAAATATTAATCCTATTTGTGAATTAAAGGTCTATTTCTCTTTCTCTTTTGTTTTTCTGGGTATGGCCTAGATATCGACCGTTTGCGTATTTTATTTTATTGATTGCCTAGTTTATTTCTTCTTCATTGTTTTGATTGCATTCAAGTCACCAGGTAGGTTAGCGTATTCACGCTAAATGAATTTTTAGTAAACTGGATTTATAGTATCTTTTATGGCAAATTTATAGTTCTGATAAAGCTTGGAATTTCACGATTTTGGCTAGGCTTAAACGATAACTACTATTGAAGTCCTATACCAAGTTAGATAAGGGCACTTTTATGTTCACTAAATTAAAGTAAGCTTTCTTAATGCAACCACATTCAAACGATTGTAAATTTCAATGTTTTAACTTTGCCCCCGATTCAAACTTTAAGGAACAATTTATGATAGAATGATTTTATATTAAATCAATTAAATAAGATTATTTTTTTTTTAACCATGCCCTTACATCACAGTGTAGAAAATTTAGCAGTAGAGTTGGCTAATGCAGCTCTAGCTGAAACCATTTGCAAAATCTTCCAAAAACCTTTAGGTGAAGCAAATTCTATTAATCGAGCTTTTTCCACTCCATAGGAGCATTGTTTTCACGAAAGCTGCATTAATGATTGGGTGGAGCAATTTAAAGAATGTCAGTAAGAAGTTAGTATATATTCGAGATTTGAAGAAAGTCATTGTACCACCTGATACTCCGGAACATTTAATTCAAAAAGGAAGTGTTTCTAAGGTTTATAATACTCGGAATTAATCTTAAAAGATCTCTAATTCTCTACAACAGCCTGCGTCAGGTATTGAAGACTTAGATCAGGTAGATAATGAACCTCAGCGTAATCGTAATCGCAAGGTTGGAAGACCCGCTAGGAATAGAAATGTAACACAGAATGAGCAACGTTTCAGTACCGGTTCGATTTATCGAGTTGAGCAAGAAGCTATCGAGTACAATCGGATCTTCTCTCAAATAGAACAAATTGTTTCTCGACAAATTGCTAATTTGAGTTTGCAACATTATTCTGGATATTTTAGCGATCGTGCAAATATTACCCGTAACAGCCTGGGCTCTTCGAATAATACACTGGGCAGATCTCAAATCAATCCAGAAAAGATTACACAGATAATCGCTGGAATGTTTAATTTGACGGTTTAATGAAAGGAGACACTGTGGAATAAATTATTTATCGAATTCAAGCCCTGACAGAAGATTGTTTAGAAAATGATTTTGAAGCTGTATGCAAAAACTTACACATTTTGTTGGTAGGAAAGGCCAGAGAATGGTACTGAAGGTACCGAAAGGAGTTTCCTTGCATTGTTTGGGAAGAGTTTTGTGCTGCTTTAAAATATCAGTACAAAGATTATCGAAAAGACTCTGAAATTTTGGAAGATATTCGTGGACGTAAGCAGAAGCCTGGTAAATCATTTGAGACCTTCTATGATGAGATAATGATACTCTCAGCTCGAATGTCCGCTTCCATTGCAGAAGAGCAACTTATAGAAATGCTCAGTCGTAATTTGTTACCCGATATTCGTCATGAGCTGTTATACGTCCCAATTCACTCTATAGTTCATTTGCGTAAACTGGTTCAAATGCGAGAAAATTTGTTAGGCGACGTGTCGGCAAAGAGATCGGTTAGAAGTCAGCAATCAGCCATTAGCAAAGCGAAGCATTGCTGCCGTGGAGGACTCTGTTTCTAGTTCAGAAGTAGATCTGAATCAAGCAGCTATTGAGGCAGTACAAGCACCAATTAAAGTTTTTCGCTGCTGGAATTGTGACACTGATGGGCACGGCTGCGACATGTGTTTGCAGGAAAGGAGGTTATTTTGCTATGGCTGCGGACCCAAAAATACTTAAAAGCCGCGATGTACGGTGTGTCTTTCTCGGAAACCGGAAAAGTTGAAGAAGGGCCCATTCAACAGCAATGGTCGAATGACCCCGAAATCACAACAGTAATTTCGTATCCCCATCTACCTGGGGCGAATATAAGTTGCGTGGGTTCGACGTTAGCTACAGTAGACTGGACAAGACTTCCTCAGTTTTGCAGAAGGTCGTTCTCATTCAGTAATTGGTTCTATTGTGGTTGAAATTAAATACAAGAATCGTGGGAAATCTATTAAACTTTTTGTTATCCCTTCAATTGACAATTGTCTTATCCTAGGTGTGGATTTTTGGAAAGAGTTTCAGTTAGCACCCGGTCTCATTTCATGTTTAGATGCGAAAGAGATGCGTGAAAGCAAAGACAAAACTGATAACTCTTCTTGCACGTCGACTTCGGAACAACGTTGTCAGTTGAATGCAGTTATTTCGTTATTCCCCTCCTACGAAAAGCAAGGCCTAGGCATTAGGTCTCTACTAGAGCATCATATCGATGTAGGTGTTGCTAAACCTATTAAACAAAGAATTTACCCAGTATCCCCAGCTATGAAAAAATTAATGTATGGTGAAACTGACAGAATGATCGAATTAGGAGTTATACGGGAGACTTTGACGATTTGATGATATTAATGCAGTTAGCTGAACGATTTCGTAAAGCAAACTTAACGTTTAATTTGAAGAAAAGCCACTTCTGCGTCTCGGAAGTCAATTACCTTGGATACGTTATTGGACGAGGAGGTATTTCCACGGGTCCTCGGAAATTCCCTTATTAACTGGCCTGTTCCAAAGTCATTAAAACAGACACGCGGATTTTTAGGTTTGTCAGGGTGGTATAGACGATTTACTGCGAATTTTTTCGGAAATCACCACACCCATTACAGATTTGCTGTCATCCAAACCTATGCTTGTATGGACAGATAGAAATTCTTTATTCACTGCGACGCAAGTGATAATGGCATCGGAGCGGTGTTGGTACAGCTTAATGAGGAAGGAATGGAAAAACCTGTGGCATACATGTCCAAAAAGCTATATTCGGCACAACGGAATTATAGCGAACCGAAAGAGAATGATTAGCAGTAGTTTTGAGGATTGAACGATTTCGGTGCTACGTAGAAATGCATCAGTTTGAAGTGATTACTCGAGCTTGGCGTGGCTGATGAAACAAGAAAATCTTAAAGGAAGAATAGCAAGATGGGCTATGCAACTCCAGGGATACAAATTTTCTGTAAGCCATCGAAGGGGGCAAGACAATGTAGTTCCTGATGCTCTTTTCTGCATGTATGCAGACGAGATCGCAGCGATAGAGTCGTATGGTTCTGAGATTGATTTAGGTTCTTCCTGTTTTAAGAATGCAGAGTATTAAACTCTTAGAGAGAAGATATCGGCAAATCAAAATGCATATCCAGATGTGAAAATTGTTAAAGATTTTGTGTATATTTGTATGGAAGACGATGAAGGATTGCCAGAAGGCAATTTAACTGGTTGGAAGCACATGGTGGAATATCCAAAACCCTAGAGATTATCCGTAGGCAGTTTTACTGGCCAGGAATGGTAACGAAAGTACAAGCGTACATTCGAAGCTGTGAAGTTTGTAAATCGACCAAAGCCCCTAACTTTACATGAGCTTCATAGTTTTTATATTGGTTTTATATATAAATATTTATAGAAAATATAATTTAAATAGCTCGTAAATTTTTAGACCCTGTACTTTAAAAAAAGTACAAAAGGGTCTATTACGTTTGTGCAAATGTGCGTAACAGGCAGAAGCAGGCGTGGCAGACCCCATAAAGTGTATATATTCTTGATCAGCATCCCAGAGATCCCAGAGACTATAAGAGCTAGAGACACCAAATACGGCATGTATGTTCATCTATATCTTGCATTGAACAAGTTTGTTTTAGATTTTTGCCACGCTCCCCTCCGCCCCCGCAAATTAAAATACAAAATTTCGAAGTCGAATTACAAAAGCACCTTTGATGCTAGCGCATTGTTTTTAAGTATGTATAATACACACTATGGTCCAAACCCATCAACTGATATCTTCGTAGTGGCGCCATCTATGGAAATTTTTTGAAATTGAAATAATCTGTAGTGATCGCTTTGCACTCAAAAAGTATAGGGGGTCCTACTGTCGAGCTTACTCCACCGTAGCTTAATGCATTTTTTGGTATATTTTTAATTGCAGTTATTTTGCAAGTTAGCAAGTAATTTCATAAATTAAATGATAAGACAGAGCTCCAGTAAAAAGAGAAATATAAGGAGATTGGTAAATAAATATAGGGAAGTTAAGCAATTGATTCAGTGTGGTCGGGGCATATGCTGCGCCGATAAAAACCGACAGTCGGTAGATCGCGTAATCTTGACTTTCTTCGGAGTACGAGGGTTGACGAAATGGGGACGAGCAGAGGAGGAACGAGGGCAGATACCCTGAACCTCACTCGGCAGGAGGCTCGGAGTACGTCCAGGCTCGTTGCTGGGGACTCACATTTGATGGCGACTCTAAAACGATGTACGTGAAGGAGTTCAAATTTCGCTCAGAACTTTTGAGAATGCTTACCAATTGCCCTGCGCGGAAGTGCTTCGGGATTTCCACCTCATGATACACGGGCGGCGAAGGATTGGTTCTGGATGCAGGCGAGATTCGGGGAGGCACTGACCCACCCTGCGTCATTTCCTCGAAAAACATTTCCAGACACGAGGAACAGAAGCACAGAGAGCGACAACAGCAACCCGGAGAGACCATCGCCTATTATCTGATAGATATGTTAGAACATCATTTCAAGCGTGATATATCTGTATGTATAATACACACTATGGTCCGAACCTATCCTGAAAATATTCATCTAAATCGGATGATAAACGCAAAAGTTATTCAACCAACAATGTTACGGTCAAAATCAACTGATATCTTCATAGTGGCACCATCTATGGCTATTTTTTTTAAATTGAAACAATCTGTAGTGAACTCTTTGCACTCAAAAAGTACAGGGTCTCCTACTGTCGAGCTTGCTCCACCGTAGCTTAATGCATATTTTTGTATAGGAAAAATTAAATGATAAGTCAGAGCTCCAGTAAAAAGGGAAATATAAGGAGATTGGTAAATAAATATAGGAAAGTTAAGCAATTGATTCAGTGTGGTCGGGGCATAAGCTTTGCCGATAAAAGCCGGTCATCAAGGACATCATTTCACGCGTAATATATCCGATGTTCATCACCAGCTGGGAGATGCTAAGGAACGTGTGCCATGATGCCGAAAGTTGGGTGATCAACCGATGGAGTCGACCGCCATCTGGTCCGCCGCCAACGAGACCTTTCGGGGATCGTTAGGAGGCCCAATAGGTGTGTGTTCCAGAGCCAGCCGTGGAGGCTTTGTATCGGCCGCGTCAAAGCGGCAGGGAAGGAGCTGTTGGAGCTATAGGGAACAAGGGCAAATATTCTGGGACTGCGAGTCGCCTGTGCGCAAAATCTTTTTCTATCGGTGTGGTTTGCCAGACGTGGTTAAGACAAAGTGCCCAAAATGCCAGGCGGGAAACAGTCAACCAGACCCCGCAGTAGAGGTGGCTTCCCATTGCATGTTAGCCGTAGATTCTAGACACCGGAGAGTCGGTTAGTCTGCTAGAGTCTGGCGGCCCGGAGTTGAAACGGCAATTCGGATTGAGGATGGCTCCATCGATAACCATTGTACAAGCAGCCGGAGGCACGAGACACAAAATCATCGCTCACCCTATACGTGTGTCTTTTGCTCCAGCAGCCCCTGTATTTGGGCATCAATTTCTGCCGGAAGTTCAAGCTTGCACTCAACATCGCGGAATTGGATCAGGTAGAGTCGGAATTTATGACACGGAGTGAACCCGTCAAACCGCACATCCTGGACGAGTCCCAGCAGAATATCGTAGACTGAGTGATGGACCAGTTCCGGTCATACGAGCGTGAGGGCCTGGGAAAAACTCATTTGGAGCAGCACACCCTCCAGCTTGCAGATTCCCCTCCTTCTTCCAGTGCAGCAGTTGTTTTTTGTTCATGAAGTAACCGAATGGTCTTTGTGCTGAAACTTGGGAAAAATTTTCTTTGTTAAGACGCCGATAGCTGAATGCTGCTTATCGGCTGCCGAACATGAGGTTCATATTAAGCCGATTAGACGACACTGTGTACATAAGCAGCATCCATTTGAAGCACGCATTCTGGCAGATTGAACTCGAGTCGAAGTTTCGGCGCACAGCAAAAATCAAAGCTCACGAGTTGGAATGTGACAAAACGTGAAATGCAGTTAGGTAGAGAATGGCTTGAAGGTTACAGACCAAACTTTCCCTTTTCAATTAGGTAATTGGCTTCGGTGGTAGAGCTCTTTAAACACAAAAAATTGTTTCATGTTGGTATATTTCATGCGGCTACAGAAGTGTCGCCGTATTTTGCCATGTTTGAACAGAATATGAACATTATGAATTGAGAGACTACTCGCTGGCAAGGAAGCTAGACGCACCAGAGTACGCCTCGAACGTACTGTTAGCCTGAGGTATATAAGGCAAGGATCTAAGAAACGATGCACAAGCCATATGAAACAGCGGAAAGGTAGTTAGTCAAGATTCCCACGTAATTTACAGTGATTGCGTTTGCTGCTGACAAGCAGAAATATAAAAGTACCATCTTGCTAAACGCGTTTTGCAAAGCTTGCGTACTGCAAGTTGTAAATAACTAAAATTCGATCACGTCGTAAATGCAGAACTTAATTTATACGCGCAAACAACACCCGCATAATCCACACAGCACCCATACATTTGGGGAAGAGTCAACCGAGCACGCCCAATATATTGTTTTTGCGGGCAATCGCTTAGGGCACAGCAGCGCGCCGCTAAGACCTCACCAGCGCAAACAGACAGACACTCACCGGAATCAACAAGCGGCTGTGCCTAAGCACAGTAGGCCGTTTTAAGTTTTTACATTGCAAAAATCATATCTTTTGATCCAAATGAGATTTCGAAAAAAAATGAAAAGGCGTTTAGAAAACTTCTTTAGCTTTAAAATGAATGTAAAATCTTATCGAACAGTAAACCATTTTTTACAGGTAGTCAAATGTGGATTTTGTTTTTTGCATGAGAAGCATTTACATATATATTTCTAAAGCAATATATCCTTTAGTATTTTAATACTTATAAATAAAATTAAATTAATATTTTAGTTCCATTTACTGTGGCAAGCATATTTAACATAATTACAGTTTCTACTACAATTCGATTGTGTCAACTCCTATGAAAACAAAATGTAAATAGAATAAAAATCTTTTATAACTGTTTTAAATGAATTTTATTGTTATTTGGATTAATATATACACTTAGTCACAATAAATGTTCCTGTTTACTTCAACTTTTTCAGTAATATCTTAAAGCTCATAGACAAATATATTAAATCTACCATATCTTTTGTATAAACATCCTCCAGTTCTTTGTGACTTCTTACAAATCTTTTCGTTGATAGTTGTGGATCCGAAGAAGCCGATAACATGTTGAAGCGATCCTCATTTTATCTCATCCGTGACACCTTAAACGTATTTGAATATCTATATTTCTTGTAGTCCTTGTTTTTTGATTCCTGAGAATCGTCTGACAGTTCTCCAATTGGTAGACTTTGGTCCTCGATGATCATGTTAAATGTGAAACCCTGATTCCCATTGCCAACATCTTACATTTTACATTAATGCAACACTTTGCTTAGTTCGGTCTGCAAATTCGGTCTAGAATATCTGATGGATAAATAGGCAAAGAGAGAAAGAAAATACAAAAAATTTAAAAAACTAATTAATTGTTTTATTATTTATTGTTTTCCTTTACAAAATACATTAGGTTAGTGTTAACTTTAACGGTGGACTCGACAACTTCGCGCACCATCTCTTCTTGCTTCCTGCACTGCTCTCTCAATGCAACTCTCCTAGGTCTTCAATCATCATGTTACCCTTTTCTGGAGACAAATGCACTCTTTTGTACAAATCGAATTGAAACATGTGGCATATATGTATATATGAAACACCAACATAAAAAAAATGTTGGAAATATAGACATCATGACATATGATGTTCGATGTTGCTCAAATAAATAAAAATCGGATGGAGCTCTTCGCTGAAGAAGACAGAAGGTGGAGCAGTGGGTTTCATTGTGGTACTTTACCCATAAAAAGCATAATAACATAACACCCCATAATAACTGAATTTTCACTGCTCTTTAGGCCCTGTATTTTAAAAAAGTAAATTGAAATACAAAATTTCAACCACTCGAATTTCAAGAGCACCTTTGATGCTAGTGCCTTGATTTTTAGTATGTATAATACACACTACGGTCCTGCAAACGGACCTTTCATCCAAATCGGATGATAAACGCCGAAGATATTCAACTGACAATGTTACGGGAAAAATCAACTGATATCTTCGAAGTGGCCCTATCTATGGAAATTTTTTGAAAATGGAACAATCTGTAGTGATCGTTTTGCACTCAAAAAGTACAGGGTCTCCTACTGTCGAGCTTGCTCAACCGTAGCTTAATGCATTTTTTTAATTATACCCTGGGCGCATATTAAGTTTGTTAAAAAAAAGTATGTAACAGGCAGAAGAAGGCGTGGTAGACCCCATAAAGTATATTCTTGATCAGGGCGAGAAGCTGAGTCGATATAGCCATGTCCGTATGTCTGTCCGTGTAAACAACGAGATCTCAGAGATGGTAAGACCTAGAAGCAAAAAATTTGGTAGGAAGATTTCCTATACTTGCACGCAGATCAAGTTTATTTTAAATTTTGGATGTCACGCCCACAAATACATAACACTTGTAATTATACCAGTAATACCAAGTATAATACATTGAAGGAATATGGATGCATCGTGAAAATTTTATCAAGATCGGATAATAAACACGGAAGATATACGCAATTATTCAATTCTTTAATTCAAAGGGTTTTTTTGTTGTGAGTTTTCGCCCTCTCTCATTTTCTCTTAAAATCTTAACTTATTTCTTTATTAAATTTGTTTTATTCATTTAGAATTTGTTTTTCATGTTCTTATTTAGTTAGCTTGAAAATAACGTGCTCATTGTGGCTAAGACTTTTAAATACAAAACAGACAGCACAAATACAAAACACAAATATAATTAATAGAAAATTTTTATGGCGCTCTCTACTATCCCAGGGCTCTGGGGCTATAACTGGGTATAGTTCTGTACCAAAGATTGACAATTTTTGCAAAAAATAAACAAATGTACCAACATGAAAAAATTGTTTGTGTTTGAAGAGCTCTGCCACCGAAGCAAATTACCTAAATGTAAAATGTAAATTGTCTAAAAAGTTAGGTCTGTAAACTTTAAACAATTCTCTACCTGACTGCATTTAACGTGATTGAGCCACATACTACGTTTATACGGTTATTTCACGTATTTCTAAATTCGCGAAATGAAAATCGCTCCCTGTTTATACAGCCCAGACTTGAGAAAAATTTAAAAAATCCGCTTGTAAACAGCTGCTTAAAGAAGAGTGCAAATAATATAATTGAAGCTGCCAAATTATTTTATCTGGATCGGCAAAGGGGCAATGTGAAATTAATTTCCAATTAAATGGAGAGGAGGCACAGGCGCGTAATGGAAAACAGGAAAAGCTAAATTTAATGGTGGAATGTCTGATGATGCTGATGCAGCTTTACCCTGCTGCAGCTGCTATATTAAGTCAAAAGCTAAGATTGCGGAGATTTAAGAGTAGGCCCAGAAGCAGGGCATATTGGACGCTGATGGTACCCCCCAAAAAAAAAATTTGTTCTTTGAAAACCTCAGAATGTCAAAGAAATTCCATTTTTTAATTATGTCACCTTCTGCATCCACATATTCCAAAGCAATCACACTTTTTAACAATTCCTATGCCTTTGGAAAAGCATATAGCAGTCTGCATCTATAAGCTGGCAACCTGCGCAGAGTACCGGGTAGTAGGGGATGTGTTTGGAGTGCAGAAAAGCACAGTCCCTAAATATTTTAATATGTAAATGCTGTTGTTGCTTTTTGTTTTCCCATCCAGCTTGCTTTAAGATGTTGTCCTACTTAAGAAGTCCCAGTTGTTCATTCACTTTACTCTTAGTCCATAGCGCTCTTTTATTTTCAAATTCCATTTTTCTATTCAATTAAATTAATGGGCTTTTACTTTTCTTTTTATGACTGACGCAGCTGATTTATTATTTTTAGTGTTGCCACACACTTAAAAAAAAACGATAAGTTGGGTGCGCCTCATTACACGCATTTTGGCTGAATTCATAGTCAACTTTCGTGTGTAGCTCAACACTTTTCTCTCCGTATAAACAGGGTAACAGTGGGACGTCTGCTCAACTTTTACCCTGTTTATACCCTGAGCACGTTTTACTTATTTCTTTGAAAAATGCCCGTATAAACACTATTACATGTATTTGCATGATCTCAGTTTGCCGATCCAGATGAATTAATTTTGCAGCTTCAATTATATTATTTACACTCTTCTGTAAGCAGCTGTTAACAAGCGGACTTTGCATTTTTAAAAATTTTCTCAAATCTGGCAGCTCTGCTTGTCTTATTACGCGAAGTGGTCTAGTGCCGCCAAAAGTATGAAAAAATAAATGCTGACAATAATTTTGTCGATGCTTGCCAACACTTTTAGTAACTGAAAACTTTATAAGGATTTTGGGGGCAATTATACCCTTGCTGAGCTGGCTAATGTAGCCATTGATATTTTATCGTTGCCTTGGTCCAACGCCGCAGTGGAGCGCTTATTCAGCCAAGTCAGTCTTGTCAAATCAAAACTAAGAAATAGACTACTCGTGAGTACATCCAACAGTGTACTTTACATAATGTTATTGGATTAAGTGTTTGCTAAATTAGGAAAATAAATTTTATTATTATGTATGAATTTATAAATATGGCTTGCGCAGACTCGACAAGTGTTGCTACACATATAAGCTGCCTGGTAAGTTCATAAAATTGATGGGAAGGCGGCTATCGTACTTTAACAAAAATTAGGAGATTGAAGACAATCTAGATGAAATAATTACAATTTTATAAATAATATACCGCTGCTGCAGCAATATTTTTTAGACCAACTAATTTTGTGAAGAAAACCAGTTTTTTTTTGGCTTTACTTTTTATACATACCAAGTGGGTATATTAAGATTGTCCAAAAAAAAAGTATGTAACATGCAGAAGAAGGCGTGGCAGACCCTATAAAGTATATATATTCTTGATCAGGGCAAGAAGCTGAGTCGATATAGGCATGCCCATCTATCCGTCTGTCTGTCCGTGTAAGTAACAAGATCTCAGAGATGGTACTTCTTATATTTGCACGCAGATCAGGTTTATTTCAAAATTTGGATGCCACGCCACCTTCGCCCACAAATCGAAAAAAGCGAAATATCTAAGGTCATGTTACTGCTACGGAATTGAGACTTGGCACGTGTAATAGCTAAAAGAGACCGGGCTTAAGCTGAAAATTTTATCAAGATCGGTTAATAAACACGGAACAACAAAGTACTTTACGCCTTACACGCACATATTTGCATACATGCGCGTTTGTATAATTAAAATAATTATATAATCAGAAGCAAATTCGGGCGGCGCACTATACTTCCACAGGGTATTTTACTGCGGGCCCCCCCGACTGAATGATATATTTTTAATTTTTTTCACCTTTTTAGCATTGTTCGTCCCGTCGTTCTAGTTATGTAACTAGTTCTGTCAAGATAATCGCGCTGACAGTAATGCTAGGTTCACATTGCTTGTCACAGCGTGTCGGGGGTGCATTTGGGCATTACAATCGGTAATTCAAATTTAGAAAGCTTTGCATTCTTGTTTTGCCTTGAGTGTACCTACCACAAAGAGTATGGCAAACGTTGCCACATTTCAAATCATGTTGTGGCTGTTACATGTTTGAAATTGGTCTATTTTAACAATCTTCAATAATGCCCTCAGCCTGAGCTTACCCTTCGTTGATCGGGTTATTGCGAATGAACTTTGAAGTAGACAAAATTCAAAAATCAAACAACAAAAACATAATAATACGAAATGTGCCAACGGCGCATTTTTCGTCATACGCCAGACGCTGCCACTGAGTAAGCAGAGTACACACCCTAAAAAATGTTCTTAGTCTACTCTTCTTTTTAGACCCTGTACTTTAAAAAACAGGCGTAACAGGCAGAAGGAGGCGTGGCAGACCCCATAAAGTGTATATATTCTTGATCAGCATCAACAGCCGAGTCGAGAGCTAAGGACACCAAATTTGGCATGTACGTTCCTCTATATCTTGCATTGAACGAGTTTATTTTAGATATTTGCCGCGCCCCCCTCCGCCCCCGCAAATTAAAATACAAAATTTCAAAGTCGACTTACAAGAGCACCTTTGATGCTAGCGCCTTGTTTTTTAGTATGTATAATACACACTATGGTACGAACCTATCCTGAAAATATTCATCTAACGCAAAAGTTATTCAACCAACAATGTTACGGTCAAAATCAACTGATATCTTCATAGTGGCACCATCTCCCAGTGCAGCAGTTGTTTTTTGTTCATGAAGTAACCGAATGGCCTTTGTGCGGAAACTTGGGAAAAATTGGCTTTGTTTAGACGCCGATAGCTGAATGCTGCTTATCGGCTGCCGAACATGAGGTTCATATTAAGCCGATTAGACGACACTGTGTACATAAGCAGCATCGATTTGAAGCATGCATTCTGGAAGATAATTCTGGAAGAAGCAAAAATCAAAACTCACAAGTTGGAATCTGAAAAACGTGAAATGCATTTAGGTAGAGAATTGTTTGAAGGTTACAGACCTAACTTTCCTTTTTCAACCGTTACCGTTAGCATCGGAGAAGCCAGAGGTATATAGGGCAAGGATCTAAGAGACGATGCACAAGGCATATGAAAGAGCGGAAAATAGGTACAATCTGAAAACACTCTCAATTCGGTATGTACCTGGACAGGAGATCGTCTAGCGTAACTTCGTGCTAAGCGACTTCAGCATTAACATTAACGCGAAGTTCTGCAGGAAGTACGTAGTGTCGGGTCATAAGGCCTGTTGGGAAGAGCCTCTACGAACTGGTTGCAAGTAAGTAAGCCCGCTTGGGACCCAGTGAACAAAAGGAGTCAGAATCAGTGTTTAAAAAACTGCCAACAGTTTTTGCAGTTCTGTTATTGCTAGAACTGTTGCTGCGAGCATTTTCGACAGTCGCAGTCGCAGCGAAAGCAAAAACATTTTTTTATCAGCAGCGCAGCGCTTCGGGAATCGACAACTTCGGCAGTTTTACGAATGCTAGAGCTGTTGCTGCAAGCATTTTCGACAGTCGCAGTCGCAGCAAAAGCAAAAACTGTTCTTGATCAGCAGCGCAGCGCTTCGAACTGCGTTAACTGGCGACAGTTGCAGTCGCAGCAAAATCAAAAACTGTCGACTGCCGAACAGCATAGCACAGCACAGCAGACAGCTTCGACACTTTTTGCTTTGCTTTGTTTTGGTAACTTTTGTAACTGTAATTGCCGAAGTCACTTGCGGCGTACTTTGTAGCAATGAAACAGATCGTAGACGTAGTCTTGTATTAATGTGCATCCGAGCAACAGCAAAAATGTCGTTTAATAAACAATGTGATGTTTGGAAGTATTTTGATACCACTGAGGAAGGGGATTTTGCTACATGTAAAACATGCAAAAGCAAACTTAAAACCAATCGAATTTCAAATTTAAAAGCTCATATTGTCAAAGTACATCATTTGAAAATAACACCTCCATCCGAACTGTCGGAATTGTTAAATGAATATTTAACAAAGGATATTGAAGTCAAGGCTAGTTGCACAACCGATGTACACGCGAAAATTGAAAATTTGCAGCTTTCCTTTGTCAGAAGTGATGCAGACATTTTACAATTTTGGAAGGAGAAGCAGCTCACTGATCCCGTGCTATATGCATTAAGAAAAGTTTGTTTTGCAATACCACCCACTCAGGTGTGTACTTGTCTAACAATTTTACTTTTTAAAGTTTACTTCTTAATAGTAATTTATTATTCATAGGTGACTATTGAACGTGCATTTTCCACACTTAAACTGGTATTAACCGATTATCGCAATCGTTTAAGTGCAGAGTCGCTGGAAAATATATTGCTTGTGAAGCTTAATCCTAGCTTCTTGGAAA
This sequence comes from Drosophila putrida, assembly GCA_037043535.1. Taxonomy (NCBI): domain Eukaryota; kingdom Metazoa; phylum Arthropoda; class Insecta; order Diptera; family Drosophilidae; genus Drosophila; species Drosophila putrida. The sequence goes on from JBAMBI010000459.1 coordinate 254,175, forward strand.
CAGCAATTGATAACCTGCCGCTCTTCCAAGAAGATGACGAATAAATAAATAAAGAATCACTATTATAAATGAATAAATAAAATGTTATTAATTTTCATTCATTTCGTTCATGACGCACAAAGCAAAGCAAAAAGTGTCGAAGCTATCTGCTGTGCTGTGCTATGCTGTTCGGCAGTCGACAGTTTTTGATTTTGCTGCGACTGCAACTGTCGCCAGTTCACGCAGTTCGAAGCGCTGCGCTGCTGATCAAGAACAGTTTTTGCTTTTGCTGCGACTGTAAAAATTGCTCGCAGCAACAGCTCTAGCATTCGTAAAACTGCCGAAGTTGTCGATTCCCGAAGCGCTGCGCTGCTGATAAAAAAATGTTTTTGCTTTCGCTGCGACTGCGACTGTCGAAAATGCTCGCAGCAACAATTCTAGCAATAACAGAACTGCAAAAACTGTTGGCTGCTGAAGCCCAGCACAGACAAAATTTTACGACTGCTGCTGCTGTGACTGTCAGCTTTTCAAACACTGGTCAGAATAGCCCGGCTAGCTCAGTCGATAAAGCATGAGACCCGGTGATCTCAGGGTGTGGGCGGCCTACGTTGGCGCCGAGGTACACAGGACTTCCGTTTCTCTAGTATACCTCCCCCCCTCCCTGACGGATAAAAGTTCAGCTGTTGCTAGGAGAAAAATTTCGGGAAGGTAGTCAGTCAAGATTCCCACGTGATTTATTGAGATTGCGTTTGCTGCTGACAGGCAGAAATATAAAAGTACCATCTTGCTAAACGCGTTTTGCAAAGCTTGTGTACTGCAAGTTATAAATAACTAAAATTCGATAACGTCGTAAATGCAAATTTTATTTATACGCGCAAACAACACCCGCAGCATGTTACACGCAGCACCCATACATTTAGGGAAGAGTCAACCGAGCACGCCCAATATATTGTTTTTGCGGGCAATCGCTCAGAGCTCAGCAGCGTGCCGCTAAGACCTCACCAGCGGAAGCAGACAGACACTCACCGGAATCAACAAACAGTTGTGCCTAAGCACAGTATGCCGTTTTGAGTTTTTACATTTCAAAAATCATATCTTTTGATCCAAATGAGATATCGAAAAAAATTCAAAGGCGTTTAGAAAACTTCTTTACTTTAAAATGAATGTAAAATCTTTTCGAACAGTAAACCTTTTTTCACAGGTAGTCAAAGTTGGATTTTGTTTTTTCGTTATTTTATAAGATAGTTTTGTATTACAAGCTTGCAGACATTAAACAATTTTACTCTAAATGTTCGAATTTACATATATATCTAGCAATATATCCTTAAGTATTTTAATACTTATACATAAATTTAAATTAAAATTTTAGTTCCATTTACTCCTCGATGATCATGTTAAATGTGAAACACTGATTTCGATTGCCAACAGCTTACATTTAACAATAATTCGCTTTGCTTAGTTTCACTTTGCCTAGTTCGGTCTGCAAATGTATAATACACACCATGGTCCGAACCTACCCTGCAAATTTCATCCAAATCGAATGCTAAATCAACTGATATATTCGTAGTGGAAATTTTGAAATTCAAATTAAATCGCTTTGCACTCAAAAAGTACAGGGTCTCCTACTGTCTACTCCACCGTATTTTAATGCACGATATATCAGTGCTTGACAGTGAAAACCAGACCATCGCTGAATTTTTTTTGTGTTTCTTCCCACTTGTTTCAAATTAACTACTCTGTTTCTGACGCTCTAACTTCATTTTAAACACATAATTATTTTCTGCTGTTAAACTGGTATATTAATGCATCATCGTGACGGATCGCATATATTGTTAATATTAGTATAGTGCTAGTAAACTGAAAATTTCTCGCTGAAATACTAGTGTAGTGAAGTTTATTTCCAATGATTGAGGCAGTTTCATAAAATAAACGTAAATAATTTTAAAATAAATGTACATATACATGCTTGTATATAAACATACATATGTTATGTGTTTTTTAGTGAACGTTTAAATGACGCCCTTTGTTCGTAATAAAGCATAACATAGCTAAACAACTGATTCGATTTTGGGAGGAGATGAATGTTCGTTAAAAGAAACATGAAAAATTTAAGTTTAGTTATTCAATATTATACATTGGAAATCATAAAGCTATTTTTGTTTATGTGACTAGATAATTATATACATGTACTAAGGTAAATTGAGAAAACGTTTTTGATTCCGAAACAAAATAAGTCCTGTCCGCTTATATGTACCTAATTACATACATACGTATGTATGAACAGTCGGCATAAATATTTTGACATATGTACATATCGACGCATTTCCGCGAAAGTGTCGTATGCTACCTTTTATCGAAATTGAGATTTGAATGCCAAATTGTTAAAAAAAACCCTGTAGCACAATCCTGCAAAATATTATTGCTGATTCGCCGAAAATCAAATGCATAGTGACACTTTATTTGCAAGCCTCTAAGCACAGATTTAGTTATTTAACATACGGTACTTTCGCGGAAATGCGTGGTTATGTTCTTATGTAGCTTACAACTAACTATTATATAGCTTTTTTCGAATAGACCCCGATTTATGATGAATTTAGTTGAAAAAATTATGTTTCGATCTCTTCTAGTTTTTTTTTTAGTAAATTTTAAAATGTATTTTTTTCAGGCTTGCGCAGGGCACTTGCTGTGTTGTTGTTGTAGTTGATTGTTATTGGTTGTTGTTGTTCTCTTTGTTGTTGTTATTGTTATTTTTGTTGTTGTGCTGTAATTATCACTAATTTTAAGGAAAAATCACTACAAAAACTAACTGCAAAAGCAATTGAAAAATTATTGCTATCCGTTATCTTTGAAGCTGGTAAACTAGCTATAAAATAGCTAAAATTACTATGAATGCTTTTGGTCCTATTTTTAAAAACTCTTAAAATAATGTGAATTGTGGAGAAAAAAGCGACGCAGGAAAAAATTTTTGCATGCGACGCTCTTTTCTCTTTAATCTAGTGATCGCATTGCACTCAAAAAGTACAGGGTATCCTACTGTCGAGCTAGCTGCACCGTAGCTTAATGCCTTTTTTATTCCCTGAGGGTATATTAAGTTTGTTAAAAAAAGTATGTAACAGGCATAAGGAGGCGTACCAGACCCCATAAAGTATATATATTCTTGATCAGGGCGAGAAGCTGAGTCGATATAGCCATGTCCGTCTGTCTGTCCGTGTAAGTAAAAAGATCTCAGAGATGGTAAGACCTAGAAGCACCAAATTTGGCATGAAGACTTATACTTGCACGCAGATCAAGTTTATTTCAAATTTTGGATACATCGCCCCCTTACCACATTTTGAGAATTATCAAGCTAGATAGACGGGAGATCGTGGCTCGAATCCCAGTAAAAGCAGGCTTAAATTTTTTTATCCTTTTTTTTTTAATTTTTGTTATTCATTTAAAAAAAGTTTTTTAGTTTTTATTGAGTTATTTTAAAAATTGCTAAGACTTTTAAATACAAAACAGAGAGCACAAATACGAAACACAAATATAGTTAATAGAAAATTTGAGTGGGGTTCTCTACTACCTTAGGGTATTCTACTGTCGGGCTCTCCCGACTGAATGATATATTTTTTTCTTAAAATTAGTGATATTAACAAAAAAATATAGCGCAAGGTAACTTTGGCGCATCAAAGTTTGGATACCCTTGCAGTGCCCTGTATAAGTCGTCAGATTTTTTACATGTTACAAGTTGATTTCGAACCGATCGTTCATACGGCAGCTATATGATATAATAGTCCGATTTACACCAAATTTGGTCAGGCTGCTTGAAACTATACCAAATACACAATCTGTGAGTTTGGCTATATGATATAGTTGTCCGATTTGAACCAAATTTGGTAAGGATGCATAAAATTGTGTCAAACACACAATGTGTGAGTTTATTTAAGATATCCTAAGAAACAAAAAGTTTTTCATACTAAATGTTGACTTCGAACCGATCGTTCCTATGGCAGCTATATGATACAGTGATCCGATCCGATCGGTACCGACATATTTTCTGCTCACATCAAAGAGACGGACCTATACCAAGTCTCATCAAAATAGCTTAAAAACTGAGAGACAAGTTTGCATAGAAACAGACGGACATGGCTATATCGACTCAGCTCGTCGCACTGATCACGAATATATAACTTTATGTGGTCCTTTCAAATTAATTACCCAAAACGAATAATGATAGGATAAAACGACCGCACAACAAATCAGACAAGGAGAAGGTTACAATCTTAAAGAATCAAATAAAGGCATTACCAGCGGTTCCTTCTCACTATTACGACAACAAACGCAATAATATTGCAACCTTATATAAATGTTATATTAAATATATGATTTAGTCGGGAGAGCCCGACAGTAGTATACACTGGGATAGTACAGAAAGCCACACAAATTTTCTTCTAAACATACAAAATAAAATTTTTAAATGTATAACAAAAGTTAAAGAATTTAAGCATGCTTTTACTGGGATTCGAACCACGATCTGCCGTCTGCCTTGATAACTTAAAAGAGAGAGGGAGAGAGGGCGAAAGCTCACAGCAACAACATTTTAGTTTAAATAACTAAATAATTACTATTTTGATAAAATTTTCACGATGCATCCATATTTATTCAAGTATTGCCAAAGCTCAAGTCTCTAGCTTGATAATTAGTGTTATGTATTGTTTTTAATTGTGAGTGAAGGGGGCGTGGCAACCAAAATACCCTTGATCTGCATTCCAAATTTGGTGTTCCTAGGTCTTACCATCTCTGAGATCCATTGTTTATACGGACGGACAGACGGACATGGCTAAATCGACTCAGCTTGTCGCCCTGATCAAAAATAAATATACTTTATGGGGTCTGCTACACCTTCTGGTGTCGAAATCAAAAAAATACCAATTTAAAGGATAAAATGTCTACTTTAACATTTTGACTTCATTTGTTGTCTAAATTTTCTTTAAATTTATAACTATCAAACTATCAAAATACTGCAAATTTTAGGTCACAGCTTATTTTATCGAATACAGTCATTTTGCCTCAGAGATCTTAATATTTTATTCTATAGTGATAAGTGAATTGTTTAAATAGAAAAATGAAGAGAACTGGATAAACTGACATATAAGGCCAATTTCGATTTTTCAATAACGCAATAACGCTATGTGACACATAACCGCTTTAGGGTAATTGATCTGAGATATAAGCACTATGTGGCACATAAATGAAAACAGTGTGCCATACGTTTGCTGGCAGTTCTACTCGAAAACTCCACTGCCAACTTCTCCCATCTTAAGCCTTTCTGCTTACTAGAGCAATAAGCTCCACTTCTTCGTCCACAGTAAAATTTTTGCAACGTGCACGCTTACTTATTTTCGAGAAAATTTGAAAATTACAGTTAAATTATTTGATGATGCTACTCGTCATCAAAAATCACCTTTTTTCAAAATGCTGCCATTTTTTGCCCATATTTGCCATTTATAATTCAAGTGACACATAAGTTTATGTGTAGATTGAAAAATTTTAATTTTTTATGTGTCACTTTATTCACTGAATAATTTTATTTGAAATATAGTTATGTATCACTTTATAGTGACATTGTAAAAACGGCCCTAAGTGAATATATATCACTCAGTCGGAATAACACTACACAAATTTTCTTCTAAAAATAAAAAATTTTTTTAAATGTATAACAAAAATTAAAAAAGTATCAAGTAATCAAATTTTCTTCTTAACATAAAAAAAATATACTATTCAGTCGGGAGAGCCCGACAATAAAATACCCAGTGGATGTTTAGTGCGCCGTCCGCATTAGCTTGCGATTATATTATTATTTTAACTATACACACACGCACAATCAGAATAATTTTATAAGATCGTAATGAAAATTACGTTTTATATTAATTTATATTGTAGCAAATCGTTATAATTAAAATAACACTAAAGGAAAATTAACAAAACTGCAGCGGCGTAGTCAATAATGATCAAGAGGATGCATTCCCCTATGAACATTAAAATTTCCTTTCTATATTCCAGCACATGCTGGTTGCCTCTTACTAGAGCAATAAGCTCCACTGCAACCTGCACGCTTTCTCATTTTGGTGAAGATTTGAAAATGACGGTTAAAATATTTGATGTTGCCACCCGTCATCAATAATCAGCTGTTTTGTTCAAAATGCTGCCACTTTTTGTCCATACTTGCGATTCACAACTCAAAGTGACACAAAAGCTTGTATGTATATTGAAAAACTTAAATTTCTTATGTGTCACTTTATTCCATGAATAATTTTATTTGAACATAGCTATTTTTCACTTTATATGGACATTGAAAAATCGTCCCTAAATATATTATTGTATTATTTTTATGCGCTCCAACAACAGCTTATTTATATAAAGCGCCCAAAATAACAGTGTAGATGCCAAGTATATCAAAATGCACAATACTCATTTCTGTAAATTTAACGAAAAAACCAGATATTTGTCGATTTTTTTTCCGAATTGAGTGTAAATACTGCTTTAGTTGATAATTATTTTAATATCAGTTCTCTTGTTTTGAAAAAGCAAATTAAGCACTTTACTTGTTAAAGTTTTCAACTTTATCTCGAAAACTATCGATCGGTCCAATAAAAAGATTTACATTTTTGGAATCTACGACCCACAGTGACTAAAAAATATAGCGCAAGCTAACTAACTAGCTTTAAAAGTTTTTTAAACAGTTATGCCGCTATAAATTGGTAGTTTGTATTCATTCTTTTCAGCAGAAAAAATGACAAAAAAATTTGACAAAATTTTTATATTTATTAATATGCGCTTTAATGTGCTCATCATTTTGGATTCGGTGAATACGACGGTACTTTACTTTGCCAGAAGCTTTGTAACATTGTTAGTTGGCTAACTTTTTCGGTTAACGGGGCGGAAGGAGGCGTGTCAAAATTCTAAAACAAACTTGATCTGAGCCAGATGCGACGATTTGTAAAAAAAGACATTGTTTCTCCAAGAAAAATTCCTCTATTATCAAGACAATGCTTCGGCTCAAAAAGGTGCTTTGGCGATAGAAAAATTGAGTGACTTACAATGAATTTTTAGCACATCGACCCTATTCAGCAGATCTGTCACCCTCTGATTTCCATTTGTTTCCCACAACACAAAAAATTATTAAATGAATATTTTGAAGGCCTTTCAGAAGAACAATCCAGAGGGAAGGTAAATAAGATGGAAAATCGCTAGGGAAAATGTATTAATCTCATTAGTGTTGTTTAACATATTTTTTTATATTGTTTCATTTCCGCTTTCAAAACTTTTCAAGTAACCTAATACATACAAACTTAGAGGCCGAGTTAATTACTGCACAAATCAAGTAAGTCCGCCTAGGTGCCTTAATTAACTTGATTTTTCTCTAAAATAGTGAAATGTGCAGAACATATTTTTTGTATGGATTTTTAGATATTTTAAGAGAACTCAAATACGGATGACATTAGATCAATATGGAAAATGTATCAAAAGTGGCTGACAATTATCGCTACTTTTGGGAATATCTGTTTAAAAAAACAAACATTAAGCTACAATAGAGCAAGCTCGACAGTAGGAGATTCGTACTTATGGGAATAGCAAAAAGTAAAGTAAAAAATAAAGTAAAAGAAAAACACTGTAGTAGATTGGCCATAAGTAGTAGTAAAAAGCAAACACAACGCAAGCTTGGCCTGTTGTCTCTCTCTTCTTCCTTTGTCCAGACGCTGTGAAAAAATGTGAATTGAATAGCTTTCGCGTTTTTGTTCGATCGAAATTAAATGTTCAAGACAGATTCGGACTAAGTATAGTATATATTATAATAAGACTTTTAAATTTTTCGAACTTACAGATAATTTAAGATTGAAAACGTGCTATGACATCTCACAGCTTCCCACAACACCTTGAAGAAGGCTCGGAATGTCCCACAAAATTTATGTATATGTTCTTAATCAGAACGACGAGCTGAATCTATATTTCCTTGTCCTCCGGTCTGTCTGTTTCAATACAAACTAGTAAATTTTAAAGCTATCTTGATGACACTTGGCGCAGACCCGTCATTTTGCTGGATGCAGTCAATCAATATGTCAGAACCGTATCGGATCACAATATAAAACGGCCATAGAGACGATCGGATAAAGATCAGTGTGAAAAACATTGGGGGCATAGATAATTCAATTAGTAATCGCTCCTTTATTTGTGATGGATCACTAATCAGTACCTGCTGAATGGACATGATACTTTTTTTACAAATCGGCCTACTATATGATAAGCTTTTATTAAATCAGCCTACTAAGTACATGAAAAATCTAGACGAATCAGTATTAGGCATCACGCTACTTGTAAGATAAATTTTATTTGATGCCGATATATTTAACGTGCTTGAATGTAAGAAGTTGTAATCAGGTATCATGATTGGAGCTCTGAATAAGATAACTCTTCCACTGACACAAGGCAAAGCTGTCACTGAAAAACTCACAAGCTTCGTTCTTCTTTGACTTACTCTTTGCGAAACCTAAGACCTTTTTTGTTCGGTCGCTCCGCTCATGTGCTCACTCGAGACCCTTTACGTCGTAAAAACTAGGCAAATGGTCTTCCGAGCATGTATGTCTTGTCTGCGTGTGGATGGGTAAACGTTCACAGCGAGCCTGCTCTCTCTCACCACTTAAATGCTTTGCTGTGACGAAATAACTAAGGCAACAACGTAAAGCAAACGCAACAAAAATAAATCGGTAAGTAAAAGACCGATTGCTTGTTAAGATGAACTCGAAACCAGACAGAGAGAACACGAAGGAATCGAAAAAGAGGGTTGCTCTTCAGACACGCAGCGATACCGTCTAATTTAATCGGTCTTTTGAGTGAGCTGACCGCAGAGAAAAATTTGGTTAAGCACATGTTGCGGGCTCTGTCTTGTATTCATAAGATATGAGCCATGCTCACAGATTTTGTGATTAGCCCTACTTGGTTAGAATCCGACTAGTATGAAAATCTTGTAGGTTTGTTAAAAATTCACAATCAAACTTTCGGAGAGTGAGTCTGGTGCCGTTCTGTAAGGCCGGGCCAAATGGAATCACATACACTATATTTTGACATAGCCTACATATCGCTTATTTACTAGAAGAGCGACATATCTCAAAAATGGTTTGTCGAGATAGGATGATGCAATTTTTACACACCTTAGATAAGCATAAACTAAACAATTCTGCACCATTAACTCAAAAATCGTGTTTTCTGAGTTATGCCACTCTTTTAGTAAGTGAGCTTTATGACTTTTAGTCTTTTTTGCTAAGTTTCTTTGAATTTAAAAGGATTAAAACTAAAATTCTGGACCAATTTGAAGCGCTTTCGAGGAAGTCTTTGTATAATGTTGGTATTGCGCATTAAAATCAGTTATTGCATCATTAAAAAATTATATGCATAAAGTATATAATTGCCTTCTAAACAGCAACAGCTGCGGAAGCAACAGCACGAAGCACAGTTGAAATATGCTGTAAACTACAGTGGAGCAAGCTCGACAGTAGGAGACCCTGTACTTTTTGAGTGCAAAGCATTCACTATTGATTGTTCTTTAATGTTGCGTACCAGTTGAAAAACACAGAGATCGTTAGCGTCTCTTCTTTTTTTTTGCCTGTAACATTGTTATTTGAATAACTCCCGCGTTAATCATCCGATTTGAACAAAATTTTCAGCACAGTTTGGACCATAGCGTATATTTTAAGCAGTAAGCAACGGTAGAGCAAGCTAGTTAGGAGGAGGCACTGTGTATTCAGTTATTTATATGAACTTCTTCTTGATCATCATTTTCGCCCCATAGAATACAACGGTACTTAGCAAAAGAGACATAGTCAAATGTAGGCTATGTCAAAATATTCCGATGAGTACACATTTATTATGATACCCTATAAATACCATTGGGTCTTAAAAAACGATATAACTTCAAAGTCTTTAAATGGTGATTGATAACGCTTGATATTCCTACATATGTACATAATTTTTGTTAAACCATACTAATTCATTTTTTATGTAACCATAGGCAAGACAGCAACAATGACCAAGTTCATGGTTACGGTCACCAAAGAATGCCAACGAAGCATACAAAGTCGCTTTACACTGTGTTGTATGAAGAAATAAATCAAAAATGGCTGGTATTCTTCCCTATTCCTTCTATGACCAAAGCGCCAATGGAGTATAATTTAATATTATTTGTTATATACTTAATATTTTGGTTGTCCTCACGTTTTACTTAACAAGGTAAATAAACATAGTTACCCAATATACTGTAACTGGTTTAATTTTGTTTGCTGTTTTTTATGAGTATATATATATTAGGTTTGTTAAAAAGTAGTATGTAACGGGTATAAAGAAGGATCCCACAAAGTATATGTGTTCTTGTTCAGCACGAGTTTTGGCAAGTATCATTGCATCATTTGATATACATCGAAGCATTTTTAAAGATTTAAAGCTTCTTAAATGGGGAGAAATAATAATTATCCTATCGAAGATAATTTTAATTCATTATTAGGTGTTTTTAGAAAATACTTTGAGGAAACTATAGGTGTAGCAATATTACAGCAAAAGAAAAAAACTAACAAAATTGAAAATATTTATAAATAGTTTAAGATTTTTGTATGTCAACGACCTATTCTTTTGTATTTAGCATTCTTTTGTAGGAGTCCGAAAAGACTTTATTAAAAATCTGATTTCAGAAGTCAAAATTAATACTTAAGCGGGTTGTTACATTTTTATTTCCAGGTGAATTAAAGTATGATTTTCATATGGACTTTTCGAAGCACTAAACACGAAAATGTCAAGAAACATTATTTTTATTAGCTATTAAAATTTTTCACGAAGTTTGTAACGCATTAAAGGAGGCCTCACAGACTCCATAAAGTATATATATTCTTGATCAGGGCGACGAGCTGAGTCGATATAGCCATATCCGTCTGTCTGTCTGTTTCTATGCAAACTAGTCTCTCAGTTTTGAAGCTATCTTGATGAAACTTGGTACAGGTCTTTTTGCTGCACGCAGTACATATGTCAGAACCGGCCGGATCGGACCACTGTATCATATAGCTGCCATAGGAACGATCGGTTCAGATTCAACAAATAGTATGAAAGACTTTTTTGTTTCTTAAGATATCTTAAGTATATTTAGTATAATTTCGATCAGCCTGACTAAATTTGGTGCAAATCGGATTACTATATCGTATAGCTGTCATATGAACGATCGGTTCAAAATCCACATCTAACAAATTTTGTAAAAATTGGACGGCTTATGCAGAGCTCTGCAAGGGTATCCAAACTTTGGACCAGAAAAACGATAAAAACTGTTGCTTAGTGTTAATAATGTGAACCAAACTGAAATATTCCAAAAATTAAAATAATTTATTAGTTTTTTATAAAAATGGTAATTAACATTAAGGCAAATAAAATTTTAGGTAAAGATCATTAAACGTTTGTATGGCCGTGACGAACATCTGCAACGTACCGTATAAATTTAAATATCTGATTTTGTATATCACGAAAGTGATCAGTATTGATTAGACGTTAAGCTGCAAAATACATTTTTTCTGTTTTGTGGTTTGGTTACATTGGCCAGTACGTTATTCAAAAGTGATGCGCACTTTACTTACCAATTTTGTCTTCATTAAAAACTTGCAAATTCGATTTATAAGTTATTTTAATTACAAAAATTCATTAAGCTACGGTGGAGCAAGCTCGACAGTAGGAGACCCAGTACTTTTTTGAGTGCAAAGCGATCACTACAGATTATTTCAGTTTCAAAAAATTTCCATAGATGACGCCACTTCAGAGATTGATTTTGCCCGTAACATTGTTAGTTGAATAACTTCCGCGTTTATCATCCGATTTGGACGAAATTTGCTGGATAGGTTGGAACTATAGTCTGTATTATACATACCAAAAATCAAGGTGCTAGCATTAAAGGTGCTCTTGTAATTCGACTTGAAAATTTTGTATTTTGATTTGCGGGGGCGGAGGGGGCGTGGCAAAAATCTAAAACAAACTCGTTCAACTTGAGATATAGATGAACCTACACGCCAAATTTGGTGTCCCTAGCTCTTATAGTCTCTGAGATCTAAGTGACACAAAAAGGGACAGACGGACAGACAGACAGGCGGACATGGCTTTATCGACTCGGCTGTTGATGCTGATCAAGAATATATATACTTTATGGGGTCTGCCACGCCTCCTTCTGCCTGTTACGCACATTTTTTTTGCACAAACGTAATAGACCCATTTGTACTTTTTTAAAGTACTGGGTCTAAAATTGAATAGATAAATAAAGTGCCCGAAATAAGTAAATGGGACAAACATTTGGCATCCTGTATTAACCGTAAGATGCAATTCTTGGGTTTCTCTCTTCCCACTATATTTCGTTTATAGTGTGCTTATGCGGTAGGCAAAAAATTTCGAAAAAGTACCGCAAGACTTTTCCGTTATGTTTATTTATAGATGACAATGTTGAGTTTTCGAAAGAAATAAGTAAATGGGACAGATTAGTTTGTTTTAATTTGCGACTGGTTAACCACGTGGAGTTTGAACTTTTCATATTGAATTCTGTTGACATTATTAAAATAAACAAAAATAAGTAAGTTTGAAGTAAATTCATTACTTATAACAGCTCCTAATGGATTTTTTTGTTAAGAAATGTCAAGTTTTGGTCGTTTAACGGATATCGAGCGTGGAAGAATCTTGGAACTGCGTGATTCGGGGATGTCAATACGCAAAATTGCAGACAAGGTTGGCAGAAATAAGAATACGGTGGAAAAATTAATAAAGAACCCTGAAAATCATGTGGGAAACAACTCCGTTCTGGGCGCCCACCCTTGGTTGACAACCGGGACAAAAGGCGAATAAAAAATCTAGCGGTCAAGGAAAATATCAGCGCATCCCAAATACGGAGCAATTTGTCTCTACCGATATCTACGAGACGTGTACAACAAATTTTAAAGTGTTCCGAGAATGTTTCGTATGAAAAAAAACTGTTAAAACCGGAACTACTGCCTAGGCACAAAGCTGCTCGATTGCAGTTTGCAAACAAATATCAATTTTGGGATACTGAATGGGAAAATATAATTTTTAGCGACGAGAAAAAGTTTAATTTAGACGGCCCTGATGGCTACCGCTATTATTACCGCGATTTACGGTGCCCAAAAAAAGTTCACGTGTCCAGAAATTTCCACGGAGGATCACTTATGATATGGGCTGCGATCGGCTTCAATGGAAAGACACCCATGTGCTTTATAACGCATAAAATGACTGCACAAAATTATGTGGAGCTCTTGGAGAGTGTGTTAGTGCAATTTGGAGAGGATAAATTTGGTGATACCTGGATTTGGATTTTTCAGCAGGATAATGCACCCATCCATACCGCAAGGCTCACTAAGTCTTTTTTAAGGACTCCCAAATTCCTGTTTTAGAGTGGCCAGCACGCAGCCTGGACTCTAAATCCGATTGAAAATCTTTGGGGTATCTTGTCGCAACGGGTTTATGCCAACGGGAAGCAATTTTCAACTCTAAAAGAGTTAAAAGAAGCCATTATGCGAAAATGGGAGAAATTGGACATACAAATGCTCCATAACTTGGTCAATTCAATGCCAGGACGGATAGTGAAGGTGTTAAACAACAAAGGTGTTCTATTTAAGATATGAGTATAGTTTAAAAATTTTTGTTTTTCTTTTTTTTAAGTTTTGACATACAAATAATGAATTTGTCCCAGTTACTTATTTCGCTTCAGAATATTTTGTCTTAATTTTTTTCTTAATTTTCCCAATTTTTTTTTATTTAAATATGTTAAAATCTATTCATAATATTATTAAGTTTATATAATAATTTGTTTTTTGAAAATATATTAAAGGGTTAAGTTGTTATTCCTTAGAACGTAGTGTGTCCCATTTACTTCTTTCGCGCACCTTATATCTATAATAGCTGTGCTGTCATGTTCATATGATTCGTGCTGTTTACTTTGTGTAAAGGGAGAGTATTCCTTGTGGCAGATGTACATCAAACTGCTTTTTTTAGTAAATATATGCAGCAATTATTTTGATGTAGATATGCAACATACATACATAAGTTTATGTTTATTGTTTGTGTTATTTATTTATTATGCTTATTGGTATTGTTTTGGCTTCGTCGTGTGTGTATTAAGTTCTTCTATGTATTCTTTAACCATTTTATTTGTTAACAGGACTTGTTCTTAATACTATACGTTAACTCCCATCCGATTGTAACTATGGCAGCTATATGAAAGAGTCGTCCGATCTTGACTTTTTGATTTGATTTTTTCAGAATGTGTAAATAGTGTTGAGATAGCTCAAAAAATATCAAAGCTCTTTATACTAAAGTTTTACTTGCATCCGATTGTTCTATTAGATAAGTCAATACATAATCTGGCAGTTTGGTTGAGATAGCTGTAAAAACAAACATTTTTTTGATACTGAGCAATCTTGACATTTGACGCCCCCATTTGAACCCCTTCCAGGACAAAGAGTTTAATAATAATTTGCAGCCCCAACAAATTTGATGCATTTATGCAACAAATGCTTTAGCCTTAATAAAATCTAAAGTAATTAAAATTTTTAAGAACAAAAAGAGGGTATTTTTTATTTTCTATTTTATAAAAAAAAACCTCACTACAAAGGGTTAATCATGATTAGAGTTTATTGTATGTGTATGCTTAAGATTATTTGTAACTGTATTGGAAACTGTTTATGTATCTGCATTTGATTCTGTATCTATAGCATACCGCCTCTAGGTATTCTAGCCGTTTTTTTGTGTATGTCTGATAAAGATGTAATTATTTCATCAGAACTTATAAATTATCTATTGAAAACATCCTCATTTTGTTTAACCCGCCTGATTTTTCAAAAAAATTGCACCCAATGTTTTTTGAATTTATATTTAGCTTCTTGTGCTTCCTCTGAAACATAAACATCGATATTGATTATTTTCGTGCGATATACGAAGAAAATGAATTTCGCATGTGTATCGCATGAAAATAACCAATATCCATATTAATGTATCGCACGAAAATGGGCAAATATAAAATTTTAAAATTATGTCTTGCCATTAAAACACGTACTAGTCCATTATTAATGAACCGATTTTTATGAACGAAGGCTTGTTTTACTCGGGAGTCCAAACTCTATGCTCATTTGTTTTCTTACTTTTGCGATTAATATACTTTTTGAATTTTTGCCTGTACCCCTTTTTGAGTTTTTTACACAAAAAAATTTGAATTTTTAAACTTTAAGAGGCTCTAAAAAAGCGATCGAGCTGATTACAAAACTTGAACTTTAGTTAAAGACTAACTTTGTTGAAAACGGTAATCGGGTCTACGATTTATACTCGAAAAAGCTGAGTAAATATCTTTAAATATATTTGAGTTATAGAAAAAGAAGGACATATTTAAATTCTGCGACCAAAAATGTACTGGAGGCCAATTTGAGTTTTTGTGAACATTAGATTAAATTAATATGTTGAAAATTTGTAAAAAAAACTCTATAATTCTATAAGAATTAGATTAAATTTATGCTTCATCAAAAATATGTTTTGTAAATATAAAACCTTAGATTTTTATATCGACCCCTTTTAACGAACTTATCGTATAAGCCACATTTTAATAAATTGATTTTTTGACGCAAGGTTGTTCGACTTTCCAAAACGATTTTGTATGCAAGCAGATAAAATGCTCTCCTGTAAGATTTTATTTTTTTTGTAACAAGATAGTTTAAGTCGATATGTTAATTCAAATTTAGTTTATATTATCAGAGATATTAATGGCATAGCAACATTTTAGATAATCCTAGAATGTATTGCGATATATACATATATTTAAAAATAAAGAAAAAAACGAGTTTTAATTTTTTTTAGCGAAATGAGAAAGAAAAAGTATTTTTTTTTACTTTTCTTGTATCTATTGATTTTTTTCTTAAATCTGAAACTAACAAGACGTTTTCAAATCTTATAAGTACTGTGACAGATAGCTTTTAGTTTTAAGTGTGTTCTTTCGGTTTCAAGGGGTACTCCTAGGTACGTCACTTCGATTGCTTGCGAAAGTCCGATGTAGTTTAATGTGAGCGGTGCGCAGTTTTGCTTGTTCAGGGTAAACGTAACATGCTTGAATTTTTGTTCATTTACTTTAAATCGTCAATCAGATAGCCATTTTTCTTCGTCGCTTAGATGAAGAGCTAATTGCGTAGTTGCTTGCATTGAGCATTTGGAGCGGCTGAGAATTGATGTATCATCCGCAAATGGAGATGTTGTGAGTCGTCTGCTTGTTGGGATGTATGTATAGAGGACTATCGGTCCGAGTACGCTGTCTTTGGGAATTCCGGCTCTGATAGTAAGATCGTAGGATTTAGCTGTGTTACATATACATAACTGCAAATTTTCTATCGTAGAGGTATGACTTTTAAAGCTCGTGTGTATAATTAGGGAGCATATTTTTAAGCATATACATTAAACCGTCTAACCAGACTCTATCAAATGCTTGAAAGACATCCAGAAATATTTCAGTGCAGTATTCTCGATTTTCAAAAGTGTTTTGTATTTCTGATGCTATACGACTGACCTGCTCATTGATGCCGGAAGCCTAATTAATGCGATGGGATTTAGTTGTGGATTCTTAGAAATGGCTTTATCCGCGTCAGCAGGCATTTTTCGAAGGCATTCCTTCGATAGACACGATAAAAGGCTTATAGGTCTGTGCGGCGCTTGAATTGGCTTCGGTACCATTATGATTATTGACTTTTTCCATCTCTATGCAAAGTGGCCTAGTATTGCGATATCATTGAAATGCTGAGTAAAAGTGCAGACCGTAAAATATAGGATCAGTATTATCAGGTCGCATTCCGGAGATTTGTTGAGGTTCATATAAATTTTGATAATTTTAGCGGTTTCCTTTGGGAAAACTCGATTGGTTCATGCTGAAGCTGAGCGTCACTTCTTAAAGTCGGTAGTATTAACGCATTTGTTGCAGGATTTGGTTGCAACACATTGTGAAGCGAACTGCAAATGTGCTTGCTTTATCTTCATCGATGCGGACCCAACCGGCTTTAGAATTTTTAATGGGCATCACGGTTTCTGTAGGTATGGAAAGAGTGGGGTGAGCACTTCATAGTGTGTGTTTCGTACAAAATGTTGATACGAAGGCGATCTGCAAGATTGCTAAGATTCTCGACGTAATCTACGCTCTTCATGGACGAGCTGTTCGATTTGTAGATTTGTCTTCTTTTGGTTGTGTAGTGCTGGTGTACTTTGAGGTGTGGAATTGTGAGCTGCGATGACGAAGACGGATTCCAGAGTACTTACTAAACTTTTGATGTCAGCTTCGAAATTAAGAAGAGGTTTTAATTTAATATGTGAACATATATATTTTCTGTATCTAAGCCAATTGGTTTTATGCGATGTCAATCTAATCGCTTGATCTTCGGATTCATTTAGTTGGAGTTGCTTAATTAGAATAGGCTAGTAAACAGATGAGAGATCTAAAAGTCACTCGGCGCTTATCAGAATTCAAAGAATATTTTTAGAAATTTCAAAATCAATTAAATCCGGTAGTTTCTTGGGATCAGATGACCAGTATGTTGATCTGCTAGGAGCAGCGTGGTCGAAATTATTGTTAGCTTTAATAACGACATTGTAAAGCTGCTTTCCTTTAGGGCTCACGAGTTAAGATTCCCAGTCAAGATTCCCAGCTTGCCATTGTAGTCTCCTGCTGCTATGAAACTGTTTTTGTTATTGTGAAGCGAGGGAAAGTTGGTTACCAATGAGTAGAGTAAGTTGGTTACCATTGTCCAGTTGTATGTTTATAGTTTTGGCCAGCAGGTAGTTTTCACCTTACTCCTTATGGCAGTGGTGCATGATACGGTTTCTAATCAGGAAACCAGTATCACAATGAGCCTTACCATTGGATGATTTGTTCCGTGTAATGAGTAGCCTCGTAAACTAAAATTATACTTGTTTGTAAGGTGTGTTTCTGAAAGTAGCTTAACGTCCATATGTTTGTCGAGAAGGAATTGAGCTAACTCGAGTTAGCCATTAGCATTTCACATAGATATACGTAGGAAAGTCATTAATTATTTCGATTTTTGTGATACCAGCATTTGTATCAAAAGATAATATTGCTTCAGAATTGCTTTGTTGCAACCCCGGTAGTTGATACTGTTTTGCGTGTTGAGTTCAATGTGATCTGTTTGTAAGAACGGTATATTTGAGGCATAGGCTCCAGTCCTGCTTTTAGCCCGCTTAAGAATGTCACGTTTTTTGTCAAGTTTTCGGGGCTAAATGAGGATTTGGCCGCAGTCCAAAAGCGTTCAGTGGTCATTCACTGATGAAGTCGACTTTATATGTATATCCTAATATAAAGGGCAACCTTTGTAATTAACTGTGTGATTACCAACGCAGTTGCCGCACTTTTTTGGGCTGTGTGCGGAGTCGTAAAGTAGTTTAGATAACTTGTACTTTAAAAAAGTACAAATGGGTCTATTACGTTTGTGCAAAAAAATGTGCGTAACAGGTAGAAGGAGGCGTGGCAGCCCCATAAAGCATGTATATTTTTGATCAGCATCAACAGCCGAGTCGATATAGCCATGTCCGTCTGTCTGTCTGGCTGTGTTTTGCAAAGTTGCTGATCTTTCGCCAGTAACCGTCGAAGTCTGCACGCTTCAATGGTACTGGTTAGATCTTTACAGGAGGCAGCCTACGATCATTATTTGCTTTTCCTGCGTTCTACCTTAAAATTTTTGAAACTAAGGTGGTAGGTCTTCCGGTCGGCCTGATAGTTTTTGACCTTTGCTTTATTGCAAAGTTTTATTGTTTACTTCCTAATCTGGCCCAACTCCGGTGTCCACCACTTGTTTCGGTTTGACTTTGGAGGTCAGCTGATATGGGTGGATTTGCTGATGGCTTTACGCTTTTATATCACCTGAAACCTACGAAGTCGGCCAGGAAAGGAATCTCTAGTCGAAACATGGCAACATGCTAATCAACTTTTCCAGAAGGACCCAGATTGGTTCAGTCGATAATGACTACCTGGAGTTTCGGCTTTGAGCTTAAGCTAGCTATCCCCTCTGGACGCATCATCTTGCTCCCAGTAGCCTTCGCCGAGTCGTCGGTCCTCTGTCTTTTGTTGACAAAGGCGGGGCTCTATCTCCTCCTCCCTCCAACCGTTCCCTTCTTTTAGGAGAGTGTAGTCGGTGCGGCTGTTTTTGTCGGTGCCGCCTCTTCTCCTTTTAGAGAGTTGGACCTCAGCATTTCCTCCATCATTGATGATGAAGCAGTGACCTCCCAGTTAGCAGTAGTTGGGCTGATGCCTGAGTACCTTGCTCAACCGGATCTCCCTTCTGCACTCTTATACTTTGTGAGGCAGCTTGGGTGCTATCAGTAAGCCTCCCAAAACGTCTCACATTTTACTTACACATTGTAGATCGCAAGAAGTTGCAATATTTTTCTCTCTCGCGGTCAGTGACTCTGGGTTGCGTACTTCCAGTCCCTTGAGGTGCTTTGAGGTGAGAGCCATCACCTTGGCTAAACACTGCATTGCCTTGGACAGACAAGTGACAGTGTATTAACCGTTACGTCACAATACAGCGTCCATTGCTCTTTAAATTAAAGTTTAATTTGCATCCGTTTGATCCTATGGCAGCTACATGATATAATCGTCCGATTTAAGCTTTCCATGCAAACTAGTCTCTCAGTTTTGAAGCTATCTTGATGAAACTTGGTACAGGCCTTTTTGCTGCACGCAGTACATATGTCAGAACCGGCCGGACCGAATCACTTATATATAGCTGCCATAGGAACGATCGGTTCGGAATCAACAAATAGTAAAAAAAACTTTTTTGTTTCTTAAGATTACCAAACTCACACATTATGTTTTTGATACAGTTTTACGCAACCTTATCAAATTTGGTTCAAATCGGACTACTATACTATATATATTTGCCATAAAAACGATCAACATTTAGTATGAAAAACTTTTTTGTTTCTTAAGATATCCTAACCAAACTCACAGGCTGTGTATTTTGTATAGTTTCAAACAGCCTGATCAAATTTGGTACAAATCGGATTACTATATCATATAGCTGTCATATGAAATATCTGTTCGAAATCAACATCTAACAAACTTTAGCCCACCAAAGTTAGCTTACATTATGCATATTCTGTGTCTTACGCATCCTATCAATTTAAGAAAAAAATAGCTTGAGCAATTTTTATTTGTACAAATTTATATATATATTTTTTTTAAATATTTCTATAACATGCCATTAATATGATTTTGTTTTAAAAACATAGTATCTATCTCGTTTTAGAAATAATGGCGAACACAATAAATACGGGAATGTCAGATATGACATCAATATCTGAAATAGACGAAGATGGAATAAATAAGAATCTTAAAATTCGATATAATGCTGATGTAATATATGTATCCTTTTAAACAGTTTTGATTATTAAGCTTTATGCCTTTTTTAATCGCAGATAATATTATACCTTCAGCTTCACTTGCAATTCAGTATGTTTAAAAATGTTTGGGTTTGTTAAATGTGTTAATAAACTGTTGAATATTTTGATACATAAATGTTGAACATATGGAATGGATTACGACACATTGCTTTTGTATAGATGCCCCATAATATTTTTTGTGTCAGCGTATAAACGTACAAACTGAAGGCGATCAACAAAACAAAATCATTAAAAACATTTCAATCCTCAATAAGCTCCAGTTTTTGTTTTATTTTGAATATTTTTTTAAGCTTTCTTTAACTATGTACATAAAATTTACTTATTTTCGATGGCTTTTGTTGTGGTGTTTCTGGCAAATTTATTTGTAATATTTGTACTTTTAAATAACTTTTATGAAATTATTGAAATCAACACACGAAAGTCGCCTATGAATTAAAATTAATTTTGTGAAATGAGTTTAATTTCATTGAAAATACCAAAAGTACATAGATCAATAGCATTTTCGCACGGAAATTTCTGAGGTGTCACAAAACGTCGAGTAATTTAATTTTTTTTGTAGCATTTTAAATTTTTTTTTAAGATTTGGCAAAACAAAAACTGCACAAATGTTTTTACAAATTGCATAATTAGTAAGAGTACTTTTCAGTAAATTTTTTTTTCCTCATTGCTACTTTTTTTATATTTAATTTAAAAAAAACATAAGTGATTCTATAGGTATTAGAAATGTTTTCAGGAATGTTTTCCTGCAGGAGAAGTATGAGCGCCTTCCTGACGCGTTCTACTATGTTTAGCTTTCATAAAAGTTTTGGATTTAACATCACTTGCCTAGCTCTTCTGCACCCCTCGTGAATTTTCCATTTTTCGTTGGCTTTGGTGCCATGTAGTTTGTGGATTTCATGTTTAATGGAATTCAGAGGTGGGCGCAACTCTTCTGGTGTTGTTGTCATTTCTGAAGCTAGTCTGGCCAGCTCGTCCGCTTTTTCGTTTCCCGTGAGATCCCTCTGACCAGGGATCCATATCAGGAAAACAGTGTTGTGCATTCAAAACTCGTTTGCAGTTTGTTGTTAGTACCGAGTTTTTTCGAACAGAGTCGAGTGCTTTGATTGCCGCTTGGCTATCCGAGAAGAATGCCACATGCTCGCTCTAACAGATGCTTGGCTGCTGCCATTATTGCGAAGGTCTCTGCTGGAATACATTCGCCACTCCTGGCAAATGGAAGGACTTTTTCACTGCCAGTTCCAGCGAGTATACTCCGGCCCCCACACCACAGTCCATCTTAGATCCGTCGGTGCAGAGTTTCTTAACAAATGTGGCATCCAGGTTCTCGGCAGCCCACTCGTCTCTTGATGGGATTCTAGTTTTAAAGTTCTGGTCAAAACTTATTTTGGCGATTGCATAGTCCGTTTTCGTGGACGAACGTATTGGTTTTCATTTAATATGCTACTGTGTCCTTTCGTTTCTGGCTTTCCAGGAATTTCTTGAGCCGTAAGGCCGATTGTAAAGCCATGCTTACGATATGGGTTTCTATTGGTAGAAGATTCAGTATGGTATTCAAGGCCATTGTTGGACAGGATCTCATAGCGCCTATGGCTTCTGCGCATGCATGTCCGCTGAATTCTTGTGAGCTTATCAATATTGTATTTCTTTGCCAATGCTGGCCACCATACCAGCGCTCAGTATGTGAGAATGGGTCTAACTACTGCAGGGTACATCCAAAGTGTAATCTTTGGATGCAGTCCCCACGTGTTGCTAAAGGTTTTTCTGCAGGAGTAGTACGGTATGCACGCCTTCCTGACAGGTTCTTCTATATTTAGCTTCCATGAGAGTTTTAGGTCTAGTATGACTCCTAGATACTTTGCTTTGCTATATAGTTTCAGTCTTTGCCCGCTTAATATGGGCTGGCTTAAGTTGGGGATCTTTGTTCTTCTTATGAAGAGCATCAATTCCGTTTTGTTGTGCCCACACCAAGACCGCACGACTTGTCTTCAGTTTTATGTCGAATGTGAATATCCAGTCTTAAGATTGAAGGATGTAAGGCTGAATGGTCTATAGTCCTTAGCTAGGATATGGCCTCTTCTGCCTGGTTTAGGAATGAATATTACCATTGCCTGCCTCCAGACTGTCGGAACATAGTTCTGTTTAATACAGGCCTTTAATATGTTCATCAGCAACGAGATTGTGTCTCCATCCGTGACTTGAAGCATTTTTGGATTTATTCCGTCCGGTCCTGGACTTTAATATGGTTTAAAAGTATTTATTGCCCAGATTGGCTTCTTTCTGATTCTTTGGACGACATTGTTAAGCTTCCGTCCGCTTTGTTAAGAAGACT
Organism: Drosophila putrida; assembly: GCA_037043535.1. Classification (NCBI taxonomy): domain Eukaryota; kingdom Metazoa; phylum Arthropoda; class Insecta; order Diptera; family Drosophilidae; genus Drosophila; species Drosophila putrida. The sequence goes on from JBAMBI010000459.1 coordinate 276,985, forward strand.
TGGGCTGTTGTGTTCTTTCCATAGGATTTTGGAAATTCTTGCCGTGTCCTTTACGTTTTCGATGGATTCACAATATTTGACCCATGAATCCTTTTTGGCCTTATGTAACTCTTGCTTATATGTTTTTAGTGCATTCTTGTATGGTTGCCATATCTTACTAACATAGCTCTGGTTGAAGGCATTTCTTGAATTCTTCCGGAGTTTATTGCTTCCTTGCGTCACTGGGCATGAAGAGGTGTACGACTTGTTGAAGATCTTATTCGAGTGTCCAATCTCCTCATCTATATCCTTGGTTGAGAGACATTTTTTTTACACTGAGATTTCACTTTGGATTGAACTAGTTTGACGAACTTGTTCCAATCCGTTTTCCGTGGGTTACGTAACTTCTCGGTCTTGATCACTTCAATATCAATTCCGAAGAGTAGGTATGTATGGTCTGAGAACGATTGACGCATGGATACCTTTCAGTTATTTATTTTAATGTGACTATAACAAGTTAGCAAGGTGAGGTCTGAAACCTCTTCCCAACCTTGATGTTCCTCGCTGCTGGGACACACAAAGATTGGAGTATTGCCCTGGTTGTAAATGAAAATATTTATACCCTTGCAGAGGGTATTATAACTTTTTCACTAAGTTTGTAACGCATTAAAGGAGTCCTCACAGACCCCATAAAGTATATATATTCTTGATCAGGGAGACGAGCTGAGTCGATATAGCCATGTCTGTCTGTCTGTCCATCTGTTTCTATGCAAACTAGTCTCTCAGTTTTGAAGCTATCTTGATGAAACTTGGTACAGACCCGTTTTTTTGCTGTACGCAGTACATATGTCGGAACCGGCCGGATCGGATCACTATAGCATGTAGCTGCCATAGGAACGATTGGTTCGAAATCAACATTTGGTATGAACAACATTTTTGTTTCTTAAGATATCTTAACCAAACTCACATATTGCGTGTTTAGTACAGTTTTATAAATTTTTACAACATTTGGTGCAAATCGGTGAACTATATCATGTAGCTGTCATAAGAACGATCGGTTCGAAATCAACATTTAACAAGTTTTGTAAAGAATCTGAAGGCTTATACAGGGCACTGCAAGGGTGCCCTATAGCTTGCGCTATATTTTTATTATGGTTTTTATGGATCAAATCCGACAATGATGGCCGCAGCTCCACCTACTGAATGGGGTGAATTTTGTCTTCTCCATCGAAGAGCTTCATCCGATTGTTATTTGGTTTGTTTGCCTTGTTTTGCGATATTTCACTTAATTTTGATTTTCAGAATAATGAAAATTTAAAGCAAAGTCCCGCGCTTTAAGAATCGAACAGCTTTTTGGCAGCTCTATCATTTTGATTCGCTGGATACTGCCTGGCGGATACATTTCGATTTCATTCTGACCCATTTTTTTTATTAAGTTTAGGTTTATCAGAACCCATTTAGGTCTACTGGACACTATGCTATAAACAGAACTAAAATAAATGTAGACTGAAAAGGGCAAAAAACACCTTACTATTGAAAAAATATAGCTCAAGCTAACTTTGGCGCACCAAAGTTTGGATACCCTTGCAGAGCTCTGCATTTGATTGCCACCAACTTTGGTCAGACTGTTTAAAACTAGCTATACCAAATATACAATCTGTGAGTTAAGTTAAGGTATTTTAAGAAACAAAAAAGGAATTTTTATACTGATCGTTCCTATGGCAGCTATATAATATAGAAATCCAATTTGAACCAAATTTTATAAGAATGTATGAAACTGTATCAAACACACAATCTGTGAGTTTGGTTGATATATCTTAAGAAGCAAAAAAGTTTTTCATACGAAATGCTGATTCCGAACCGATCGATCTTATGGCATCGATCTTATGATACAGCGATCTAATCCGGCCGGTTCCGACATATGATATGTACTGATATATTACATAAGATAGCTTCAAAACTAAGAGACTCGTGTGCATAGAAACAGACAGACAGACATTCAGACAGACGGACATGGCTAAATCGACTAAGCTCATCGCCCTGATCAAGAATATATATACTTTATAGGGCCTGAAGGTGCCTTCCTCAATGCGCTACAAACTTTGTGACAAAACAATAATACCGTCAGCTAGGGCTTAAAAATGCAGTAAGCTGCGGTGGAGACTCTGGAGTTTTTTAGTGCAAAGCGTTCACTATAGATTCTTTCAATTTCAAAAAATTTACATAAATGGCTCCACTACGAAGATATCAGTTGATCAACACAAAAGGCACTATCGTCTCATCTTCTTCCTTTTGCCTTTAACATTGTTAGTTGAATAACTTCCGAGTTTATAATCCGATGGGATTGCTTTGGACCAGTGTGTATTATATATTAAATATATCAAAAATGTGCTATCATTAAAGGTACTCCAGCATCGAGGACTTAATTAATGCGGCGAATAGAGTTACAAAATAGGTAGAAGTAGTTCAGACATGGTTAGTCTTTTAGAAATACTTTCTGAACCGAATTGTGATAAATATTTTAAAGAAAATAAAAAAAAATATAGCGCAAACTAACTTTGGCGCGCCAAAGCTTGGATACCCTTGCAGTGCCCTGTATAAGCCTTCAGATTTTTTACAAAACTTGTTAAATGTTGATTTTGAACCGATCGTTCCTATGGCAGCAATATGCTATAGTGATGCGGCCGGCTCCGACATATGTACTGCCTGCAGCAAAATGAGTACCAAGTTTCATCAAAATAGCTTCAAAACTGAGAGACTAGTTTGCATGGAAACAGACAGACGGACATGGCTATATCGACTCAGCTCGTCGCCCTGATCAAGAATATAATGGGGTCTGCCATGCGATATAGCCATGTCCGTCTGTCTGTCCGTGTAAATAACAAGATCTCAGAGATGGTAAAACCTAGAAGCACCAAATTTGGTATGACGACTTCCTATACTTGCACGCAGATCAAGTTTATTTAAAATTTTGGATGTCACGCCCCCTTCGCCCATAAATACATAACACTGGTAATTATCAAGCTAGAGACTTGAGCTTCGGCACGAACAATACTTGAATGAATAAGGATGCATCGTGAAAATTTGTTTAGGATTGGATAATAAATACGGAAGATATTCACAATTATTCAATTCTTTAATTCAATGGGTTTTTATTGTTGTGAGTTTTCGCCCTCTCTCATTTTCGCCCCATATATACATATGCATGTAAGTGCGGACTGTGTTAGAGTGAGTCTTTTACCTCTTTCCCTCTCTCTTTCAAGTTATCAAGTGGTAGAGGTGGCGAGTAGGCAGACGAAAGATCGTGGTTCGAATCCCAATAATAGCACGCTTAAATTCTTTACTTATTAATTTTCAAAATTTTTGATATACACTTAAATTTGTTTTTTAAGTTTTTATTTAGTTAGACTTTTCCATACAAAAGAGACGGCACAAATACGAAACACAAGGTATTCTACTGTCGTGCTCTCCCGACTGAATAATATATATTTTTTAATTTTCAAATTTTCCGACTCTAGAAATTCATAAGTAAGCATCCATAAAGACTGACACCATTTTTCACACATTCATGACACGAAAAAACTGTCGAAACAATTATATGATGAGCTTTTCGGAAGAGCATGGCCATTAAATCAAATTTGAAAGCAGATCAAAAGTTTATTATGCTATTGTGAGCAAAAAGTAAGGTAGATTTTCAATTCAAACTTCGCTGGACTAAAATTTCGCGCTAGCTATTTTTTTCATGAGTTGAAAGCACTGTTAATAACTTCTGGGCCAAATTTCACGTCAATGTCATTATCAGTAATATATTTACGATTGTGTTTACCAAACTACCATGAGTGCATTTTTTAGACCCTGTACTTTAAAAAAGTACAAATGGGTCTATTACGTTTGTGCAAAAAAAATGTGCGTAACAGGCAGAAGGAGGCGTGGCAGACCCCATAAAGTATATATATTCTTGATCAGCATCAACAGCCGAGTCGATATACCCATGTCCGTCTGTCTGTCTGTCCCTTTTTTGAGTTCCTAGATCTCAGAGACTATAAGAGCTAGAGACACCAAATTTGGCATGTATGTACATCTATATCTTGCATTGAACGAGTTTGTTTTAGATTTTTGCCACGCCCCCCTCCGCCCCCGCAAATTTTTAGTTTGTATAATAATATAGACTATGGTCTGAACCTATCCTGCAAATTTCATCCAAATCGGATGATAAACGCGGAAGTTATTCAACTAACAAAGTTACGGACAAAATCAACTGAGTGGGGCCATCTATGTGTATTTTTTGGAACTGAAACAATTTGTAGTGATCGCTTTGCACTCAAAAGTACAGGGTCTCTTACCGTAACTTAATGCATTTTTTGATTTTTACAATGTCTAATTTGACTGAGCAAAGAAGGGCCATCAAATTTTGTTTGCGGAATAAAATTTCGGCTGCGGAAACGTTGAGGATGTTGCGGAAATCCTTTGGTAATTCTGCCATGTCGCAGAAAAATGTGTATAAGTGGTACACACATTTCAAAGAGGGTCGAGAACAAGGACCGAAAAAAGCACGTCAATGTCGTTCAAAAATCAAGGTGATGCCAATTATTTTCCATTTTCGTGGTGTGGTGCACTATGAATTCCTTCCATCTCGCCAAACTGTTTATAAATAATATTTTTTGAGCGTTATGCGTCGTTTACGTGAAGCAATTCGGTTAAAAAGACTAGAATTATGGGCAGACAACTCTTGGTTTTTACATCACGATAATACACCGTCTCACACTGTAATCGTTCTTCCTGACCATTTCGCCAAAAATTCCACGCATATTGTTTCGCAACCACCGTATTTTCCCGAAACTCAAGAGACCACTCCGGGGAACGCGTTTCGAGTCGATTGAGGAGATACAAGCTGAATCGAAGAAGGTGTTGATGGCTATACCGGAAGAGTCAATTTGGCATGTTTCGAGAAAGAACGTTGGCTTAAGTGTATTTCATCGAGAGGGGATTACTTTAAAGGGGATGAATTGGTTTACAAGAATAAATAAAGATTTTTCATTTTACAAACAAATCTACCTTACTTTTTGTTCACAGTGGTAATACTAGGGGGCTGTTGTGGGAAAATTTCAGCTCGACATCTGGAACGGTTTGGTCCACAGCGTGATGAGGCCGTCAATTAAGACAAAGAGTTTTATATATACAGATTATTAATTGGTTAATCTCAATACTGTTTAAATAGACCTACACTGGATCAATTTTAATCGCTGTTAACCCATATAAATGTATTAATATATTTAGTAAGGTAAGTTTCTTATGTATTCTCTAATTTTGAAATTAATGCAATTTTGAATCTAAGAGCACTGTCATTCGCGTTGATCGGTGTCATTTAATTATGATTGATTTTGGTCTTTCCAAAACGATTTGATTTTAGAAAAAAAAATACTGCCGTCAGTGAAGATTTGTAGAGACATTTGAGGTCCTGGAGTAGCTCCGATCCAATCTTCTCTTGAAGAAAAGTGAACATTGAAAGAAGTCGATGTATAGTCCTTAGGAATACAATAATCAGTCGCACTGACAATATAAGAGAAACCTGACAGAATGTTTGAGTGACCAAAGCTGGGGGTTTCAAATTTCATTTAATGCTGATGGAGTGGCGGTTTTCTTGCCCATCAGGTAAATGGGTAAGATATGGATGATAGCGTTTAGGGCTTCCCCTGGAGTGGTGCGGAGGCCTCCGGTTATACATAACTCGGTCGCTTGCTGTACTCTTGCGAGCTTGGAATTGGTCGTTCTTTTCAATAAGACCGGTTACCAAGCGACAACGCCATATAGTAGTATACAGCCAACGGACAATAGATGGTGTCATACCCCATATAAGCTCTATTGCTTTTCTGCATGTGTAAAGGGTTACGGTGGCTTTCCGAATTTTGCTTGGATTTACTCCTAGGCCACATTTGGTGGACCAGATAGAGAGTGAGAAGGGTATTTGTCATCCGATCGCACAGAGTCCGCATACGCTATCGCCTGGCAGCCACCCCCCTCTATGTTGCTTACCAGCTCGTTTACTGCAACGTTCCATAGAAGAGGTGAGAGAACCCTACCCTGTGGAGTACCTCTAGTGACGAATCTGGTTAAGCTGGATGAGCCTAGTAAGGCTTACATCTAAGTATTTGGTCGATAAGCCTTACCGGCATGGAGTCCACACCCAGAGCCGTCGGCGCGCCAGTAATTACGCATGGGAGGATGTTGTTAAAATCGCCCTCAATGTCAAGGAAGGCTACAAAAGCGTATTCTTTGTGATGGAGAGATTTCTCCACTAGAGAGGAAATGACATGTAACGCTGTTTCCGTAGATCTACCCTTACGGTATGCAGGTTGCGCATCTGAGATAGCAGCGCGAGGAATGCTACCAAGTAGCTTAAGACCCAAAAGTCTTTCCATTACCTTCGAAAAAAGGATGAGAGACTTATTGGTCCGAAGTCCTTGGGATGGCTGTGCGATGGCTTGCCTGCCTTAGGTATGAAGGTGCCTTTGGTCTTAATCGCCCAGGAGATGTTGTTTACGTTAAGCAGCTCAAGTGATGAGGTTGAGAAGTCAGAGGAGGGAAGGGTGAACCTTGGCCTACTGATTGAGCACCCCGGAAAGTGTGTGTTAAGTAGGAGATCAAGTGATTCCCCACTAGACGATGTCCAAGAGTTGTCCATCTTCCTTAGGTACCCTAAAGAGAATATAGACTGAAAGAGTACCTTTCTTAAGCAGGAGGCCTCCGAGGTACTTTCTATATCGCTGCAGAACTTGCGCCATGAGGACCGTTTGGTTCTCCTAAATTTCTTACTATAAAGCGCCAGTTTGGCTTTGTAACTAAGCCGAGCCTGGTCAGTTTTCAGAGCTTTGGCGATATTGAAGAGTTTACGTGAGCTCCGTCGAAGCTCCCCCAGCAGTGAGACCACCATGGGGGCAGAGGGCTACCCCTTGGTCTGCTGGGAGGGCATGATTCAGTTTGTCCTTTTGAGGTTCCTAAAGGGAACCCCAGTTGGAGTGGAAAGAGACAAAATTGTTTCCATATAACGGTGATCGGAGAAAGAATGTTCTTCGCGGACCTTCCATGAGGATATACAACCTTGTATCGAGTGTGAGACAAGTGTCCAATTCAACACTTCTGGTCGATTTTTAATTATAAACGTGGGTGTGTTAACCCTATTGCAAATTACTAGCCTAGTGTAAGTAAATAATTGAATAATAGTATTAGTGCTGCCCTACTGATGATGATGTGCGTTTGCGTCGCACCCAATAACGAGACCTATTCTCTTGTTTTCACTGTCCGCTACAAGGGACTCTCCCTCTGAAAGCAGATCGTCCTCGTCTTGGACGCCGACGCCTCTATGACCCCTGGCTAGGTCGCTTTTCTCGCACACATACCCCTTCAGTATGTCTGAGTCGGATTCACCCGCTTCCACTATCTCGGATACCTCGGCCATGTCCAGGTCGGGTTCCACGGGCTTTTCGACTGCAGTGGATCTATTCTTCGAGTCAGTCTTATAGATCCGCACGGCTACTTTTTTAAAACTTACTTCGCTACTTCGCCTGACTTTCGGATTAGATCCACTGAGTCTTCGTCGAGGGTAAACAATATCTGCCTAGATAGGCCTACCGCTTTCTCAACTTTTGCAACCCTTCAATTGGCTGTAGGAAGGTCTGGGTTGCATACTTGAAGATTTAGGATGCGCTTCGCCCACACTCTCGAGCTCAGTTTACTTGCGACCTTGTCCCAATCTACCACCTCAAGCTTAACCTCCGGATAAGCCTCGCCAAGTGCGGCAACCACCTTTTTGTAAACAGCTACGGAGTGGGTATCTTGGCATGCGATGGCTTTCACACAACCTTGATGCCACCCCGCATCTTCACAAGCTCGTTTTCCACCAGACGCCGCCGCTTCCGAGGAATTATATCCTTGGAGCCCCGGTCTAGGATACCAACGAGGATGTTGTCCCTGGCAACTTCAGCGAACCAACGGGTGGGAGCAAGTCTGGCCCGTTTGGCTTGGCCTGTCTGCGGACTCTGCTCTTCCTGCGAGCGTTGCCTTTTGTTATGAGCGGAACCTAGCTTGGACCCGCTCTTACTATAGGCAACGCTAGCTTTCGGAGGTTTGAAGTCCGGGAGTATGGAGCTGACCCACTTGTTTAGCTCCAGATCCTCTCCATCTGGTGAGCCGTCTGCTCCTGAAAAAATAAAGGCTGCACGTTGTCTGTCTTGACAAGGCACCTTCTTCGTCTGTTTTGAGGTGGAGGCGCCGTCTTAGGAATGCCTGGCTTGACAGTTCCCTTAACGGCTGGAAAGCCCTTGGGTTGGCTTGCCGACCCTGATCCGCCCACGCCAACTACCACAGCACGCTGGGTTTTAGTCAGCGTTTTGGCACCGCTAGGATCTGGCTTGGTCGTCGCAGTAGAGGGATTGTCTTGCCCCGCCCGACATTTTTGTAAAGGAGTGCCGGTCTCCTTAAAAGATTGTGCTGAATTAATTTTTTGAACCCACGAGTAGACGGGAAGGGGATGGTCCGCCACGTCATAGCCCGCAGTGACGTGGTAAGCCTAAATGAAACTGGAGGTCAGCTGGTCTCCAGAGTTTGCATATTTGCGATCGAGCACCCCCTCGACCATGCATCCATTGACATATGAAGTTCCGCCGTGGATAGGGGTGACTTGTTCGAAGAGGTTTCTTCTTTTAGCCCGACTACCATTATTTATTAAATGTCGACTAATAGCAATCGATGTACAATTATAAAAGTTTCATTAAAATTATATATACACTGACGAGCAAAACTGTAACACGAGATCGGTGTTCTCACTTCAACGGTGTGTATCTTCTTTTCTTCCCTGCGGATGCCAACGATATTAGTCTTGTTTTGTTGGTGGTTTAGTTAAATATGTTTTTTTTGAAAATTTGAAGCCATTAAGATCAGTCAGGTGAAATATGCCAAAGCAAAATTTAAAAAAAGACAAATATTATAGTTTTACACTGCGGGTATATTTTTGACAAATTTTTTTTTTAATTTTTCGATTTTTTAAGCTTCCGTTTGCGATTTGACATATTCTGGGTGTATCGTAGCACAAATTTAGGGGGGATACCGTACCATACATTCCTTGTCCTCTCTCAAAGCTCCATCATTTCATTTGGTGGGGTCGCGTATTTAGCCAGCTGCGATTTGACATGACTCCATAAGTTTTCTATGGGGTTCATGTCGGGAGATTGTGGTGGCCACTTTATCGACCGGAATTTTAGCTTGGAAGTCCAATCAAATGTATCAAATGAGACGTGTGCTTTGGGTCATTGTCTTGCTTTAATATGAATTTTTCATCAGCAAGACCCATATTCCCGATCCCTTCTTTCAAATTCTGTTGCAGAATGGTCAAATATTGCTCCTTTCGCATTATTCCGTCGATTAATACCAAAGGACCAACTCCATTTTTATGTATGCAACCCCAAACCATAATAGAGCCGCCGCCATGCTTTACCATTTGCCTCACACTACATGGGGACTGGATTGTGGGGTCTCTAGTCCCATGCCAGGAGCGTCTACCTGACTCAAAACGATTAATCTGACCATATAACCTTGAACCTATAACCTTGCTCCTGAAGGGAATGAGCAAGAAGCAACAGATAAAGTAAATAGTCTATGTAAGAGTAGATATAAGGATCCAGCGCAGTACCTAAGTTCGCAACCTGGCAACCCATTTTTGCCGGCTTCAGTTTGCTCAGGATCCATGGGTTGTTAGACGTCACAGTTTGCCTTCGAGGAAGGCATAGATTAAAAAAGCGGATCGATGTGTTATAAAAAAGGCACAGAGCAAATTCTAAGTCATTGATTGCAAAAAACTTGGACCAATCATGACTTATAATGAGATTATTTAATTTCCACAAATAATCTCTGTCAGAAAGTTTAGAGGATAAACAGAAAGATCCGATTGTGGAGGGATATAGGAACAGGTTATACAAACAGAAGTTTTACAAGCAGTTAATTTAATGGCAACATACTCAATATTAAACAAGCAAAAAATTAATTCCGATGAAAAATCAGAATCAACTGCGATTAATACACTTTCACCCACTCGTGACAAGCGGTCACATCTGTAAGTGGTGAACTTGTTATTAAATAAAGATATATTAGATATTTCTGGCATTAACCAAGTTCACAGGCAGCGAGACATTGGGTTTACTTCTTTGTGAGAGGTAGACTCCTTTATAACCAAGTCATTTGGCCAGAATTTATTACAACAAATAGTTGTAAATAATTCCGGCGACTCGTTCGATTTAATTGACGAAATGTCTCTTGTATATGAAAATTTGAACTTATCTGAACATTAGAATCTTCGACTGAACATACGCTTTAACGTCATCTATCGAAGTATCCGGACGCAATCTAGAGATAAATATCTGTTTCCTTAAGGGAACAGCTACAAGAGGAACAGCTACAAAGAGAGTAATAGGTACAGGCAAAGATGGCGCAGGCAGTGGGTTAATGTTTGATGATGGACCGGCATCATCATCATTAACTACAATAGTTGGATAAAGAGAAGAGCTCGCTATTAAAACATTAGGATCTTTAATAGGAGTGTAACAGAAGGTGCTACAAAAAGATGGAGGAGAGACAGCTTTATGGGGTGTTAACGAAGGCTTTAGAGATACGTCCAATACCTTAAGGGCATTAAACTGCATCTCCGCAGCTTGGAGTTCAGCGTGACACGTTAAAAAACTTTTTCGCAAGCTAGGGAAATTCTCTCTAGTTTGTCGAATAAACTTAGATATGTCCGCCTCAGCTTCAATACATGATTCGCATGACCATTTTAAGCCGGTATTATTGACAATCGAATCTTTCACTTTTATCGTGAAGCCGGCACACTTAACATGTATAAATTTATTGCAAAGCCAACAACCAATGCATTCAGCTTTTGAGTCATGTTGGCACTTGCAGTTTTTGGCACAACAGACAAACATAATTAAAAAATTAGTAAGGCTTACGGAAGGGTATAAAAATAAAAAAATAAAAAATATCATTCAGTTGGGAGATCCCAACAGTAGCATACCCTGGGGTAGTAGAGAACGCCACACAAATTTTCTTCTAAACATAAAAAAAATTTTGAAATGTATAACAAAAATTAAAAAGAAAAAATTTAAGAATTTAAGCATGCTTTTACTGGGATTCGAACCCAGGTCTCCTGTTTGACTACGTGGCATCTCTATCACTTGATAACTTCAAAGAGAGAAAGAGAGAGGGCGAAACCCACAACAACAACAGAAACAACACATTAATTTAAAGAATTAAATATTTGCGAATATCTTCCGTGTTTATTATCCGATCTTGATAAAATTTTCACAATGCATCCTCTTTCATTCAAGTATTAATCGTGCCAAAGCTCAAGTCTCTAGCTTGATAATTACCAGAGTTATGGTTTTTCTCATATTGCAGGTAAAGGGGGCGTGGCATCCAAAATTTGAAATAAACTTGATCTGCGTGCAAATATAAGAAGTCTTCACACCAAATTTGGTGCTTCTAGGTCTTACTATCTCTGAGATCTCGTTGTTCATACGGGCGGACAGACGGACAGACAGACGGACATGGCTATATCGACTCAGTTTGTCGCCCTGATAAAGAATACTTTATGGGGTCTGCCACGCCTCCTTCTGCCTGTTACATACTTTATTTTTTGAACAAACTTAATATACCCCCAGGGTATAAAAAGAGAAAGAAAAAAAAGTAAAACGGCACTACTCAGAGAGTGCAAACTAAGAAAGCAAACTACGAGAGCGTTAGTGAGAGAATAAGAGCGTACGAAACTTACACAACAACAACAACAAGGGAACAGTTATAACAATGTAAGTGCACAAGAGACACAAGCGAGAGAGTGCCAAAAGTTCAAAATAAAAACACAATATCACAGTAGTTAAACCGCGAATATTCTTTGTTAATTTTAAGCAATTTGACGATTGTTAACAAACAAAACACGGCACAAACAACTCAGCAATCTACGAGAGCACCAAACAGAATTATAAATGTTAAGCTTACCAATTAAAAACGCATAAAACACAAAAATTTCACAGAGCACAAGCAAAACACAACCGGTCACAGTGCAAGTTAGTTTTTTAGTTTGGTCAAGCTGTTTGAAACTATGCCAAATACACAATGTTTGAGTTTGGTTAAGATATCTAAAGAAACAAAAAAGTTTTTCATACTAATGTTGATTTCGAACCGATCGTTTCCATGGCAGCTATATGCTATAGTTGTCCGATTCGAACCAAATTTAGTAAGGATGCATAAAATTGTGTCAAACACACAATGTCTGAGTTTAGTTAAGTTATCTTGAACAACAAAAAAGTTGTTCATAGTAAATGTTGATTCCGAACCGATCGTTGCTATGGCAGCTATATGATATAGTGATCCGATCCGGCCGGTTCCGGCATATGTACTGCGTACAGCAAAAAGACGCACCTGTACCTTTTCGTTTCGTCACGATAGCTTCAAAACTGAGAGACTAGTTTGCATAGAATCAGACAGACAGATGGACAGACAGACGGACGGCTATATCGACTCAGCTCGTCGCCCTGTTCAAGAATATATATACTTTATGGGGTCTGTGAGGTCTCCTTCAATGCGTTACAAACTTCGTGACAAAATTATAATACCCTCTGCAGGGGTATAATAACCACAACAGAAAGAGAGAGAAAGAAAGTAAAACAGCACTTCTCAGAGAAAGCAAACCAAGAAAGCTAAATACGAGAGCCTTAGTGAGAGAATGAGAGTGTACGAAACTCAGACAACAACAACAGGTGAACAGTTAAAACAATGTAAATGCTCAAGAGCCACAAGCGAGTGTACGAAGTTCTAAATAACAATACAATATCACAGAAATTAAACCGCAAATATTGTCTTTTAATTTTAAGTTATTTGAAGATTATTAATAAACAAAACACGGCACAAACAACTCAGCACTTTATGAGAGCACCAAGCAGAATTATAAATGTTAAATTTACCAAGTAACAACGCACAAAACACAAAAATTTAACAGAGCACAAACAAAACACAACCGGTCACATTGCAAGTAAGTTTACCTAGATAGCCAGCATCATGACAGAGACATGTCCGTACCATGACCAGTTTCCAGCCGCCCCCCGAGGAGAGTATAGTCGCAATTCCATCGGTTATATAGAAATACGGCAGAAGGACCAGGGTCCCCTGTATAACCGACGGCTGACGGCTAACCACGACGAATATCGTTAATCGCCTTCATTTTGATTTTGTCAACTAGTATGAATAATGTTGTTCTTAAGCTGTTATGAAACCAACTAGTTAGTATTGACAACTAGTTTTATGACTAGTTATAAGGCAACTTGAAAAAACAGGAGAGTTTTCCAAATCTATATACAACTTTAAATTTTCGGACGCGGTTCTAATAAAAACACTTGGAATTAGTGGAACTCAAAATTGCAATTTAATGATGGCACGTGTGGCTTCTTTTCGTGATATTTTGTAACTTACTTCTAACTAACCGGCGCAGTGGCACGAATGTTTGTTGAAATGCGATCGGAACCTGCACTGAGGTCCGAAGGCATTGTAAGAGAATTTATGATAAACTTATAGCTAAGAGAATGCATTGAGTATGTGCCATTCTATGTGTTTCCATGTTTATGTTCAATGTTTCAAATATTCATTTTCACGTACGAATTTATGTATTTATAAAGTTACTGCTGCTGCTCCAACACAACTTTAAAATAATCAAATAGTTCTAGTTCTAGTTCCAGATAAAGACATCTTGAAATTGACTGGTTGCAAACGGTCTAGATTTAGGCTAGTTGGTCAATACAAAATATGTGAACTCTCATCAGCTGTCTTTCAATCACTATTTGAAATTGGTTGAAATGAGATAAGACTTTGACAGCAAGCGGATTAGATTTGGGTGTCATGAGCTCAAATTGATTTCAATTTCATTAAGATTTCTACTATTTTGTCCGTCTGTTTAGAAAATATTTTTTAGTACTAAAAAAAAACGGTATTAATCTTATTACCCTGTGGTAGTAGAGAGCTCCACTCAAACTTTCTTCTAGTTATATTTGTGTTTCGTATTTGTGCTGTCTGTTTTGTATTTAAATGTCTTAGCAATAATGAGCACGTTGTTTTCAAACTACGTGCATATTTAAAAATGTAAAAAGCTCCACAATAGGAGACCCCGTACTTTTTGAGTGCAAAGCGATCACTACAGATTGTTTAAGTTTAAAAAAATTTACATAGATGGCGCCACTTTGAAGATATCAGTTGATTTTGCCCCTAACATTGTTAGTTGAATAACTTCCGCGTTTATCATCCTTAAATGCCGTTAACATTGTATTCCATCGCCACCTCATCTGTCCTAACCAGTTTTAGGTTGAGGTTTTTTGAGGAACCGAACAGTCGTGAAATAGTTTTCACCTGAAATTAATAATGTTACAAAAAAATAGTTTAAACTGTTTGACATTACTTACGTATATCTTTCTGTTTCCAATACCAATGGCGTCGTTTAAGCTAAGTAAGCTTTCCTTGCTGGAAACTGGAAACACGGTCCGCAGCTGCCGGGTCAACATTTTTTGCTGGGCCACCTCCTCCAGCACAACTTTTACTGACCGCTTAATTTGGCCATTTCAGCCTTGAAAAAATCGATTAAAATATAAGTGTGAATAAATATAGAGAAAATTGAATTTTTTAAAAGAATATTCGAAATTAAACGTACCTTCTAACTCATCTATGTTCTCGCTTGATGAAAAAAAATTATAAAATTAGATTAGTAAGTTTTAATTTAATCTATATTTTATAATAAGTGTTATAATAAAATACTTTAAAGGGACTAGCGGTAATAGTGGCGAATCAAAAATTCTAATAAAAATGCAGCAATGGCATTATAATTAATTTGTTCTTAAACGGTACACAGTGGGGAAATTAGGGCGTGTCACATTGCAAAAATAATTTTTTTGATGCCAGCAATCATACAAGTAATTTATGCATCCGATAGAGAATTCTCCGCAGATTAAAAATCCAAAATGATTTTAAAATTAGCTAAGAATTGTGGGCGGTACAGCCTTTCAAATTTGACCTATTTTCGAGATCGTGCACAAATATGAAAATTTGTACTAAAACTACCTACTTTGGAAGTAAATTGTAGACAAATTACGCAACCGATGTAAACATGTTTGGTGTCATATGAAAAGTAGGTAAATTTTTAGGTAAATACAAAATTAAGTTCTTCGCCAATCTACTTTTCGTACCAGAGAAGTCTGAAAGTACACTAAAATATGGCTATTTTTGACTTTTGATAGCAAATAACTTACAAGTTTTACGAACTTTTGGGACAAATTTTGTAAACAGGTATAGGGAATAATTCTCTAACTAACATATATAACTTTGGCTGCCCGGACTTGCCCTAATCAGGGTTAAATGAATAAAACTAATGGAACATCGCAATAAAAGCGCGCGGCAGGCTGATGGAAGAAGAATAACTCAATTTAATAAAAATGCGTTCTCGCTGTGGTTGTTTGTCAATATTGCGATATAATAAGTTATTTTAACCCGCACCTGTTTTATAACCTTAATAAAGGTTGTAAGTTTTCTACCACTTTATGGTATGAACTTGTAATTTGTCTTTGAATTGAAGTTACTACATACATATATGGAAATCACTACCTATATGATTTAAAAATAATAGTGCTTTTGAGTTTTTTACCTTGATAGAAATAGGATCTATATAATAGCTTACATTCAATGTTGGCTATTAATTGATTTTTGTAAGAGCCATTACATACCGCAAACCGATTTTTTAATGAACTGTATTTTTAAATACATACTTATAATTCAGAAGGGTAAATTGTTGTTATGGCTTAAAAAGTTCAACATATGTGGAGCTATTCAATAGCAACGATAACGCTGACGAATTTATGTTGAAAATATTAAAAGAATTAGATGTTTCAGATGATTGAAATGTATTCCATGAAGAAATTTACTCCTACGTTACACAGGATTTTGGCTCATGGCAAAGAATTAATTGAGTATTAGTGTTTACCAATAGGAGAGCTGTCTGAAGAAGCCCAGGAATGCAAAACAAAAACTACAAAAAGTTTAGGTACTCAAATACTTGCAATATCCCGGATTAGACAGAATGAAGACCTCTTTTATATGCTGGTAGCCTCTTCAAATCCACTTGTTTTAGAGTTTAGACACGTGAGATCGCGAAAGGATTTGGAAGAAAGAAATTATAGTTCCGAAATGTTAAGTTTATTGGATATTAATCCCAATGTTGATGAATATTTTAAAGAAAATCAAAAATAATAAAATTAAAAAGCAAAAGCAAATAAAATTTTTTGAAGTATAACAGTGTTAATGAAACTATTTTAGAAATATAAAACTGTTATTTTTAAATGTTAATTTAAATAAAAAATCATATTTTGCACAAAAATAGTCATTTTATTAATGGTTAAATGCGTTTAATACGCCAAGCAAAAGGTAGTCCACTTTGACCACCTAGCATAAAGCACCTTATAGGGCTATCACCCTCTAGATACCTAGAGACCCCTTCTATTAAAGGCTTTTTAAATGTTGGAAGTATCTGAAGTGGTTTATAGCTTTTGACCTCCTAAACATGATAAAGTAACTTAAAAAATTTTCCATAAAGTAGTTTTCAAGATATATTTTTTTTAACTTTTTCATAGGTGAGTAAGCTTTTTCGAGTAGTCTTTAATTAAAGGTAATAAAATTTCCTACAAGGTTTTTATTTACAGTTTTGGAATCAGCTCGATGGTTATAAAGTTGGAGCCTGTTAAAGTTGAAAAATATATATTTTTTTTGCTTATAAACCCAAAAATTTTTACAAAAAAATTCAAAAAGCATATCAGTTGTAAAGTTAAAAAATAAAAAACAGAACGAGCATAGAGTTTAGACTTTCACGAGTAAAACACGCCAATGTTCATTAAAATCGGTTGATTAATTGTTGAGTAATTCGTCTTTTAATGCAAAAAACACATGTTGTAAAATACTACATTTTTTGATTTTTGTTCTATACATCAATATCGATACAAATTTAAATTTCATGGAATGGCTAAACACTTTAAGCAACCATGTCGTGATGTATGGGAGGGTACGCCGCTAATAAATGCCCGAGCAGGTGAATCACAGACAATAGACCTGATTTTAACTTTCACAGTTTTTTCTTCGGACAAAAACCCTATTAAATCGGACACTTCGTCAACAAATTTTTCTAAAAATTCATCACAATTTTAGGCTTTGATTTTCCTGCAAAAATCCCCACCGAAAAAGCCGGACTTCTTTCGACGTTGGTCACAACTGAGTTCTGGAACTACGAAAATGGGGTAATCCGTCCATATTGACGTCAAGACATAAATTGTCATTAAATTGAACGACCTTGCTTATGTTTTCTAACTGATTCTTTAGACCCACATGTAAATATTGAGCACCTGCGATTTTAAAAATTTTTGGAGAAAACGGACAGGAATTTTAACTACATCTAATTTTAACTATATCTATTTCACAGACGCGCAGTGGGGTAATTAGGACGTATCGCATTGCAAAAATCATTTGTTCGATGCCAGGAATCACACAAGTAATTTATCCATAGATAGAGAATTCTCCACAAATTAAGATCAAAAAGGATTTTAAAATCAGGTATCTACTACAGAGAAGTCTGAAAAGTACACTAACATAGGGCTATTTGGTAGCATATCGAGCCCTTCCCGGGAAAATAACGTAAGCGACAAATAGCAAATTTTTCAGGGGAGAGTTTTTTCTGCTTATGTGTGCATAGGCTTTTATACAAATTGGCATAGTATAAAGTTAATTTTCTGCGGATCTATAAACATACTTACAACATGAGTGCACTTGGTATGAACTTGTAATTTGTCTTTGAATTGAAGTTACTACATACATATATGGAAATTACTACCTATATGAGTTTAAAATATTTGTGTTTTTTACTTAGATAGAAAAAGGATCTATATAATGGCTTACATTCAATGTTAGCTATCAGTTGATTTTTGACTTTGCAAGAGCCATTACATACTGCAAGCCGCTTTTTTAGTGAATTGTAATTTTAAATACATACTTATAATTCAGAAGAGTAAATTTTTGCTATGGCTTTAAAATAAAAAATTCAACAGACGTGGAGCTATTTAATAGCAGTGATAACGCTGACGTATTTACGTTGATGTTTCAATGGAAAATGCTGGCCCAGCATTAGTGAAACAAATAAAAAACAAGTACTATAGCGTAAGGACAATATGGTATAATTGTAATCGAACAATAGAAAATTCGAAAAACAAGAAGTCACCCTGGCTAGATGAATTACCATTTTTGATAGTGAAGAAGCTTCTACATCCGCTGGCAGAGGAAGACCAACTAAATCTCTGGAAGAGTACTCTGAGTTCACTAGGAGAAGTAAGCTTGATGACAGGACCAATATCTTTAGACATCCTGTCGGAAGCGCTTTCCAAAAAATACACAAGAGCACAGAAACGGACAAAAGCAATAATTACCAATGCAGATGCAATAAATATTTGCTTTTGCTTTATTTATGGATTTTTTTAACATGATGTGGTGACTTCTGAAATAACAGGTATTCATAATGACTTCATTTAAAGATTGGCTCTTATCATTAATGTAATAAACAGCAGGGAAATGATAAATGGCTCTAATTTTGCTGAGTAGGCATCGAAAACGGCACAACTTTTGATTGAAATGTATCCCAAGACGAAACTTAGTCCTACGATACACAGAAGTTTGGGTCATGGCAAAGAATAAATTGAGTATCAGTGTTTACCAATTGGAGAGCTGTCTAAAGAAGACCAGGAACACAAAAACAAAGACTATAAAAAGTTTAGGTAATCAAATACTTGCAAGATATCCTGGATTATTAATTCCACTACGAAGATATCAGTTAATTTTGCCCGCAACATTGTTAGTTGAATAACTTCCGCGTTTATTATCCGATTTAAATGAAATTGCAAGATAGATTCGGACCATAGAGTATATCATACATAATAAAAACACTAGCGTTAAAAGTGCTCTTTTAATTCGACTTAGAAATTTGTATCTCAATTTTCGGGGGCGGAGGGGGCGTGGCAAAAGTCTAAAATAAACTCGTTCAATGCAAGATATTGATGTACCTACATGCCAAATTTGGTCTCTAGCTCTTATGGTCTCTGAGATCTAGGAACTCAAAAAAGGGACAGACGGACAGATAGACGGACATGGCTATATCGACTCGGATGTTGACCTTAAATTTAGCCTTATAAAAAGATTATATGGAAAGCCAATTAAGCTCAATTTATTAAGTAAAAGACAGTGGTTAACAGAGACAAATGCTTTACTGAAGTCGGTATAAACAACATCAGCCTGCATTTTATTTTGAAAACCCTTGATCACTAAAGAAGAAAATTCTAGAAAGTTTGTTTTTTTATTTTTTTTTTTAAGAATAGATATACAAGTTTTACTTAAATAACAAAAAAAGTATCAATACCTTTTCTTTTTTTAAGCGAGCTCTCATTAAATTATTGGGATCTTTATTTAGGTGTTCCTTTTAAGAAGTATATATTTAACATTTACTATATTTGGGAATATTAAACTAAGGTAGTCTGCCATGAAAATGGGATAAATACATCGCTTCGATATTTTTATCTATAAGAAAAAGACTTAAAAACTAAACGTGTTTACAAATAGGAAAAAGAAGAAACTTAATTGATTGGTTCAGCTTGTGATCCACCAACAAATGTTTTTAATTAAGATAGATGTGTTTTTATCTCTACGAGATAAAGATGTATCGACTCTTTTGTACTCACAAGTGAGTAAATTTGTAAATGTTTGTTTTTTATTTGCTCTTCTATATACATATATGGAACAAAATTGGGAATCCATTGTTGCACTGGACGTGTCCATTTTTTCTAAGTACATAAATATGGTAGGGCGTGTGTAACCCGAGCATAGTCAGTTTTCAAAATAAATATCACTTTCATTTCTAGATTAGAATAAATACTTATCAGTGTCTACTAGAGGTATTCTATTGTGAAGGGAAATTTGAATTATTTAACAAATTAAGAAATAGAATGCAATATTGTGAAATAATGCTTACCGGCAAGTGATTTAGGACTATAATTGGAATTCGATCTATTTATTGAATTCGATCTTAACTTATTGAATATGTCTCATGGGTCATCCATGGTTACAAAATAATTTTCGGGTTGGCTGTTAGACAGAGTATTTGCATGTTTAGAGGAGTTAAATACAGTTTTAATCAAGTTAAATCTTTTTGATCTGTTTTTTTAATTTTTCAAAACTGATTGAAGCAATATTCAACTTCCATATGGGTCGGATTATCGGGTAAATTCTGCTTAACGGAATGAACTGAGACCTTCTTTCTCTAGCTAAAAAACGTTTTTTCGCTATTGCAAATTTTGAGGGGTTATTCGGTCGAAGTTTTAGAAGTTCGTCTCTTAGACGTTCGTTTAATTCATTTTTAATATTGTCATTAATCATTCGTTTCAATAACGGTAATTTGGATTTTTTCCAACTTTAAAACGCTAAGTGGAAGAATGTTTTCAAGTCGGTTGTGACTTTTAATAAGTGAAAGAACTCTGCTTTTTCGGATAGAATAGTTTGGATATTCGGACAATTAGATAAAATAATGCTTATTGGATCAGCAGTTGATTTGCTTTTATTCATAGCATTGTCTATAATTTCATGTAGTTCCAAAAGATTTTGGTCGATTTCAGATTATTTTTTCACTTGGTATTTCTAAAGTTTAACGAGTTAAGCGGGCTGGTATTATGTCCAAAAATACTTAATAAGGAAGAGTTGTTTTGCATGGAAATGGATAATTGGGTCGCCGAATGATCACTATCGTAATTTAGACATTTTAAGCAGTTTACTGAATCAGTGCTACGTATGTACTCCAAACCGGAAATCAATTAAGCAAATGTCTTAAAAGAAGCTACCGCTTTCGTGAAATGGCTTAATAGAGGCTAGGAGCTTGCATCTAAATCTAAAGTCGTTATATGCTAACCATCTATTGAGAGCATTGCCTTTAGGATTACTTGAAATATTACCTCATGAAGGCTGTTTGCTATTCAGGTCACTTGCTAGGATATAAAAATAATTTGGATTTTAAAGGTCTAACTCTTCAAAGATGGAGCTCAAGTCCTCGTAAAAACTATCGTTGTTGCTAGACGGATAGTAAGCAGATATGATGGACAAGCTGCAGTTTGGAGTTCAATTGCAGTTTTACGATACAGGTTACTAAATTTAACAGGGATTCGATTTTGTTATTTGAGTACTTCTGATATTTTATTTTACATTTTAACAAAATGTCTACCCAACCTCCTCTGATTTCGCCTATTCTGTCTTTTCTAACAAAATTATTTCCCTTAAACTTAATGACATGCTTGGAGTTTAATTTTGTTTCATTTAGCATGAGTATGTCGGTATCGTGTTCCCTTAAGAAATGTTCTAAGTCTACTCTTCTTTTTACACCGTGTACTTTAAAAAACAGGCGTAACAGGCAGATGGAGGCGTGGCAGACCCCATAAAGAATATATATTCTTGATCAGCATCAACAGCCGAGTCGATATAGCCATTTTCGTCTGTCTGTCTGTCTCTCCCTTTATGTATCACATAGATCTCAGAGACTATAAGAGCTAGATACACCAAATTTGGCATGTAGGTTCATCTGTATCTCCCATTGAACGAGTTTGTTTTAGATTTTTCCCACGCCCGCGGAATTCGGAATACACAAATTTCGAAGTCATATTACAAGAGTGCCTTTAATGATAGCGTCTTAATTTGTACATATAATAACGCGGAAGCTCTATGAACCATCTTCGTAGTGGCGCCATCTATTGAAATTTATTGAAATTAAAACAATCTACAGCGAACGCTTTGCACTCAAAAAGAACAGGGTCACCTACTGTCGAGCTTGCTCCACCGTAGCTTACTGCATTTTTAAGTTACTGATTGACTTTACATTCAAAGAGATTATTTTTAATGGGTTGCAAGATGAAGTTGATTGAAAGTGAGGTAGCATTAATCGGAAGAAATAAGTTGTAATAGAGCATTGACTCGTGTTGTTTGAAGACTAAGAATTTTTTGTAAGCTCGCTTTTTGTTTGGCTGATGATAAAACTGTGTTTTTTATTTCCTCGGAAAAAATTAGTGGGAGAAGGTAAGTTCTCAGCATTCTAACCTTTAAAAACTTTCGTTTGGTTTTTTTTAGGATTTAATGAAGATTGCTTAAACTTATTTCTTTCTGAAAGATCAATTTTCTTCTTTTTAAGATTATTTTGTAGTTCACGGAATCGTTCTCAACCTTTGTATTAAGCAGGATGTCCAGTTTTTATACCTTTGCAGAGGGTATTATAATTTTGTCACGAAGTTTGTAACGCATTGAAGGAGGCCTCACAGACTCTATAAAGTGTATATATTCTTGATCAGGGCAACGAGCTGAGTCGATATAGCCATGTCCGTCTGTCTGTCTGATTCTATGCAAACTAGTCTCTCAGTTTTGAATCTATCGTGATGAAACTTGGTTAAGGTCCGTCTTTTTGCTGCATGCAGTATATATGTCGGAGCCGGCCGGATCGGAGCACTATATCATATAACTGCCATAGGAACTATCGGTTAGGAATAAATCTTCAGTTTGAAAAACTTTTTTGTTTCTTGAGATATCTTAACCAAACTTACAAATTGGGTGTTTGACATAGTTTTATGCATCCTTAACAAATTTGGTTCAATTAGGACAATTATATCATATAGCTGCAATAGGAACGATCAGTTCAAGTATGAAAAACTTTTTGTTTCTAAAGATATCTTAGCCAAACTCACATATTGTGAATTTGTTATAGTTTTAAACAGCCTGACCAAATTTAGTAAAAATCGGACTACTATATCTTATAGCTGTCATATGAATGATCGGTTCGAAATCAACACCTAACAAATTTTGTAAAATATCTGACGGCTTATGCAGAGCTCTTCAAGGGTATCCAAACTTTGGGGCACCAAAGTTAGCTTGAGATAAATTTTTTTGTTTGTTATTTATTATGATAATTTGGTTGGTTGACTTAATAAATAGAAGTACAGTTCAGTTTTAATTTTATGCTAGTCTCTGGTCGAGCTCTCGAACATAAATCTTACTTACGTATATGATTGTATCAATTTCTAAGAATATTGACAGTTTAATGTTTTTTGTAGCAAAGGGTTCAACTATAAGAATTTGCAGGTTTTCCAGGTGGTTTGATACCAAATAAGCGAGAATATCAGTAGGATCTGAATTACCGCTTACGTCCTTTAAGAGAAAGGTTTTAGGTATTAAGCTCTTCGGTGTGTAAGAGTAAAATTAGGCGTTTTTTTTTTGCAGGCACCCACGATTTTTTTTGTAGTCATCCAAAGTCGCTAGAAAGATTCCAATCTTGCCTTGATTAAGTTCTTTGATTTTGAAATCTTTGATCTTTAGTCCGTCTTTGATAAGCTTAATAACTTCTTTAGACTCCGCATTGAATAGGTTAATAGGTGGAATATTTTTGTTGTTATTTTGCTTTGTATTTTTATACCCAGTGGGTATATTAAGTTTGTTAAAAAAAAGTATGAACAGGCAGAAGGAGGCGTGGCAGACCCCATAAAGTATATATATTCTTGATCAGGGCGACAAGCTGAATCAATATAGCCATGTCCGTCTATCCGTCTGTCTGTCCGTGTATGTAACAAGATCTCAGAGATGGTCAGACCTACGAACACCAAATTTGGTATGAAGACTTCTTATTTCAAATTTTGGATGCCACAACCCTTCGCCCACAGTGCCTAACTCTGGTAATTATTAAGATAGGCATTTGAGCTTCGGCACGAAGCATACTTGAATAAAAATGGATGCATCGTGAAAATTTGATCAAGATCGGATAATCAACACGAAAGATATAAAGATATTTATTAAGCCAATATTTGTACAACAACAAAGGGCGCTTGATTTTGCTGGTTTTCCAATTCATTCTTTTCACGCATATATTCATACATACATACGCACAATCGGACATGTATTTGGATCTATTTCATATATGAATGCATGCAATACACATATGTATTGATTCATTTCTCTTTTGATCTCATTTTGCACTTGTTCTCACTTTTTTCGCTCTTGCGCTCTAGGAAATTTTAATGTTCATAGAAGAAAGCATACTCTTAATCATTATTGTTATAACCATACGAACATCAAAAAATTTCTCTATGAATGGTCGAATTTACATTTATATATATCAAGCAATATATCTTTTTGTAAATTAATACTTATAAATGAATTTAAATTAATATTTTAGTTGCATATACTGAAGCGATCATATTTAACATAATTTAAGTTTCTAATACATTTCTGTCGTGTCAACTCCTATGAAAACAAAATGTTAATAAAAAGAAGTGTTTTATAAATGTTTTAAATCAAATTTATTGTTATTTAGACTAATATCTACATTTAATCACAGTAAATGTTCCTATTTACTTAAACTTTCTTCAGCAATATCTTCAAGCTCATAGCCTAAATATATTAAATATACCATTTCTTTTGTATAAATCTCCTCCAGTTCATTAGGACTTCTTACAAATCTTTTCGTTGATGATAATGGATCTGAAGAAGCCGATAACATGTTATAGTGATCCTCAATTTGTCTCATCCGTGACCCAAGTATTCGAATATATTTCTTGTATTCCTTGTTTTTTGATTCCTGAGCCTCTTCTGACAATTCTCCAGTTCTTAGACTTTGGTACTCGATGAGGTCTCTTCCGTATGCCAAAATTTTATGAAGTGTGGGAGTCAATAGCTTATGAGAATATTTCTCCTTCAACATTGCAGCCGTTACCATTAAATATTGCTTAAATTTCGTTCCATTAACCCTTTCGTTGCAGTTAAGGATATTTAAAATCACTTGAAGTCTTTTGATGATCTCCTCATCAACATCAATAATCCGCACAGAAGCTTCAAAGTTCCTAAAATATGCCCGGGATGTGTATCCATCATTGCTGTTTCCGTATCCACACTTTGGAGTGTCAACTTTCAGTTCAGTCTCAGCTTACAATATGTTATGTATTACTTTTTCCGATGGTTCATCATTTTCTTTTCATCCGTATCCTCCTTAAATACTTCACCTTTTCCGCGGAAATGTGTATGATAATTTAAGAATAAACTAAAAAAACACTTTATTCTCGCATGTATTGGAGAAAAGTATACTCAAAAATCGTATCTCCTTGTATATATTCTATACAAATCAACCTGGATACAATCTATACAATCAATCGGATCTTTCTGTTTATCTTGAACACTTTTCTAATATTCGATTGATATCCTCTAAACTTTCTGACAGAGATTATTTGTGTGTATTGGGAGACTTTAACTTGCCTGATATATCTTGGTCTACTATGGATAATATAGTTGTTCCTACTAGTTCTCATGAGTTTGTAAGTAGCATCCTAGATCTTTCACTCTATCAATTAAACAATATTCGCAATTGTAACAACCGTCTTCTGGACCTAATATTTGTAGTTACTAACGTGAGTAGAATAGATCCGCTTGTACTCCCCGAAGATTGTTATCACCCTACGTTAGAATTAACTCTTGATCTTTCGGTTGTTGAGCAAACTGTTCTCCCTAAAGTTGCGTCTAAGTCTCGATGTTTTAGAAATACCGATTTTCACAAATTCAATAATCTCATTATAAGTCATGACTGGTCGCAGTTTTTAGAATCTTAGAATCTGCTCTGGGCCTTTTTTATAACACATTGAACCGCTTTTTTGATCAATGCGTTCCTCGAAGGCATTCTGTGAGGTCTAACCATCACCCATGGTTTACCCGCGAACTATCTGGTCTAAAAAATTTAAAATCACGCTATTTTAAAAAGTATAAATGTACAGGGAACAGTGTGGATTATTATTTGAGTCGTTGCCGGCTTCAGTTTGCTCAGGATCCTAAACAATTCTATAATTTTGTAAATTCTAAACGAAAATCAGCTTTATTACCTCATTCTGTTTCAAATGAAAATACGACGGAAAATAATGATGAGGCTGCAGCCGATTTATTTGCAGAATTTTTTCAAACTACTTACTCTGTTAATAGCTACTCTCCTAGAACATCCTATCCCTATAGTTTGCAAAAATCTAATTTTATTACTGAACCCGTGATCACTGAAGACTCAGTATTATGTGAACTAAATTTATTTAAGCCAGTATTCTCCCCAGGCCCCGACGGGTTGCCAGGTTCAGCGCTGGCTCTTTATATTTACTGTTACATAAACTATTTACTTTATCTGTTGCATCTTGCTCATTCCCTTCTGTCTGGAAGGAATCATATATCATTCCGCTACATAAAAGTGGCCCTAAGAGTTGCGTTATCAACTATAGGCCAATTTCGAAAATGTCTGCTACACCTAAGCTCTTTGAGAAAAATATTACTTCACAAATTACTCGTTTTTGTCGTTCTATTGTTTCACCTTACCAACATGGTTTTGTGAAGCATAGGTCTACAAACAGAAACTTGCTTGAGATTTCTTCTTTAGTGATCAAGGGTTTTAAAAATAAAATGCAGACTGATGGTGTTTATACCGACTTCAGTAAAGCATTTGACTCTGTTAACCACTGTCTTTTACTTAATAAATTGAACTTATTTGGCTTTCCATATAATCTTCTTATATGGTTATCCGATTACCTTACAGAACACAAAACGTTGTCTTCAAGTCTACCATTTCGAGGCCCGTCTTGTTAACATCTGGTGTTCCTCAGGGTAGTCATCTTGGTCCTCTTCTATTTAATCTTTTTATTAACGATCTTCCTTCTGTTATTCTACACTCTAACATTTTAATGTATGCTGATGATGTTAAGTTGTGTCTGTCATTTAAGGACTTACTCTGATTTACTGCAAGCAGATCTTGTTAGCTTTTATAAATGGTGCAAAGTATCTATCTTATTCTTTCTGACCCATAAAAACTAACACTAACATTATATCAGACCTGATTGGGTTTTTCTTGGGTTTTCCCCAATCCTTGCAACAAATGTAAATATAATAAATTATATATATAAATATAAATATATAAATAATTATACATAATAACTTTTTCTTTTTTATAATAAGACATTCTTAATTGCTCATATATAATTTTAATGTATCTTTTATTATCGTATGTCGATTGCTCTTAGTCGACATTAAATAAATAAATAAATAAATCAAATTAATACTTGCCTAGATTGTCAACAACAAAATACGGTAACTAGTGCAGTCGCTAAAAAACACATAAGATTAGGTTAGCAAATTTTGCAATACATAACAAAAACTACCTGCAAAGTGTAAGTTTTCAAATGCTAATATTAGCTAAATAATATTTAGTTAAAAATGGGACATGTCAATATTATATTATAAGCTTATGCCTGCCGACTACGAAAATGCGCACTGCAGCTGCATGCAGGTAGCGCACAAAAGCGCTCGCCGCGACGCAATTTTGCCCAAGCGTATTGCGCATTTTTAGACACGGTGCATTAGTCTTTAAAATGAATCAAAGAGTCACGTGGTATAAGTCACTTGCCTGGACTAGCCTGAACTCGGTTTTAAAAGTCTACGTAAAGTTGAAAAATTGGTTCAAAAATGGAGGTTTAGTTACAAAATTATTTTAAATACTTCAAAACCGAAAATGTACAAAATTTGCACTGTTTCACCTTAGAATTGTCTCATCTTTCAGGTAAAATTAGAAACTTGAACTTAAATGAATCATTTGGATATAATGCTGTCCTAAAGACGAACAACTTTTGCAAAAAATACCCAACTATACCAACATGAAAAATTTTTTGTGTGTTGAAGAGCTCTACCACCGTACCACCATAAGTATGTAAACTTCAAACAATTATCTAGATAGCTGCATTGCACGTTTTGCCATATTCCAACTCGTGAGTTTTGATTTTTGCCACGTGAGTCTAATCAGCAAGTTGTTTTCAATGATTGATTCTTCGATAAATGTTTGGGCGAATAAAAAGAGTGTAGAGAACTTAGAAAAGATAAACTTTGTACAGCTTAGCAAGTTTAACGGGACTTGGCACGTACACGTCTTATCGCAACGACGAATGAAACCAGACTCCCTCTAGCAGGTTTGTGGTTATAGGCCTATGCTTCACAAAACCATGTTGGTAAGGTGAAACAATAGAACTACAAAAAAAGGCACAGAGCAAATTCTAAGTCATTGATCGAGTAAAATTGAGACCAGTCATGACTTACACTGCCGATCAACTGAATAGGTTCACATAATATCGCGGGCATTTTCATGATTTTCTTATTACGTATTGAATGTATACATGTTTTTTTTAATTCATTGCAATGTTACATTCTTCTGAATCACTTTGCGCTTGTAATTTACAGTTTACTAAGTACCGTTACTTTGCATATTCTCTTTTCTTATCTCTTTCCTTAAATTCTATGCAATTTTTTGGTTCAACTGAATAGGTTTAGTTGAAAGATTTTCAGTTTGTGTTGAAATTCGGCGGTATATTGACACACTTTTTTTGCAATTTCAAAGTTTATTATTTTTTCTTTATGTTTAATGAAATATGGGTCGCGGAGAGCAATTGTCCGAGTACGAAAGAGGACAAATCGAAGCCTATAATGAAAGTGGTCTTAGTCATCGCAAAATCTCACAAAAAATTGGAAGAAGCCAAAATGTTGTGAGTAACTTTTTAAGGAACAAATCCGAATATGGCCAAAATATGAAAGGCGGAGTCAAATACGCGACCACTGTGGCAGACAGGAGACATATTGTTCGAACTGCGTCCAATTCCCATCTCTCAGCACCCAAAATTAAGGAAATTTGTGGTGTTAAAGCAAGTGTGTCTACTGTAAGACGTGTGATTTTGTCGGCTGATCATCTTAAGCGATTGAAACTTAAAAAAAACCACCTTTAAATGATGCACGTAAAGCTTCACGAGTGCAATTTGCGCACAAGCAAATGGGCTGATCGAAGGAATGGCACAACGTAGTCTTTTCCGACGAAAAGAAATTTAATTTAGACGGCCCAGATGGTTACAACTAATACTACCATGATCTTCGAAAAGAAGAGCATTTCCTGAGTCGTCGTCACTCGTGTGAAGGAGGTGTAATGGTGTGGGGATCGGTATCAGTTTATGGTAATTGCGACCTTGAATTTGTAACTTCCAAAATGAACGCGGAAACCTATAAATTCATAATCCAGAAGGCTTTTCGTCAGTATACAAATATATTTCACTCTCTGCAGTGGACTTACCAGCAAGATAACGCTCCTATTCACACTGCTAAGGTGGTAAAAAAAAAATTTATGGCTCAAAGGGTGGACTTGCTAGAATGGCCTCCATATTCGCCTGACCTTAATATAATGGATAATGTGTGGGGGTTGTTATCTCGCAAAGTATATGAAGGAGGCAGACAATTTGACAGCAAGGAAACTTTAGTTGCGGCGATTAAAGCGGCCTGGAGAACAATTTCAATGCAAATATTACAAAATTTGTATAGCTCCCTACCCACCCGTGTATTTGAAGTTATTTCCAACAAAGGAGGGTTCACACATTATTGAACTTAGATTAAAATTCTTTAAAAATGTACTAAAGTGCAAGTAAAAAGCAAAAGATTTGAAAATGGGCCTTATTTTTTGATTAATTTTAATATATTGTACGTTGAACCTATTCAGATGACTGAAAAAAACCATTATTTTTGTTACTCTTTCAGAAAAAAAAATAAATAAGGAACAAATATTACATTTATGAAAATTAAAATTTTGGCATCTAATTGATATACAACTTGAGAGTTATAGAAAAAAATTCATGTCAATAGGAACATTGGTTTAGGAATTTCAGACCAATTCCTACCTCGGTGATTATGAACCTATTCAGTTGATTGGCAGTGTATAATGAGATTATTTAATTTTTGAAAATCGGCTATTCTAAATCAACGCGGCCGCGCGCGGTCTAGACGCTGCTTTAGGGAGAAGAGTTTGCTCAAACACCCGGTAGATCAAGAGTTAATTCTAACGTAGGATGATAGGAATCTTCAGGAAGTACAAGCGGATCTATTCTACTCACGTTAGTAACTAAATGATAAGAAACAAATATTAGGTCCAGAAAGTGGTAGTTACAATTACGAATATTATTTACTTGATAGAGTAAAATATTTAGGATGCTACTTACAAACTCATGAGAATTAGTAGGAACAACCAGATTGGCGGGATATAGGAACAGGTTATATAAACAGAAGTTTGACCTAAAGTTAACTTAATGCCAACAAACTCAATATTAGGCAAGCAACTAATTAATTCCGTTGGAAAATCAGAATCAACTGAATAATGATAAATTTGATATTTCAGCCTTTAACAAAGTTTCAGTGAAGGCAAGAATTTTATAATCAAATGAGATACTATTACATATAAATTAGTTAATTTAGATCTTAGGCCTCAAACATTTTGATACGCTAACGAGAAAGGTAAATTTAGTTTTTTGAAAGAAGTAAACTCTTTTATAAGCAAATCATTGGTCCAAAATTTATTACAACAAATAGTTGTGAATAATTCCGGCGGCACGTTCAATTTAAAGGACGAAATGTCTCTTTAAAGAAAATATAAACTTATCTATAGTTATAGGAGCATTAATGATCCTCGACTGAACATACGCTTTCCGTTATCTATCGAAGTATCCGGATGCAACCCGGATATAAATATCTGTTTACTTAAGGGAACAGCTGCAATAGGATTAGTAATAGGTACAGGCAAATATTAACTACAATAGTTGGAAAAATAGAAGAGTTCGATTATAATACGTTAGGATCTTTAATAGGAGTGTAACAGAAGGTATTACATGGAGATAGAAAAAAAACGGATCTATGGGGTGTTAAAGAAGGCTTTGGAAATACGTCCAATACCTTAAGGGCATTGAACTGCATCTTCGTAGCTTAAAATTCTTCGTGCTACTTTGTAAAACTTTTTCGCAAGTTAAAGAAATTCTCTCCCATTTGACGAATAAACTTGAAAATGTCCGCCTCAGCTTCACGGCAAGATTCGCAAGATCATTTTAGACCGTTGTTATTAACGATCGAATCATTCACTTTTATCGTGAAGCCGGCACACTTAACGTGTATAAATATATCGAAAAGCCATCATCCAACGCATTCAGCTTTGGAATCATGCTGGCACTTGCAGTTTTTGCCATAGCAGACAAACATACTGGAAAAATATGTAAGGCCCACGGAAGGGTATAAAAATAACCACAAAAGACAGAGAAAAAGCAAGTTTATCGGCACTGCTTAGAGAAAGCAACCTACGAAAGCAAAACACGATAGCAAAATAGTTGAATTAAGAGTTAAAGCTTTAGATCGATTAGAGTAAGAATCGTACGAAACTTGCACAACAACAACAATAGAACAGTCATAGAAATGTAAATGAACAAAATCCCCAAGCGAGAAAGTGAGAGCTTAAAATAAATAACAACAACAATATCAGCTAAACAGCAGCAGCCGCGAAAATTATTTGTTATTATAAAGTAATTTTAAGGTTGTTAATAAAAACAAAACACATCACAATAACTCAAAACTTTATGAGAGCCCGCACAGAATTACAAATGTACAATTTGACAAGTTAAATACGCACAAGCCACGACTGATGTTGGCACTGCAAGCCCCATAAAGCAGAGACATTATGCCGCCTCTCCGCTGATCAAAAAGTTAATGTTCGATGAACTCGATCGCATGCTGGCACTGGGTGTTATTGAAGAGTCGGACAGTGCTTTGGTCTTCGCCAGTTGTATTGGTATGCAAATCAGGCAAAGTCAGACTTTGCATTGACAGCAGGAAAGTCAATGAAGTGACACGGAAAGACACATATGACATGCCACTAATTGGCGGTATACTCACCCGTCTTCCGAAAGCCGAGTTCATTACTAGTCTGGATTGAAAAGATGCCTACTGGCAAATTCCTTGGGTCCAAAGTCTCGCGGTAAAACGGCCTTTACAGTTCCAAGCAGAGCTCTACATCAATTCCCAGTCATGCCTTTTGGCCCCACCAATGCTCCGTCGACAATGTCGAAGTTAATGAATCAAATAATTCCAGTTAAATCTAAAAATTAAGTTTTTATTTACCTTGATGATCTCCTCATTGTACCGGAATATTTCGAGAAACATATAAGTGTCCTAAAAGAAATATCCAGCTCCCCGGTCATTAAAGCAGCTTCGTCGTTTTCTGGGTATGACTGGATGGTACCAGAAGTTTATTTGGAATTTTGCCGTACTTGCTTCCCCTGTCACCGACGCCCTTAAGCACACGCAGTTTAGAATGGTCACACCGGATTTTAAAAACCCGTTTTATATTCATTGTGACGCCAGGCATACTGGCGTAGGAGGTGTTCTTATGCAAATAAATAACCAGGGTGATGAAGTTCCAATAGCATATATGTCACGAAAATTTAATCAATGCCATAGAAATTACTCTGTAACTAAGCTTTAGTAACTTATGAGTGCTTGGCCACTATTTTGAGTTTAAAAAAAGTTTCGTGCATACGTCCTTTCACAGTGATTACGGATCACGCATCCTTAAAATGGTTGATGGCGTTCAGTCAGTCGGAAGAGCCCGACAGTAGAATACCCTGTGGTAGTGAAAAACGGCACACAAATTTTATTCGAGACATAATAAATAAGTAAAGAATTTAAGCGCGCTATTGCTGGGATTCGAACTACGATCTCCCGTCTGCCTACTCGGCACCTCTACCACTTGATAACTTGAAAGAGAGAGCTCACTCTTGCGGATATCTTTCGTGTTTATTATCCGATCTTGATCAAATTTTTACGATGCATCCATATTTATTCAAGTATTGTTCGTGCCGAAGCTTTAATGTCTACCTTGATAATTACCAGTGACAAGCATTTTATTTATTTTGTGGGCGAAGGAGACGTTGAAATAAACTTGATCTGCGTGCAAGTATAAGAATTCTTCATTCCAAATTTGGTGTTCCTAGGTCTTACCATCGCTGAGATCCTTTCGTTCACACGGACGGACAGACATACAGACAGACGGCCAGACGGACATGGCTACATCGACTCAGCTTGTCGCCCTGATCAAGAATAAATATACTTTATGGGGTCTGCCATGCTTCCTTCTGCCTGTTGCATACTTTATTTTTTAACAAACTGGATAAACCCAAAGGGTATAAAAATATCATGCCAAAGATATTAAGCAATAGGTAATTACATTCTCAAACCGTGTCCCAAGCGCGTATCACCCTTGTGGTATCCCCAAGTGCAATTTTGGTCAAAGAATTGAAGTGGGCGCTTGTTATTTAAAATTTCTTCCAGATCCTTAAAGTAGGCATTCGCTTTTTCCGTGCATAAACTTTTTAAAAGATCGCAAAAGTATGCTCCACAATTTTCAACGCTTTTTAATCTATAATATTTGAGGGCAGCCTATCACACTGATCCTGAAAGTAGTCAATAAATTACATTGGCAATGGATCTAACATCCGATCTAACATTAGTAGTAGATTTCGACTTAGGAGTAGATTTATATTGTAAGCTAAAGTAATGAAAATAAATTTAAATTAAAGTACAACCTTCGAAAAATTTTAGAAAATAGTTAAACAAAACATTTCTGATCGAATTTACATATGCGAAATTAAATATAAGTAATTAAAATTATTCGATAATTAATTACACCATTGTCAGTTACTCGAGTTTTGAAAAATTCAGGTCTACTAGAAAATGCAATACTGCCACAAAAATGCAGTCGTGTTAGAAAAATGCATCCTTGTAATTTTGCCGGCTAGATGCCATTTCTGCCAGCCGGAAATACCCTTTGATCTCTTTTTCCGTGATAGCCGCCCAGTACGGTTGTGTTTCCTCAATCTCTACATATATTCTCAAGGAAAAAATGTAACAACGTGTTTAGCCTACAACGCGTCATAATTAAAAGCAGTTTTGTAGTCACGGCCAGCACAAAAAAGAACGAAAACCAGCCTCAGTTTTGATAACTGACCCAGCGGCTTTTATATTTATTTACACTGTTCCACACAGTGATTGCATTGCAATTTTCGTTATAATCAAGCCACGGTAGAGCAGTTAATATATTATTTCTGGTGCCAAACCAGGCAGTAGCCCTTAAAGATTTATATTGATGGGAGTCGAGATCGCTTAAGTCCAAAACCCGTAGAGCCATCAGGAGAGCCAATCAAAGTGTGATTAGGAGTTCGGCCGGCGGAGCGCCAACTTGCTAAATATGGGATACTAAAGTGGCGCTACTAAAAATTTTAGAAAACTGTAAAGCAAAAATCAATTGTATGTTGGCTCGTGAATTTAATGTGGGTTAATTTCTGTCAATAATTAAAGCCAGTGAACGGCATCAGAAGTCGTAGTGCAGCCATAACCGATCTAATTCTTTTGCAAATTTTAATTTTTTTCTATAGTTATAATTTCTTCTCAATAACAATTTTTTTATTAAATAATTAATTATACTCGTCAATAGAAAAGTTGCAGCTCCTTGCTTAAAAAAATGATACCAAGTGAAGTTTAAATCCAAAGTGCAGGAAAAATTAATAATCAAAAATTATCAGTAGCGTGTGTGCAAATACTTTTGTCAAAAATAGCTGTAAATACAAATCAAATATCTATATTTTTGTCGACGGGACTATCGTCAACTATCGAAACAACTATCGTCGACTATCGAAGGCTTTGAAATTACTATATACCCTGTTTATACGGAGAAAAAAGCGTGAAAACATTTCACGTATTTCTTTGAAAAATGCGTGAATAAACAATATTACATGTATTTGAGCTACACACAAAAGTTGACTATGAATTCAGCCAAATGCGTGTAATGAGGCGCAGCTAACTTATCGTTTTTTTTAAGTGTGTGGCAACACTAAAAATAATAAATCAGCTGCGTCATTCATAAAGAGTAAAGTAAAAGCCCATTTAATTTAATAAATAGAAAAATGGAATTAGAAAATAATAGAGCGTTATGTACTGAGAGCGAAGGACAACAACTTAAGAAAGCTGGATGGAATTACAAAACGAAACAACAGCAACAAAGGAATTTCAGATGCCTTGAAAGCCAAAAATTGGTTCAAGAGCGCCGAGCAAGTGAAAAGTAAATCAAGAATGTTGAAAAATATTATATTGAAGTAAAGCGGAACAATGCGGTCAGCGGCGCTGCGCGCAAATCATGCTCTCATTTTGCTGAACTACATGAGCTCTGTAGACTCTTCTACAAGCGGACTTTGCATTTTTAAAAATTTTTCTCAAGTCTGGCAGCTCTGTTTGTCTTATTACGCGAAATGCTCGTGTGCCGTATTAACAGAGGGCAATTTTCGTTTCGCGAATTTAGAGATACGTGGAATAGTTCGTATAAACGTAGTAATAGTCGGCTATCGATGGCGCCGACTGTCGATATTTCTCCACCTCTACTGACCATATGATCGAAAGGACCTCAGGGATGGTAAGACCCCCAAATTTCGTATGAAGACTTCTTATATTTGCACACAGATCAAGTTTATTTCAAATTGTAGATGCCACGCCCCTTCGCCCATAAATAAAAACAGCCAAATATCTAAAGCAACCTTAAATGTATGTGTATGTATGGATGTGTTTTTATATGTTTACATACATATTTATAGAAGTAAATATAGATTTTGGCATACATATGTATTTTACTATAGAGACCTTCCGATATATTTTATTGTTAACAATTTCTGGACAGGCATCATGTTACGAAATTCCTTTTGAATTCCCCAATGTTTTTGTTTATTTTATACAG
Organism: Drosophila putrida; assembly: GCA_037043535.1. Lineage (NCBI taxonomy): Eukaryota > Metazoa > Arthropoda > Insecta > Diptera > Drosophilidae > Drosophila > Drosophila putrida. The sequence continues at coordinate 312,782 of JBAMBI010000459.1, forward strand.
GATCATGTCTACAAATATCATACCGCCAAAATGGGGTCATTAGACCCTCATGTTTTTGCTATAGTTGAAGCTGCATATAGAAACATTGTTGAAGATAAATTTAATCAGGTAAGACATACATACATATAACCCTTACCTTACATATAAGTATCTGTATTGTGAGCGTGCTTATAATGATTAGTAATAGTGACTTCTAGTGACTTCTTCTATCGAATGTAGCAAAAATGCATACTTGAAATTTTGGGATTACCCCCAAAATCTGCATTAAAATGTGCCAAAGTTTGAATAGGTTAGTAATGTTCCATTTTATTCCATTCAACACCAAAAATGTTTCCCTATTCTTTAAGAGTATTGGTAAAAAAATTCTAGCACGCAATCTACATTACAAGTATTTCAAACCGTTCGTTCATATGACAGCTATATGATATAGTAATCCAATTTGCACCATATTTGGTCAGGCAGTTTGAAAAAATACCAAACACACAATCTGTGATCTAAGTTGAGGTATTATATTTTAGGAAACACAAAAAAATTGTATACTAAATGTTGATTTCGAACCGGTCGTTTTAATGGCAGCTAATGATATAGTGATCCGATCGAGCCGGTTCCGACATATGTACTGCGTGCAGCAAAATGACAGACCGGTAGCAAGTTTCGTTAAAAGAGCTTCAAAACTGAGGACCAGATTGCATAGAAAAAGACAGGCAGACAGACCGACATGACCATATTGACTCAGCCGTTGCTCTGATACTCTGATATATATTTTATGGGGTCTGTGAGGCGTCCTTCAATGCTTTGCACATTTAGTGACAAAACTATAATACCCTCTGTAAGGGTATAAAAATATAAACAAACAATATTTTAAGCGAAGAAGGATTCGTGGAGACTGCAAACCCATAGAAAATATGATAGATGCTGCTATAGTATCAAAAATTCTAGCAAAAGAGTACTGGCACAATGTCAGCGAAAGAATAGCTAAAGATACTATTTAGTATATGTGCACTTTCCGGGCAACACTACAGCAGGTAATAAAACTTCTGTAGTGAACACGATTTCCATTTCTAGTGAAAGACTTCTATGGCCGGATAAAATAATACCCAATATGCTATAAACAATGGCTAGATGTAATCTTCAAAGCCTGCGTTAAACTAAACTACGCACCGATAATCTTTATTTTAAAGCCAGGTAGAAGAGGGCACGTTCTAGCCAAGGACTACCCATTAGTTTTACATCCTTCTTGTTAAAGACTATGTAACGAATTTTGAAACTTCATATCCGACAGACAATAAAAGGTAAACAATCCAAATCACAACTTGCGTTTACAGAAAAATCACTACATAAAGCAGTGCTTCGGATAGAAACCCTTTGTTTTTCAAACAGTACACAATGACGGCATTCTTAGATATAGAAGTCGCTTTTAACAACTCCATTCTGGAATCCCTTAATAACCCTGTGGTCGAGCGATATATCAGCAACTAGATTGCTGATTTGCTGAAGAGCAGGAAAATCATAGCCAACCTGAATAAGGATAATTGCGCGTGGCACGTGAGAAGAGGCACACTTCAGAAAGGAGTACTATCCCCGCTACTTTGGCTTGCTAACAGGAATAGAATTTTACACAGGTTAATCTAAGGGGGAGTCCTAGCAGTGACGTACGCAGATGACGTCGGACTGCTTGTAACTCCATGGACACTATTAGCATTTTAATTAAAGGTGCGCTGAGAAATCAAAAATTCCCAACAATTCAATCTACCAAGTTTAATCGGTCAAAGGCTTATCTATAAGGAGTAGATGTGCATATAGAAAAACCAGCCACTTAATCAAATTGAATTAGACATTGTGTTGGTTAACAAGGCAAACAGGACAGAGCAGTATCCTGAATACGATAAGAAACGCACGTTATATTTTCGCTGTCGTCGCAACATAAATTCAACTTACAAACAACACACATTTAATTAATTGTTGAATATTGAACATTGAAAGTGCTCGTTTTTCTTTATTCAATCGCTCCACAACGGTCAACATCGTATTTTGATCATAAAAACTTATATGAATTTTCGGACAAATTTGTATTTTTTTTAAGTTTAGGGTCTAAAAATCATTCCATCGTTTCTACCGAGTTGTCTACTTAGGTTTGCTCGTTTAACGAGCTCGTTTAACGAGCAAACTTAAAGAGACAACTTGGTCGAAATGCTGGAACTGGACTACTATATCAAACAGCTGCCATAGGAACGATCAGTCAAAAATTAACATTTAGTATGAGAAACTTTTTTGTTTCTTAGAATACATTAACTTAACCTACAGATTGAGTATTTAGTATAACTAGTTTTAAGCAGCCTCATCAAATTTGGTGCAAGTCGGACTACTATATTATATAGCTGTCATATGAACAATCGGCTAGAAATCAACACCTAACAAATATATATTGTCGATATAGCCTTGTCCGTCTGTCTGTCTGGTTCTATGCAAACTAGTCTCTCAGTCTTGATGAAACTTGATTCAGGTCAGTCTTTTTGCTGCACGCAGTACATATGTCGGAACCGGTCGGATCGGATCACTATATCATGTAGCAGCCATAGGAACGATCGGTTCAAAACCAACATTTAGTATGAACACCTTTTTTGTTTCTTAAGTTATTTTAACCAAACTTACAGAGTGTGTATTTGGTATACTTTCCAACAAGCCTGATCAAATTTGGTATAAATGGGATTACTATATCACACAGCTGTCATATGAACGATCGGTTCGTAACCAACATCTAACAAATTCTGTACAAAATCAGCGGCTTATGCAGAGCTCTGCAAGGGTATCCAAACTTGGCACGCAATATATTTACATATATTTTATTATTCTCTTTATATCAAATTCTGCAAACAAAAAAATATATCATTCAGTCGAGAGATCCCGACAGTAGAATACCCTGAGGTAGTAGAGAACGCCACTCAAATTTTATACTTATTATATTTGTGTTTCGTATTTGTGCTGTCTGTTTTGTATTTAAAAGTCTTAGCAACAATAAGCCCGTTATTTTCAAAATAGCTAAATAGTCTCTGAGATCTAGGTGACACAAAAAGGGACAGACAGACAGACGGACATGGTTATATCGACTCGGCTGTTGACGCTGATCAAGAATATATATACTTTATGTGGTCTGCCACGCCTCCTTCGACATGTTACGCACATTTTTTTTTGCACAAGCGTAATAGACCCATTTGTACTTTTTTAAAGTACAGGGTCTAAAAATTTAAGAATTTAAGCATGCTTTTACTGGGATTCGAACCCTGGTCCCCGGTGTGACTACGTGGCATCTCTATCACTTGATAACTTGAAAGAGAGAAAGAGAGAGGGCAAAAACTCACAACAACAACAACACATTAAATTAAAGAATTAAATAATTGCCGATATCTTCCATGTTTATAATCCGATCTTGATCAAATTTTCACATTGCATCCTTCCTCATTCAAGTATTATTCGTGCCAAAGCTCAAGTCTCTAGCTTGATAAATACCAGAGTTAGGCATTGTGGGAGAAGGGGGCGTGGCATCCAAAATTTGAAATAAACTTGATCTGCGTGCAAGTATAAGAAGTCTTCATACCAAATTTGGTGCTTCTAGGTCTTACCATCTCTGAGATCCTTTCGTTCATACGGACGGACAGACGGACATGGCTTTATCGACTCAGCTTGTCGCCCTGATCAAGAATATATATACTTTATGGGTTCTGCCACGCCTCCTTCTGCCTGTTACATACTATTTTTTTTTAACAAACTTAATATACCCCCTCTGGGTATAAAAACATTTATGCACAGAATTGATCAAAAGAAATACAACGATAACACATTCTTGCAGATTTATAGAAAAGTTATAAAGTTCTGTGAAAACATCGTTTAAAAAAAGTCGACCAAAGCCCAAAACGCAGATTTGTATCGGAAGCTAGAGTCTTGAGCTTTGGCACGAACAATACTTGAATGAATATGGAAGCATCGTGAAAATTTGATCAAAATAAAAATGCATGTAAGTGCGCGCTGTGTTAGAGTGAGCTTTCGCCTTCTCTCCCTCTCTCTTTCAAGTTGTCTCTGTATGGATCTTCATACATGTATATTCAAATTATACAAGAACTGTTAGTGCTAGAGGTGCCGATAAATAAATAAATATTATTAACAGAAAATTGGAGTAGCTTTCTCTACTATCAGAAGGGCTCAGTCGGGCTCACCCGACTTTATAATATTTATCTCTTATTGTGCAATTTTTAATAGAAACTTTATTTTTCCCGTTCTTTTTATACCCTGATGGGGTATATTAAGTTTGTTCAAAAAAAAGTATGTAACAGGCAGAAGGAGGCGTGGCAGACCCCATAAAGTATATATTCTTGATCAGGGCGACAAGCTGAGTCGATATAGCCATGTCCGTCTGTCCGTCGGTCCGTCTGTCCGTCGGTCCGTCTGTCCGTCTGTCCGTGTGAACAACGAGATCTCAGAGATGGTAAGAACTAGAAGCACCAAATTTGGTATGAAGACTTCTTATGCTTGCACGCAGATCAAGTTTATTTCAAATTTTGGATGCCACGCCCCCTTCGCCCATTTTGGTAATTATTAAGCTAGAGACATGAGCTTCGGCAGGAACAATACTTGAGTTCATAAGGATGCATTGTGAAAATTTGATCAAGATCGGATAATAAACACGGAAGATATCGGCAATTATTTAATTCTTTAATTTAATGTGTTGTTGCTGTTGTTGTTGTGAGTTTTCGCCCTCTCTCTTTCTCTCTTTCAAATTATCAAGTGATAGAGATGACACGTAGTCACACCGGGGACCTGGGTTCGAATCCCAGTAAAAGCATGCTTAAATTCTTTAATTTTTTTTTTTAATTTTTTTGTTATACGTTTAGAATTGTTTTTTTTATGTTTTTATTTAGTTATTTTGAAAATAACGTGCTCATTGTTGCTTAGACTTTTAAATACAAATACGAAACATAAATATAATTAATAGAAAATTTGAGTGGCGTTCCCTGCTACCTCAGGGTATTCTACTGTCGGGATCTCCCGACTGAATGATATATTTTTGGGTTATCTTATGTCAAATTTTACTTAAAAGGTGCTCTTTTTCCTTTTTGGTGTCTAGGAACAATATTAAAATTTTTACATTTATCAAATATATATTTCTCTTGCCCTAGTTGCACCTTTGGGGACTCCTATGTATACAAAGCGTGCTGCTTCGCACAATACGCAGAAATTGGCACACGCCGTCGATAGCTGAATCTGATCTTGGAAATAGCTAGTTTACACGTTGATTTGGAGGTTATGTACCATTCCCGAATTGTTGCCCTCCAAAAAATCTGGAGACCGGCGCCACAATTTTTTTTGTGTCTATTGTATTTATACCCTGTGGGGTATAACTATTTAGTTTGTTCATTATGAAATAACACCTTTAATTTGGTTTTTTTTTCATTTTCACTTTTGGGTCCTTGTTTTCAATGCTACTGAAAAAAAACTTTCATTAGTACTAATTTTTTTGATTCCAGAGCCATGAAGTTTTCACTGTTAATTAAAAGTACTGATAATAACCAACTCTGATAAATTGATATCTGCCATATTGAGCTTCATAGTGATCTAATATATATTTTATAACATAATATATAATTTTGTATTTGCATATTTGCAAATAGGCGATAATTATAAATTATTAATATTTAAATCTATATTACTTGTAACAAGTAAAGAATTAGTATTTATCTGCATCTGCAAAATTTAAAATTTGTTTTACAGTCATGCTTAATATCAGGGGAATCAGGTGCTGGAAAAACAGAATCAACCAAATTTGTGTTGCAATATTTATGTGCAATTACGTCTAATGGTTCGTCATGGATTCAACAACAAATTCTGGAAGCAAACACAGTCTTGGAAGCATTTGGTAAGTTTTAATCGATTAAAGTTAGTTTTTTGGGCGGTCGTTAATCAATGATTTCATACGCGCGGATCATCAGCTCACTGATACTCCTAGGCTACAGCAATTAATAGCTCGCCCAATGGCAGTGAGTCCTGAAACGATATCGAGCACGTGTGTAAAGATATACTGTTAACCAGTTGTTCCCCAATGGAAATTTTCCTGTTGAATATTGGTAGCTGCGACTACTGTTGTTGACAAAAATAATAGCTCGATAGTAAAACAAGATTTATATACCCTTAGGGATATATTAAGTTTGTCCAAAAAAAAAAGAATGAATAATCAAAAAGAGGCTTAGTAGGCTCCATAAAGTATATATATTCTTATTTAGCATCATCTTCTTAACCACCATGTCCTTCTGTATGAACATAAAGATTTCAGAGATGCTTAGACCTTGAGATACCAAAATTAGTACGAAGACTTTTTGTATTTGCACGCAGAATAAGTTCATTTTGAATTTTGGATGTCACGCCCCCTTCGCCCACAAATCGGAGAAAACAACATAACTTAAGCAATTTTACAGCTACAGACTTGAGATTTGTCACGCATGATGAGAAGAATTCAGACCTTTATAGATTATACCATCAAGAGCTATTGTTTCTATGGCAGCTATATTCATCCGATCTTAACAACATTTTCTCAGGATGTAACATAATGAATAGTAAAAAATACATATTCTGTGAGTTAGGTTGAGACAACTATAAAACAACAAAGGTCATCATACTAATGTTTAATTTGCATCCGATTGTGCCTTTGGCAGCTATTTGATATAGTGATCCAATCCGGTCGGTTCCGACATATGTACTGCGTTCAGCAAAAAGTTTCCAAGTTACCAAGTTTCATCAAAATAGCTTCACATCTGAGAGACTAGTTTGCATAGAAACAGACGGACAGACAGACAGACGGACTTGGCTATATCGACTCAGCTCGTCGCCCTGATCAAGAATATATATACTTTATGGACTTAATGGAGTCTATGAGGCCTCCTTCAATGCGTTACAAAAGTTTAACACCCTCTTTAAGGCAATAAATATTGATCAGTTTCGAAATTCGACGCAGTAAGAAAGGCTATTGGAGAGAAGCCTATACCAAGTCCTCTATCAATAGCATAGTACAAAAATAGGCAGCTAGCGATCCAAGCCGGCAGAAGAAACTGCAAGCGACGTGGACAAAAAACTTTTCTCAGACGTAAAATGCGATGTCCGCTCAAGCCGGTAGCAAATTTCCAGGCACGCTAAGTCGCCGCAATGCCATTCAGGGAAGATGCATAAGCTCGTTAAACGCAATGCCGTTCATGAAGCGACATAATCTCGCTTGTTCGACCCAATGCCTTACCGGGAAGGGACATAAGCCACGCTTGTTCGTCCCATTGCCATGCAGAGGGCGATATTGTTGACCCTGGTTCGACCCATCGTCATGCAGAGAGCTATATTGTCAACGCACAGTGTTGCCATTTGATTTTTTACGTTGCAAAATTAATAGTTTTTGAACCAAATAAGATAATCACATAATTTAAATGGCATATAATAGATATTATAAATAAATATTTTTCAAAATTTGTATTTCTTTTTAGTTTCGTTTTATGTTTTATGTTTTTAAAAATTATGACCCAAAAAATAAAAATTAAATTTTATATTTACCATTTTTTTTAGACCCAGTACTTTAAAAAAGTACAAATGGGTCTATTACGTTTGTGCAAATGTGCGTAACAGGCAGAAGGAGGCGTGGCAGACCCCATAAAGTATATATATTCTTGATCAGCATCAAAAGCCGAATCGATATAGCCATGTCCGTCTGTCCGTCTGTCTGTCTGTCCGTCTGCCGTCTGTCCCTTTTTTGAGTAACTAGATCTCAGAGACTATAAGAGCTGGAGACACTAAATTTGGCATGTATGTACATCTATATCTTGCATTGAACGAGTTTGCTTTAGATTTTTGCCACGCCCCCTCCGCCCCCGCAAATTAAAATACAAAATTTCCAAGTCGAATTACAAGAGCACCTTTAAAGCTAGCACCTTGATTTTAAGTACGTATAATACAGACTTTGGTCCGAACATATCCAGCAAATTTCGTCCAAATCGGATGATAAACGCGGAAGTTATTCAACTAACAATGTTACGGGCAAAATCAATCTCTGAAGTGGCGCCATCTATGGAAATTTTTTGAAACTGAAACAATCTGTAGTAATCGCATTACACTCAAAAAGTACTGGGTCTCCTACTGTCGAGCTTGCTCCACCGAAGCTTAATGCATTTTTAAACATAATTCGGTTCAGAAGTTGTTTCTAAGAGACTAATCATGTCTGAACTACTTATAACTATTTTGTAACTCTATTCGTAACTTCACATGACGGATGGAAGAAATAAGTAAATCGAAAGATGCTGCAAACATGTTCAAGATGTCCTCATTTTCTCTGACCCTTGATTCTTTTAAAATGTTTTGCAATTTATATTTTTTAATAAAATTTGTTTACAGACTACTGTGCTTCTTCAGAAAGAGCTCCAAAATGCAAAGACTGGTATTCAATTATATCTTTGCCATGTTCAAATATTTGGCAGTCGGGGTCAACTTCTTCTGAGAATTCTTTTCAGCCAACAGTGCTGCAGTTTTCGTCTCCATATTTTGTAGAACTGACCTTTTCCTTGCAGTTTAAAGCATTCAAGATGATTCTGGATCTCTTAATGATTATCAATTCCCGTAATTCGAGCTACTGCCTCACCGTTTTCGAAAAATCTCCTCGAGGTGTTTCCATCGTTTGAGTTTCCATATCCGTACTTGGGACAGGCCACTCTTAGCCCAACTTTTTTAAAAAACACATCCTGTATCTCTTTTCTTTGCAGAATTGCTAATTTTAATGAGTTCTTTATTTGTACAGCGTGTATCTATACCACAATAATGGAAGCAGCCTTTGACAGAGGGTCTTAGGTAAACAGACTTAAAGTGGAATTTAACCCATTGATGAAACTATTATTAGTCAAAACATTTCAGAATGAAAACTATAAATAATATATCTGAAAACCATATTAATAGTAACGCGTCTTTACGGACACGCTGTGCAATTTCTGGAATCATAACTTTTTTTTACCTATTTTGCATATAACAGCCGAAGAGGTGCCTAGGGGCAGCTGAAACTTCGGGATTTGGTAAAGAAATAATTTAAGAACCAAATATAAAAATTTGGCAGTTACAAAAAAATATATATATTTTTTTATTATTCATCAAAGTTGAAAAATAGATAATTCGTTTTCTAGTTTTTGTGATATTGTACCTGCAATTTGACCAAATTGCCCAAAAATTGCATGTTTTTTTGCCAGCCACAAATCGGTCAACTTTGAAGGACTATATCTTCTTCAAAAAATCTGACACTCTTAAGGGTAACATATTTCAAATCGTTAAAGAATGTCGTATAAGATGGGCTTATTCAAAACTTCGTAGGCGCACATGAAAATTTTGACTTTTGCAACGCAATTTCGTAAACGTCGCAACTGTGCGACGCTAGTTCGACATATTCCCGTGCATGGAGCGACATAATCGACGATGGTTCGATCCATTGCCGTACATGGATAAAATTCGTAGTTATATCGGATATCGATGTCGAAAGTGACTCTACTCCCTGAAGACCCAGAACTTTGACACGTGCTTGAAGAACAGAACGACTCTTATTTAATTTTTAAGTAATTCTTTAGCGCAAGCATAGTTATCACTGGTAATTTCCAAAGATCGAATGGCAGCAAACGCGGGTCGCTTCAATCACGTCATTAGATGCTAAAGCTCTTCGATTTCAATTAAATTTTGATCCTGGTATACTCAGTGTAGCATCCACTGAATTCGGGCAATTTGTGCTCTCTTACATTTGACTTCTTCTGATGAATAATTGTTGTCCCTTCTAATGGTGCTTGTAAAGCACGGCCCAATTTGTGCTCGTCGGTTTTTAATTTCTCGCAGTATTACCGACTTTAAGTTTACTATTAAATCCTCGAAGGCTGGCTGCCGATTTCTTCATAATCCAGCTCCTCAAGACTGTGTGAGAGTGAAAGTGGCTTCAGTTTTATTCTCAAGTTTCAAACGCACATCCAACTGCTCGTCAGTCATTTGGCTTTTCAACCTTTAGAGCATAGTCAAAAATTGACAGCACTTGTTACTTGCACCTAGCTGATGACACAGTAGCCCCTCTGCCTATTATACGGTTCCGGCCGTGCTGAGGGCAATTAAGGTGGGTTTTTGTTTCTACTTATGCCAATATGATACACAATATGACAATCGTAAGCAGGCAAGGTAAATACAGGATCTTTCTAAGCCAACGTAGCTATAATCTAGAAATGTTGTTTTTAAAAATCTGCAAGTGCGAGTTGTTAGAAGCCCATTATAAGAGAATTTAGTTCATGTTGAATATAAACAATATGTATAATTCAAAAACAAATCAAATTCAACCTCGAGTGGGGCGTGGGGGACATTTCAGAATTAAACGTAATTCAGTATTTAATTTCGATAAATTTCAATTATTATTTAATTCTTATTTTGAAGGGGGGCCGTTTTCCTTTCATTATTTTAAATTAGCACAATGCTTTTCGTTTTCTTTATACCTTTGCAAAAGGTTTTATAATTTTGTCAAGAAGTTTGTCACGCATTGAAGGAGGACTTACAGAGTATCTATATTCTTGATCAGGGCGATGAGCTGAGTCGAAATAGCCATGTCCGTCTGTCTGTGTGTCCATCTGTCTGTCTGTCCGTCTGTTTCTATGCAAACTAGTCTCTCAGTTGTGAACAATCTTGATAAAACTTGGTACAGGTCTGTCTTTTTGCTGCACGCAGTACATATGTCGGAGCCGGCCGGATCGGATCTCTATATCATATAGCTGCCATAGAAACGATCCGTTCGAAATCAGCAATTAGTATGAAAATATTTTTTGTTTCATAAGATATCTTAACCAAATTCAAACATTGTGTGTTTGACACAGTTTTATACATCCTTACCAAATTTGGTACAATTAGGACAATTATATCATATAGCTGCAATAGGAACGATCGGTTCGAAATCAACATTTAGTATGAAAAACTTTTTTATTTCTTAAGATATCTTAACCAAACTAACTGATTATGTGTTTGGTAGAGTTACAAACAGGCTGAATATGGTGTAGCCATAGTTGCGCTACATATTTTATTTGTTTTTACAATTTAGATCATATATTTGTTTTCTGGCATTCAGTTTTGTTTTTCTTTCTCCTCATTCATTTCGATTTTCTTATACTTCGTACTTACTACTTATTGTGGGGAATTCATCGATGTCAGCAGGCCTGATGACGAAAATATTGCTGTAGAGGGTTATAGGATTAATTGGCAATAAAATGCATTCGTGCAATCTAATAAAATAATAGAAAAGTGAATTAGACTTACATTTGTTTAAATTTAAATTATATATATTTGGTCCCTGCTCATTTTTCCATCGATAAAATTAGACGTAGGCTTCCTTCGTAGAGAACGATCCTCTCCTACACCTACTTAGGTTCGCCGCCCCGTGTCTGGGATCAAAGGCAAGATCAGCCGAGTCGATTGCAATAGACGCAGATAAAGGCACACAAATTTCACCGCCAATGACCGTAAATTAAGAACAAGAAGGCTAATACCATGGATAGGAAAATATGGGGGCGGCTTTTTAGCCCCAGCTCAAGGCAAAGCCCTAGCCACAAGTCTCAGGTGGCTTTTGTGTTATACAGTAAACTCCGATATATTTAGCATATTTAGCACTCGGCTATTAGAGCTGAAACATCGCACCCTCACAAATTTGGTCATAAATTTGTCGAATTCGTGACCTTTAAGTTGGGTGCCATTATAGCTTACTTTCCTTTCGGTACGCCAAAACAAGGAAAGAGTCCGTACCTTAGAAAATCTATGACCACATGAATTGTAAACTTTTTAACAGCCTCGAGAAAGGTCAATTTCAAAAACTGATCAAGTACAATAAAGGTTCCGAAATTTCCTTTCTTTGTTCGAGAAAAGAGACCGATAAAATCGATATACATTCTTTGAAAAGGTCTTTCACTCGAAACTTGACTGCGCATTGGTGGTTTTAGTGCGAGAGTGGGGTGTTTGGAATTCTTAAATATGTCACATTTTGCTATATAATCCCGCACTTGTTTTACCATTTTTGGCCAAAAGAACCTTCGTCGAATACTCACTAGATTTTTGACCATGCCACAATGGCTAGAGGTTGTTATGGTCACCATGGATGTTGGTCACCTTAGCTCGCAAAGATTCGGAAAAGAATAATTTCCAACAGTCGTATTGATATAAGCTGTCTTCTGGAAAGCTACTTCGTCGAAATAAATTATCATCAACAACACGAAGCTTAGCAGCCCGATACTTCTTTCTTGAATTACTATAGTCCGCTGACTGAAATGCATCTGAATCTAGATCGATTTCTGGGAAGATGTTTATGTCAATCGCAGCAACATCAACCTCTTCGAATGAATGTAATAGGGCAGATAAGTCAGATTGGTTTATTAACCAACGAAGGCTTGAATGATCCGTGACTATTTAAAATGAATGTTCTTCTATATAACTACATTCGAGATTTCTTAATTGCAAGGACTACTGCCAGACATTTACTCTCCGTAATGGTGTAGTTACGTTGTGCTTTATTCAAGTTTTCCGACATGTATGCGCATCCTGTTTCATCGCCTTGAGCTAATACAGTCCCAACCCATACAACGAAGCATCACATTCCAAAATAAAAGGGTTATCGTAATTTTGATGGATCAAAAACGGATCACCTTTCTGCAAGGTCATTAATATCAGACGATGGAAAATAATCTATAATATATTCTATTTCTGCTCTCTCAGCAACTGACATTTGAAATTAATGCAACTCATATACTGTTGCTACAACGAGTTCATTTATTGAAAATGGAGTAGAAATAGAAATCTTAAAAACTTTCCAGAAGTCCATCCCACAAATTACATACTGCTTAACTGAAGGGACCACTATAAAGTCGAAATCGACTTCCTGCGAATTGTAAATCAGGGGTGTAGTTATAATACAACTTGATGCTTTTGCCCATCGTCGCTTTCTAACAGGGACCATAATTATTATAATTTAAAAAAAAAATATAGAGCAAGCTAACTTTGGCGCGCCAAATTTTGGATACCCTTGCCGAGCTCTGCATAAGCCGTCCGATTTTTATAAAACTTGTTAGATGTTGATTTCGAGCCGATCATTCATATGACAGGTATAGGATATAGTAATCTGATTTGCACCAAATTTGGTCAGGCTGTTGGAAACTCTACCAAATACACAATCTGTAAGTTTATTTAAAATATCTTAAGAAGCAAAAAAGTTTTTCATACTAAATGTTGATTTTCAACAGATCCTTCCTATGGCAGCTTTATGACATATTGATCCGATTTGAAATTTGGTAATGATGCGTGAAACTTTATTAATCACATAGTGGGTGGGTTTGGTTAAGATATCTTTAGAAACAAAAAACTTTTTCTTACTAAATGTTTATTCCGAACCGATCGTTCCTATAACAGCTATATGATATAGTAGTGCGTATTTGAACCAAATTTAATAATGATAAATTAAAATGTATCAAACACTTAATGTATGAGTTTGGTTGGGATATCTTAAGAGACAAAAAAATTTTTCTACTAAATGTTAATTCCGAACCGATCGTTCCTATGGCAGCTATAAGATATAGTGATCCGATCCGGCCGTTTCCGACATATGTACTGCGTGCAGCAAAAAGACGGACCTGTATCAAGATAGCTTGAAAACTGAGAGACTAGTTTGCATAGAAACAGACGGACAGACGGACGTGACTATATCGACTCAGCTCTGTGAGGGTCTGTGAGGCCTCCTTCAGTGCATTTCAAATTTCGTAACAAAATTTTAATACTTTCTTTAAGGGTATACAAATTATGAAATAAAAACTATTTGTTGATTTTATATTTTAACTATTCAGTCGGGAGAGCCCGACAGTAGAATACTCTGTGGTAGTAGAGAACGCCACACAAATTTTCTTCTAAACAAAGAAAATAAAGTTTTTAAATGTATAACAAAAATTAAAAAGAAAACTAAAGAATTTGAGCATGCTTTTACTGGGATTCGAAACACGATCTCCCGTCTGCCTACGTGGCAGAGAGGGAGAGAGCGAAAACTCACAGCAACAACACTTTAAATTAAAGAACTAAATAATTGCGGATATCTTCCGTGTTTATTATCCGATCTTGATCAAATTTTCACAATGCAACCATATTTGTTCAAGTATTGTTCGTTCCGAAGCTCAAGTCTCAAGTAAGTTGCCAGTGCTATCCAAAATTTTAAATAAACTTGATCTGCGTGCAAATATAAGAAGTGTTCACACCAAATTTGGTGCTTCTAGGTCTTCCCATCTCTGAGATGCTTTTGTTCATACGGACGGACAGACAGACGGATAGATGGACCGACAGACATGGCTATATCGACTCAGCTTGTCGCCCTGATCAAGAATATATATACTTTATGGGGTCTGCCACGCCCCTTCTGCCTGTTACATACTTTTAACAAACTTAATATACCCCCAGGGTATACAAATTACTGATCCAAATATTTTTTAATTTGTAGTATAAAATAGAAACGAAAAATAATTTTAAATTTTATTATAAAAATCGAAATTAAAAATTAATTTATACTGTTATTATAAAAATAAAAATTAAAAATTAGTTTTAATTTTTTAAAATTAGTTTTAATTTTTACTATAAAAATATAAAATAAAAATTATTCATTGATTTTTGTTTTAAAAAAATGAAAAAAAAATTTATTGTAATCAATCATAACACAGCCAAAATGCAAAGTGAATCAAAGTTTTTATCTCTTATGGACTTTGGCCCACTAAACACGAAAATGGCACTTAAAAATTTTTTTAATGGAAGCATTTTCGAAATATTATTTTTTTTCGAATTTCGAAGTTGCTCCTACATTTTTAAATATATGTCCATTTCTAATCAACCGATTTGGCCAAACAAGCGCTCAAACTAAAGGTAATTAAATCCTCTACAACTTCATTCATATAGAACGAAGATCGGTTCAGTATATTAGAAGCTATCAACTATTATACGTTTGAAAATACGTTCTTATGTGATTATTTCAGCTCAAAAGCTCACAAAAAATTTTGGAAAAGATACAAATCGCAAAAAAAAAATTTTTGTTTCACGTAAAATTTGTAATGTTTCAAAAAAAAAAATTGATGCAAATCCAACAATAAATGGCAAATGTTTTATTTTAAACTGATTGTTCCTATGTCAGCTATAAGTAGTATATGGTACAGAGTACATAATCTGCGAATTTGGTTGAGGTATCTCAAAAAACAACAAAGCTCTTCATACCAAAAACTGCTTAGCTGAACTGATTCACTGACTGATTACGTTGCGCCGTAACGGATAAAGATATCGAGCTGAATTTAGGTTGTGATTATGTATTTGGTGTCTAATTTAACGTCCTGCAAAAACTTGGTCAATATAGCTGCCATAGAAACAACCGATTGAAAATTAAACTTTGGAATGAAAAGAGTTGTTGGTTTTTGAGCCATATCAACGTAACTCACAGATATGTATTTTTTACTCAATGTTACATGTTATGAAAATTTGGTCAAATCGGACTACCATGTCATATAGCTGCCATACGAACAATCAGATGCAAATAAAACATTTGTCTTTTACTAAAACTTGCATTTATATAATAACATAATAACAACCTATTTTTTTTTAAGACATTACAAATTTTACGAGAAGCCTAAAAACAAATTTTTGTTATAGCGATTTATAATTTTTACAGAATTTTTTGTGAGCTTTCGAGTTAAATAATAACAAATAACACGGTATTTTCAAACATATAAAAGTTTATAGCTTCTAATGTACTAATCCGATCTTAGTTTTATATGAATGAAAGTTGTAGTGGATTTACTAACCTTTAGTTTTTGCGCTGGCTTGGCCATTAGACAACGCCCAATCAATATATGTATCCTTACGTGTTGTGGATGTTTTCTAGCAGGAACCGAAATCCTATTCTAACCAGATATATAAATATAAGTCTCTTTAGCTTCTCGAAGAGCTGGCAAACATAAATTAAAATGTCTTAATATAGCTATATTACTTTCTAAGATATGACAATTCTCTTCAAATAAATTCCTATCTTCCGATCTAAATTTTTGTAGTAAATAAAGGGGATTCTTATAAATTACTAATAATCCAATCAATTTATACTTTAAAACTGCATACTCGAATACGTGCGAACCATTTAAAATGCGACCACTAAAGCAATAATTAACATTCGCAAACAATTCAGTCCTAACAAAAATAAGAAGATCTCTCTGTGATCTACCTACATTGGGACAATCTAAACGTATTGCAACTCTAAGCCGTGGGATTTCATACGTCTCGTTTGCTAAGGTTGTGACGCCCCATTAAATTGAGCGCACAATTCGCCAGAAACTAAACACCGACGTCACAAAACAACGAAAACAGTGACGTCACGGGCCGCCAAAGGCAAAGCAAACAAACGGCAATGCAGCGAGAGCTAGTTTGCTGCCCCGGCGACCAGCTACAATTCTCACAGAGCGGCGGCGACGCACAGCATAGAAAAGAAGCGACAAGCCCACGCATACACAGCCTTGATCGACAAACGCTACCAAGTGCCAAAAGTACAACGCAACTCCTCACACTTAAGGTATTGCGCGGCTGACGTCACAGCGACCGATTGATGCTTTGCCGATGTGCGTGCGCTCTACTGCGTAATTTCTCGACGGCGCAGCTCGCTGACGCCGTTTGTCTTTCTTGGCGTGTGCCGTCGCTGGCTTTTGTGGAGGCTGTACTTTTGGCACGCTTGGCGACTAAAGAGAGGATCGGCTGCCACGCGTCGGCAGAAGTTGCCAAAGAAAATAGGCTAATGAAGCGCAAGAAAATGTGCATGCAGTCTATTCGCCGAGAACCACAGAACCACGCAGACGTGCACCGGAACAACAGAAATCAACGAAAAGGCCCTTGTATAATTAAATAATATAATATTTTATACGTATGGACTTACATAGATTCTTTATAATAATTATGGAGATTTACCTTAAGCCTTACCCAGCGTCGAAGGTAGCGGAGAACTTATATAGCAGTGTGCGCACATGTGCGTGTGAATGTGTGTATGTCATTAGAAAATGACCCAGTAGAACAGCCGGCAGGTGACACTGTGGAAATCGAACATCTTGTTCCGACCGCTTTGGTTTCACCACAGTCGTGACTAGATTTCGATTCCTCTGTCTAGGATCGCATCCCAGCCGCTTTGGTTTTTGACCACAGCTGTGACGTAATCCTGGATTCCCGTCATAGGCCGGGCATATAGGAGTGCCTTACAAAAGCATTAAACTTATGTGAAGCAGAATTCTGGCATATACGCCGACTTACGTACACACGTGCATACCCAGTAGTTTCAGTGTCCAAGCGTACCGAAACATAAACACACACCTAAACCAGTAAATATAGCATTGTGATTTAGAAATCACACTTCTCACTATCAGTAGTTCCGGAAACTTTAAGATATTTTCTGTAAAGTGACCCTGGCTGGACTGTACCGCAGCCTGAGAAACGCACGAGAATAGAAAAGAAACGCCACCGTCGTTTTATTTAAAAATAAAAGAAACAACAAGAAACAATGAGAGCATCAAGTTCATCGCTGGAGAGAGAGCACACGGGAGTACAGCCACGCCGCCGCCATTTTGAAAAACAGCGTCACCGCCATTTGTGCGAACCACGTTGTAGCGAGTCGGCTATATAGGCAGCACAAACTACGAGGAGTGGAAGCAGTCATCGACCAGCATACCATCGAGGATTTCTACTACACAACGAGGACCAAGGCCAAGTTTGCACAGCAGCATGGGTGTTCAATGGATTTCCTTTCGACGCAAGAGCGAGCTATAAGTGATCCTCAAAGAGTTTGGCCAAGATACGGAGGGCACGGTGGAAAAGCTACGAGGACAATTGTCACAGTTTGCTAATCAGCCCGGCTTGCCGACGGCCATTGCCCATCGATTGGCCGAATATGAGGCGACATTGGGAAGCGCTCCAACTCCGGATGCCAAGCTACGTTCCCGAGGCGTTTCACCTGCGCCCTGTGATGACATTACACCCTCAGGATCTGGTTTAGCAGGCCAAGTAAGCGCATCACCGAGCCGTTCAGCACTCATGGTGCCACGGAAAGCCGAGGATGGATTGAGCTGTGCCACATCAAGAGCACAGGCAACAGAAACTACGAGTTTGCTGATCCCTATCGAGCGTAACGGAACCAAGGAACGAAAGGTTCCGGGACAACCCACCCGATATCGCCGATCCGCCCAATGAGCGGCTTGCACAGCTCGGGCTTTCGGACCCGTTGCGGAAGTGGGGCGCCTTCTTTAACGGTGGCTCAGCGGATCCACTACGCTTCATAGAGCAGTTGGAGTACATGGTGGCTGTATACCGGTTGGACTTGAACCAACAGGTGCTGCCAGCTATAGCGGGTTTACTGACCGGACCTGCCGCAGACTGGTTCCGCGTTGGTAATCTACACGAGGCCACATGGATTGAGTTCAAAAAGTAATTTCTGGAGTTCTTTCTGCCTCTCAGATATTTCCAACGACTGGAGGAAGAGATCCGGAGCCGCTTTCGGATCATGATGAGGCGGCAGCCTACAACGAGGAGCAGGAATTAACTAGGATCTACGAGAACCTCCAGCCGGAATACCAGCTGCTTACGAGGCGTCATGAGTTTGCGACACTGACGCAGCTTACAAAATTGATCGCCACGTACGAGGATACACTGAAGAGGAGCGTTGGCCATTCGTTACCCATGCCGTCACCACCCACGCTCGCGAGTCTCTTCACTGACAGAGATAATCGCCGTGGGGATTCTGGACAACGGATGGACGAACAAAACAATGAAGCACCCGAGGATCCACGAGCAGCTATCAACGTGCGGCGAGTATGCCGTAACTGTGGACAGCTAGGACACTTTAACAGAGATTATCGAAACCCTCGTGTCTTCTTCTGCTGGGATTGCGGAAGACGAGGTATCCGCACCGTGGACTGTTGTCGAATTAGACAGCCGTCAGGGGATCGGGTGGAGACAGCGCCGACTATCCCGCATTAACACGAGAGGTCGCATCGTAGCCAGCATCATCATCGAGAACACATCCTTGGTGGCTACGATCGACACTGGAGCGAGCTGCAGTTTCGTGAGCGAAACCGTTGCTCAAGAATTAACCACGGCTCAGACGCAACGCATAGTGTGCACAAGGGTCACCTTGGCAGACGGCTCACAACGGAAGGTGACTCAAGCTCTCATGGTTGGTATTCAATGGGGACAACGCCGAGTCACCATACCAATGCTAGTGATGCCGACGATCTCGGATGACGTTATCCTGGGTATGGATTTCCTCTGTGGAGTGGCAGCCGAACTCAGGTGTGGTCAAGTGCAGTTAAAACTGAAGCCAACAGCAGGCAGACCCACTAAGATAGCCACGACGATACAGACGTCGCCGCAGAAACTGGACTTGGCCAGGCCATCGCCATCGAGAGCAAGTGCAATGCCACCGACGGTGGCGACACCAAACACCACACCGACTAATCTTTTGGTGGTGAGACCACCGGAATGGCGAATATACACCTCTGAACGCAGGTTACCCTGGGACTTGCTCACAAACAAATAGTGGCGAGTAGCCATGGGACATCGACGCAAAGTCCGTTTCCATTTTGACATCGAAGGACAACGCTACCAAGTGCGGATCAATCAAAAGGAGCAGGTCACCGTGGTCTTGCGCTGACCGGAAGAAAGAGGGGGAGGGGGGACGCCCAGCTACGCAACGCATAGAAAAGAAGCGACAAGTCCACGCATACACACACACAGCCTTGATCGGCAAACGCTACCAAGTGCCAAAAGTACAACGCAACTCCTCACACTTAAGGGTGGGTATTGCGCGGCTGACGTTACAGCGACCGATCGATGCTTTGCCGATGTGCGTGCGCTTTACTGCGTAATTTCTCGACGGCGCAGCTCGCTGACGCCGTTTGTCTTTCTTGGCGTGTGCCGTCGCTGGCTTTGGTGGAGGCTGTACTTTTGGCACGCTTGGCGGCAAAAAAAGGCTCGGCTGTGCATTCAGTCTATTCCCGAGAACCACAGAACCACGCAGACGTGCTCCGGAACAACAAAAATCGACGTAAAGGCCCTTGGATAATTAAATAATATATAATTAAATAATATATATATTAAAGAATATGTATATTAAATAATAAATATATATATTAAATAATATGTATTAATAATTAATGTATACACTAACAGATTTAATTAACTAAACTAAACATTACAACGAGGTGAGTGATAAATCAGTGAAATATTCAGGGTGGGAGTTGACGCCTAGAAACGCAAAAGGAATAAAACCAAAGTTAGCAAAACTTGAGTGCAAGCGATAGCACGTGTGTGTGTGTATATGTATATGTGCGGCCACACAAGTGACCCAGTAGTGAAACCAGTAATTAATACTGCAGCCTTCCCTAATATCGGAACGATCGCTGTGGTGTTTTACACCGGTCGTTGTGGCATTACGAATATTTCTCAACGATTTCGTCCCAGCCGCTTTGGTTTTTGACCACAGTTGCGACGAAATCTTGAGTAGCCTATACGAGCAGTGTAAAGATTAGCATCTGGTCTTAATTGGCGGATATACGTATGCACTTACAAAGATTCTCTTTAATAAATTTGGAGATTTACCTTAAGCCTTACCCAGCGTCGAAGGTAGCGGAGAACTTATATAGCAGTGTATTATGTGTATGTGTGTATGTCATTAGAAAATGACCCAGTAGAACAGCCGGCAGGTGACACTGTGGAAATCGAACATCTTGTTCCGACCGCTTTGGTTTTACCACAGTCGTGACTAGATTTCGATTCCTTTGTCTAGGATCGCATCCCAGCCGCTTTGGTTTTTGACCACAGCTGTGACGTAATCCTGGGTTCCCGTCATAGGCCGGGCAGATCGCAGTGCCTTACAAAGTCTTAAGCCTTTGTGAAGCAGAATTCTGGCATATTCGCAGACATACGTACATACGTGCATACCCAGTAGTTTCAGTGTCCGAGCGTACCGAAACACAAACACACCTAAACCAGCAAATATAGCATTGTGATTTAGAAATCACACTTCTCACTATCAGCAGTTCCGGAAAGTTTAAGAAATTTTCAGTAAAGTGACCCTGGCTGGACTGAGATATGTACCCCAGCCTGAGAAACTTCCTTACAAGGTGAAGCCCTCAACAAAACATAACACAGAAGCACGAAGCAAGAGCTAATCGGATTGAACATCCCTACTATGACAGTGCAGGCTCTGAACATTATGGAAAACTATCTTTAAGTTCAATAAATATTTCAAATGACTGCTAAGTAACTTTATGGAGCGTAATTTTTCTTATTCTTCGAACTACATTTCGACCTTGAGGAGGTCGAGGAGGTATAAAATTCCCTATTAAAAACAGGCCAGCTGCACTTGTAGACCTACTAAAACCTACATATTATGCTGCTCGGTCTATGCTATTTCCTATGTGGACCGTCACCTTATTAAAGGTTGCCCCTGACTGTGATACCTTCTGCAGGTACAACTGGGAATTGTTTGCCGTCTATGTTAATATTCTCATTTCTCCTATACTGAAAACTCCTAATTGTCCTAGTATTAGCCGTCCACGTTGGGTGGGGGATATTCCTATACTTTTAACGAGCTTCTCTTCTTACTCTATCTTCTGTAAAGTCCAATCTAAATCTATTTGTCTAAGTATTCCGGCAGCTTTATTGACTAAACCATCTGATATATCTGCATTAACAGTCATCATATATTTTGCTGTGGTCTTTAAAATGAGCGAACTACACAAACGCTGAATTTCTGCAGTTTTGAATCCCTTAACTAATTCCGAAATTCGAGATCTGTTGGCCTCATCTAAATTACTAGCCTTAATTAAATCTTCAGCCTGCGAAATGTACTGGATGGTTGCAATTCGATTCAGTTTTAAAGTATTAAATGAATTTGTAGCGGCGTTTGTGCAAAAAAGGTGAATCGCCTCATCTGGTTCATTGGCTTCTATTACAACACGTGAACTCACGAGATCAACATCATCGCTGGTCATATGGCCTTATGCCATATTATTTAAGGCTATAGCAACTGGCTGATCATCTCGCTGCCGCATAATCTCCGTTAACTCCAAAAATTCAAAACTGTCCCATAGTGTCGTTTATAACTCACTGTAAGGATCACTAGAATTGGATTGAAAGATCCAACGATCACCTACTGGCCTCAACTGTCTCAGATCGCCGAACACGATTACAGGTATTCCCCCAAAAGGTCGCTGACTCTTAAATATTTGCTTTAATATATAGTCTATATAACCAAACATTCTGGCTCCTACCATATGAAATGAGTCGACTTTTATCTACACCAGCACCGCCTCCTACAAATTTATAAAAGGGCGAGTCAATCTTAAAATTATGGGTAAGATAACTTTTCTGTTTTAAATTTAGAGACCTGATCATCTCCTCCAAGCAAGTTGCGGGTATTAAAGCTGGAAGCTTTACAATCCGGACATTGTTATCAGACACATCGGTCGTTTCCTCATTTGCATCTAAATTTGAAAGGTTTAGTTGAGAATTTATTTCTGCTACTTCTAATACCCTAAATCTATTATCTATTTCTGCCTGATCATCTATATGTTCCTCATCATCCTGATTCGCGTCATATGCCATGCTAAGAGCAGCTCGTAACTCCTCATCATCTAACACATTATATTTCCTACGGTTTATTTCCATTAGCTCCTGATTTTGGCTACAAAACTCTTCGCAATTTCTACCTATTGATTCTTCCTGTTCATTTCTCCACGGATAATATAACATGACTATTCCCCTAAAATAATTCCGCCTATCTGTGTGAACATTAAACCGTGTATACCGTATTATCCGTGGATTCTGCCTTTCCTTAATGTAACCACTACCATTGCGAAGTGGATATACGGCTGTTCTAAACTCTGCATTTTCATCCTGTCACCCTGTGATTGTTGGCGAGTCCTATTTAGAGTCTTACTATATGTGTATAATGCTGCAAAATCAGCTAAACATATATATTCTAGATCATCAGGACGATGAACATAATGGTCTAATAAATCTACCTCGAAAATGTCTTCAGAATCTTCCGGCAAACTCCTAAGCTTTTTTCTAGACTTGAGCTTTTTAACACGTTTGTCAGGCAGTCCAGTGTTAATAAAAACTTCTGCATTGCTACTGATAAAGACATCAATAAACAACAATAAGCAGCCTCCTGTGTTGATATTTCTGAGCCAGTAATAAACTTATGCCCTATATGCTGCAGCTTCTGCCTAATGGTAAAATTTTCTGCTCTGGTTTCTTCTATAGCTTCCTGCACAAGTTTCGAAATACCTCTCTGTGATTTGTTTATATAGTAATTATATAGCTGCAGCACGCATATGGATCTAAAATAAACTGTATATCTGTATTGGCTCTCTGCATTGAAATAATAAGTCATAATGACGTTAAAACTTCTCTTCAAAAAGATTTTAGGCTTCCTCAAACTAGACCTAATGGCAAGAATATAATCTCCATGACTAAGACTAATCTGACTATGCGAGAGAAATTTCTCGAAATCGTTAAGCGACTCACTACACTACACTATTTAACGGAGCATTCAAAAATTTGTTTATTTTCTTGAAATTTCCCTCATTAACTGAATTGGGGTGGGAAGTATCTTCTGGGAGAGGAAATAGGAGTTCGGTTCTAGGAAAAGGAGGGTAAGGGATACCAAAGCGACATATCTGACTATTTCTAACTCTAAGTTGGCATGCCAATCATAATTTCTGCTTGTTACATTAAAATTGCTGCTTAGTCGGCTGAACGGCATTTATGTGTGACAAACGACCTTCAAGCAGGCGGGCAGGGAGAAGGTATAACTATCCTTTAGCAACCTTAATTAAAGAAGTCACAGCGCTAAAGAATTACTTGGGTCAAGCCAAAGCTCCGCAAATCGATTTATCCAAATTCCCAAGAGCTGTCTGGACTCACTAGCACTAATTAGTACTTTGTATGACAACCCTGTATTAGTGCCTTTGGTTCTCAATGATAGTATCTCGACTCAAATACTTCCAAATATTGAAAATTCCAGAGATTCACTAATGTTAGGCTCCAGAGTTAAGGAGGTTAAGGTCCAGAGTTATACCTGTATTAATTCAGAGCAGGCCAACTATGCACGCGCAGCCCAATCATAGAAATTTGGTTATGTTGAAAAAGCACGTTCGAATCTTTTCGTTTTTCTTCCCATATATGACAATTTACACAAGAAAGTTTTCTGTAGAACTTTTAGTTTAAGTAGTAATTTATTAAAAAGTTTCAACTTTAAATTTAAAAATGAATCTCGAAAAAGCAAATTTTTCTTGTGAGAAGCTTTTATGTTTTGCAAAATTACTTCGGGCGCGTTGCTGCCCAGTCGGTATGTTCGTTTTCATTTTTGTACGACAGAAAAGTTCCTGAAAAGATCAGAAAAAACTTTATATTAGCACTGTGGTAAATGCCAATTAAGCGACGCATTTATGTGCTAGCGCTCCGTTGGACAATTTTCGGTACTTACCAGTCAATGGGCGATGTCGATGCGCTTATTTGGACCTTGCACGCATCTTCCTGCGCTTACGCTTCAACCTACGCATACGCTTTTTACGCCACTGTAAATAAACACAAATCAATTCAATTAGTAGACCGTATTAATTTATTTTAACTGTTCTTTTAAGTATAACCAACAGTACTAACCATTTACTCTCAGTAGCCAAAAGCGTAATGAAGAAAGAAGGTATGCCGAATTGTCGAATCATAGCCATAACCATATTCTTCTTCTCTGCTGCCCAATGAGCAGGAGACGAGCGAATGCCTTTGAGAATCCAATAGCCTTCATCGAACTGAACTAGTCTATCACCTCATCATCATTAAGGGCTGTCCTAGCAGTTATGCATCGACAGGCGCTGTGCTTCCTTAAACAGATTGAATAGTTATTCCTCAAGTTAATAAGCTGCAACTTCCTAAGGGTATAAAATAGTTTGTCTACTCTACAATTTATAAGTTCAGACTTAACTATTTTCGTGTAGCTTTCCCCACAAGTTCTCTAAACCCTGCATAAATCTTGGGAAAAGACAATTCCTCTGAATCACAATCAGTAATCAT
The DNA here is from genome assembly GCA_037043535.1 of Drosophila putrida. Classification (NCBI taxonomy): domain Eukaryota; kingdom Metazoa; phylum Arthropoda; class Insecta; order Diptera; family Drosophilidae; genus Drosophila; species Drosophila putrida. Next base: position 337,970 of record JBAMBI010000459.1, read on the forward strand.
GTCCAGAGATCGTTGTCCTTTTCTCGGAGCTATTGCTAACCTAGAACCATCTAATTTCTCTATTGGAACATTGTCTATTAAGGTTTCTTGACCTCCTGGATTGACTTCTTGCTCTTCTACATGAGCAGCCTGTTCTGCATTTGGATCTGAAACTGTATTTCTCATTTTCCTAACTAAATCTATATTTACTTTTCATGCAATAAATGGTTCTTCTTTAGATGTAAATGAAGTCTACCATTCCACATTAATCCTCATCTGCTTGCTTTCTGCTTTCAATTGCTTTAAAGCTCAGTGTCAACTAAATACCTAATTGCATCAACAACTCGGGACGGACTTACCATAAAACTATGTCTATATTCTAGCTTACGTTTAAGGTGTGTCTAAATAATCCTACATCCCTAAATATCCTGTGCTCAGTTTGAACTATATACCTAATAGCATCAACAACTCGGGACGGACTTACCATAAAACTATCTCTGTATATTAGCTTACGTTTAAGGTGTGTCTGAATCCTCTCTACATTCCTAAATATCCTGGGAAGGGAAGCAACTACACTCGCAACTGGAATTGGCACATTAACTACAGCTCCTTTAATGCTATTCCGTCACTCATAATCTAATGACTTAATAATCATTAAGGGTAGCCTGGGACAAACTAATATTTCCTTTAAAGACTCTAAAACTTTCAGACATTCAGGAAGTTCTGGGAAATCAAATCCATAATGCAATTATTCGGCTTTCTGACTCTCTTGATAGTTCGACTATAAGATTTGGAAAAGGAAAACCTTCCGTTTTCTGAAAGGAATTGTTTAGACAGAAATAGAATGGCTGAACTGAAACTATTATTTTTTTAAATATACTCTCTACTAATACGATCACAAAACCTTACAACACCCACAAACGCCGTCAGGACCGTGTTTAATTGTTTTGCTGTAATGGTCCTCAACGGAATTTGCTCGTTCCTGCTCATTACGAATAGCATTACGCCTAGTTTCAGCTGCTCAATTCTCTGAAAAATTCCTATACTGGCTTACTCTCCGACTAATGGGGCTAGCTAAATCAGCTACTGTCTGTCGCGCCCGTATGCTGGCATTTCTCCTTTAAGCAGTATTAAGCCCACTCTCAACTGCCGCGCGACCTGGGTCAACTCTAACCTGTGGTCTGTTTATCCTATCGATTTCTCTCTCTGTGGCCCTAATCTGGACGTTCTTTCTGACTTAGTAGCTTTATTGCGCACTTGTTCCAACCTCCTATCTAGCGCGTTTTTACTTAGCTTCTCATTTACGCAGAGCGTCTCTTCTCCACTCGCGTTCCCTCACCTCTGAATCCTGTCTAATGACATGTCTGTAATGGGCATCTAATGGCCGCATTCTCTGTCTCACCTCAGGATTAGGCCCATGAACACGCAGTTTGCGTGCCTTTTTCTCAGAATCTTGCCTACTTACCTGCTACTTGCTCCATTTGCCCAATTCGCACACTTCTCCTACGTTGTACACGCTGCTGAGTATTTTAAATTTGTTCCTCAACTCTATTCTCACTGACTGCTCTACGGATCCTTTGAGAGACTGCATTTAATTAATAGCTGACATCTTTTTTAATCACGGCATTTTTAGACCCTGTACTTTAAAAAAGTACAAATGGGTCTACTACGTATATGCAAATGTGCGTAACAGGCAGAATGAGGCGTGGCAGACCCTATAAAGTATATATATTCTTGATCAGCATCAACAGCCGAGTCGATAAAGCCATGTCCGTCCGCCCTTTTTTGAGTTCCTAGATCTCAAAGACTATAAGAGCTAGAGACACCTAATTTGGCATGTATGTACATCTATATCTTGCATTGAACGAGTTTGTTTTAGATTTTGCCAAGCCCCGCTCCGCCAACGCAAATTAAAATGCAAAAATTCCAAGTCGAATTTCAAGAGCACCTTTGTTGGATGCCATGCCCCCTTCGCCACCAAATCGAAAAAAACGGTATAGCTAAGGTTATGCTATAGCTACAGAATTGAGACTGTTGGCACATGTAATGGCTAGAAGGATCCGGTCCTATGCCGAAAATTTCAACAAAATCGGATAAGCCCAAATATTTTTACACCCTTGCAGAGGATATTATGATTTTGTCACGAAGTTTGGAACGCATTGAAGGAGGCCTCACAGACCCCTTAAAGGATATATATTCTTGATCAGGGCGACGAGCTAAGTCGATTTAGCCATGTCCGTCTGTCAGTCTGTTTCTATGCAAGCTGGTCTCTCAGTTTTGAAGCTATCTTAATGAAATTGAACAGACTGCTTTTTTATATAGCTGTCATATGAATAATAGGCCATAAGTTAACTCTCAACAGATTTAGCAAACCAAATTAGTCAAATTAAAACTTTAGCTCATACTTTTCTAACCTTTTACCACAAACTATACCAGATATTCAGTCCTACAAAAATTATGGAAAATACGTATGTGGGTATTGCATTTCGTGGAATGATAAATGTTGTTAAAGGCGGATGAGGAAATCCTCAATGAATTGATCAGGTGCAATGGGGGCAAGTGTCGCTAACTACCATAATACAAAAATTATGGAATTTGCCCATTTGGATATTACAGTGTGCTCGTGTACCTGGCAAAACCTTTAAGACACTTGTACCCTTGTGCTCTTTTTTTGGGATGCTTTTTTTAGAATGATAGGGTTTATTCCAGGCGTGGGAGGAAATCTCCCATGAAATGAACAGGCGCAATGGGTGTAAATATCGCTACCTGCCATAAAAATGCTGCATGTGGGTAAAAGTCATAAAAGGGCGCGAACTACCCTTTTCAGTTTTCGTGCATCAATATCAGAATCCGGCGTAAAAAACGCGGTCTTATCGTACGTGCCAAAATTGTATGAATGAGTTTGCCTAAATTTAAGTAAAGTGTGGGAAGACAGTAAATATTTTCAAGTTCGTGATTTTGTGATAATTGATATTTTGTGATTTCGTTACTGTTTAAATTCAAAGTGTGTTTGTGAGCTCTGTGTAAATTCAAAGAATCTTGAGAATTGTCGGACCTGCCAAAAAAATTAATACAGATCGCAGCAGATAAGAGGAGATCGCAGCAGACTCAAGAAGAAGGCAGCAGCTAAGTCACATTTATTTTAATATTCCTTATATTGTTTTTTTGTTTTCAGTTAAAATTTTTGTTTATTTCAGATTTTTTCAGAGTTTAGTTTTATAAATGGATTATTATTTTTTCAGTTTTCAGTTAATTAAGTGATTATTATTTTTTCCAGAGTTTAGTTTATAAAGTGATTACTATTTTTTTTCAGAGTTTAGTTTATAGAGTAAATTTTATTTTTTTCAGAGATTAGTTTATAGAGATTTTATTATTTTTTTCAGAGTCTAGTGCAAGTAGTGATTATTTTTTCGTTCAGAGCTTCGTGTAGGCAGTGATTTTTATTTTTTCTAAGGGATTTTAGAACAAGGGTATAACAATGCCGCGTGTATCTAGAAAATCGAGTCAAAGGCGGAAAAACCGAATAATCGGAGTCGCGCATACTACGAGGAAAACGCTCAAAAAATTTGGGAAGCTAATTCTCAACGCATTGCAGATTCTCGGGAAAATCCGGAGCATAGGCAAAGAAAACGCGATTTAGATGCAGCTTCTCATTTCCAAAGGAGAAGAAGTTTGCGGATACTACAAAATCAGCAAGAGGCTGAAGCAATTTAGCATAGTATTCGACGCCAAAATGAGGAATATCGCGCAACAGAACAAGCTCGGGATGCCGAAGCCCGTTTAACGCAGAGACAGGATGAAGGATATCGCGCTGAAGAACGGGTACGAGATGCTGAAGCCCGTTCAAAGCAGAGATAGGATGAAAATTTAAGACAGGATGAACAGGAGACCAATACTTTACAACACAGGATTCGTCGGCAGAACGCAGAATATTGCGCTGAAGAACGAACACGGGATGCTGAAGCCCGTACAACGCACAGGCAGGATGAAGGATATCGCGCTGTAGAATGAGCAAGGGATGCTGAAGCCCGTGGAACTCCAAGCCAATACATTGGATCGTCGAGCTCGTCGGCAAAGTTTGGAATATCGTGCTGCAGAACGGGCAAGGGATGCTGAAGATCGTACAACACAAAGAGAGAATAAAGAATATCGCGTAGAAGAGCGTGAAAGAGACTCTACAAATCGTAGAATTTCTCGCAGAAATCCGATTACAAGACGTAGCGAGCAAGTCGTCAATTCTTCTCAGCGAAGGTTCACTAGACTTCTTTCGTATTAGGGCAGAGGAAATTCCGAATAGGAATGAAGAAAGAATTAGAAACTATAGGGAAAATCCACTTAATCGATCTTTAGAGTCAGAGGAATAGAATGTGTCAATCTCAAAAGGAATAGAGATGACAGAGATGCCATTTCGCCTGAAGAAAGCCAACACCATCGTGACTCACAAAGGCAGCGTACGACTTTAACTGCCATAAATGACTATAGAGGCAACATGAAGAAAGGTCCTACACAGATTTGCATTTCTTGTGGAGGCACATGGTTCCAAATTCAGGTTAGGGGTTTGAATAGGGATGTTATGTCTGCAAAATTTTCACGTTTTGATCTCGCCAAGGCTTTTTATCTCGCTGAAAAATTCCCTTCTGATTCGAATAGCTATTTGTTTTGCTTCAGCTGTCGTCGAAGTATTTCTTCTGGTAAAATTCCAAATCTCAGTCCGTCCGAAGGATTCGATTTTCCAGTTGTCCCTGATTGTTTAAAGAATCTAACTAGTTTAGAAAAACGCTTTAATTCCCCAAGAATTCCGTTTATGCGAATAATATCTTTGGGGTATGAAAGGCAATGTGCAGTTAAATGGGCTGTTGTCAATGTTTCTGTTTCAGTTTCAAATTGGAATATACGTATGATTTTATGATGGAAACAATTAGACCTGCTCGTGTTCTTGAGGAATTACGTTTTCTACTTAACACAGAGCTATATAGGAAACATAATTTAACTATTTCATCGGACTGGTTTGGTCCACTTGCTAACACAGAAGAAGTTCGATTCCATTCCATGGAGCAGCTTATTCGCCATCGTATGGAAACCGCTGCGGAAGCTCTTAATGTTTCGGATCAAGAGGAAAATCGTAATTCTGGTGATCAAGAAACACCGCTAGACAATGAGCTAGTTGAAAACAACGCTTTAATTGACCGTATAGCTTTAGCTCCTGGTGAGGGACGCCGATTAGTAGACATGACCATGGATGAAGATGTTGAAGAGCTTTCTTTCCCAACAATTTCATGTGGTCAAATTTTAAAGTGCAAAACCACTTATGTTCGTAAGGCAAAATCCCAAATTTGATACTACGATGTTGAAGAGCTTTCTTTCCCAACAATTTCATGTGGTCAAATTTTCAAGTGCAAAACCACTTATGTTCGTAAGGCAAAATCCCAAATTTGATACTACGATCGTCGTTGCGCTAAAATTCCAAAGGTTCTCTATATGTACAAGACATATGAGCTTAAGCGCATCAAAGATAACATTTCCATTTGCCTCCGTAAAAAATCGGGAATTAGCAATATAACATAAATAGGCCAATGAAACCTTTGTGAATAACTTAGTTCAGCATGATGACTGGTATTCTGAAGAATCTGCGTTCTTCGCCAGCTCATTGGGAAGCGGAAAAGAAAAAAGTTCTCGCTATGATTCGTCAGTTTGGATTACCTACATTTTTTATTACCCTCTCGGCTGCAGAAACGAAACGGAATGAACTTTTGGTCATCCGATCTCTACTTGTGGATCAAAGCGTCCTTAGTAAGGATGAACTTGCACAGCTTTCGAACGCTGAAAAATCTCGGCTGATCCGATCTGACCCCGTTACATGCTCCAGATACTTCGATTATAGATTGAGGCAGCTAATGAAGTTATTCAAGGGAGTTATATTCGAAAAATTCCGGTTGTCTGATTATTATTGGAGAATAGGGTTTCAGCATCGGGGATCTCCACACTCGCATGGCATGTATTGGCTCACAAACTCTCCAAAAGTGGATGCTAATAATTCGGATAGCATCGAAGAGGTCATAAAATTTATTGACAGATTTACAGCATCATTGACACTCATTGTCAACGGGAAGTCAATAGGCAAAAAGTTTGTCGATTCAATATTCCCTACCCTCCAATGCGTCAGACGAAAATTTTGTGTCCTTTAGAAGAGGACCATCCAAATCGTGCAGCGCACAAAAGCGAATGGAAGAAGATTAGGGAGGTATTAGACAGTTCCGTCACGGATACTGAATCTGAAAACCTAAACGATTTTAGCTATTTCCTGTCGAAATTAGGTTTTAACTTTACTGATTACATATTAGCATTGCGTTCAGGTCTACAAAAGCCTCAAATTTTTATTTAAAGAAAATATGTTTACAAGACTTTAAATGCGTACAACAAGAACATTTTAAGACTGCACAAGGCTAATACAGACATTCAATATATCCTAGGTCCGTATGCGTGCTGTAGTTACATTGTCAACTACATAAACAAGTCGAGTTTCAAAATTGTTACGAGAGGCCATGTCCGAAATCAACTCCAACAATTTTTCAGTAAAGCAAAAACTGCAACATCTTGGAAACAAATTTATAAATGGCACAGAAATATCTGCACAAGAGGCTTCATATAATATTCTTGGACCTCACATATCCGAATCAAGCCACGGAGAGATATTTGTCAACACATCACATCCGGATCAGAGAGTTCGAATGATGAAGAGCAAAAGAGACTTAGAGAGGCTCCCACCATTTTCAACCGATATATACATACCGAGTATGATTGATCACGGAAAGACATGATGAGTTGAACAATATATGCCTAGCAGACTTTTTTGCCTAGTATAAATATTACAAGTCCACCAATAACAGGACAAGTGATGCAAGAGACGAATCCGCTGAAAATGAGGATGAAATCGAGGGAGACAATGCACTAACCGAGCATCCCTTGATATTTAGAAATGGAAATGGCACACTTAAACAAGGAAGGCATCCACTAATTCTTGGATGGAGACGGTTCAGCATTAATACATTCAGATCGGATTATTTAAGGAAAATCTTAATGCTTTTTTATTTGAAAGAACACAGGGAAATACTTTGACATATTATCACAATATTCAAGGATTGTATAATCACAGCACACATATTATGTTTCGTGGAGTCTTGGACTAGAGAAGATAGGGATTACTCTAGTGATGGGTATGAAATTTTAGGAAGAATTAATGCCAGACAATATACTAGCACACTTGCTAACAGAAGACCTTCAGCTGGGGTAATTGTTTATGCAAAACCTCACATTGTTCAGAGTGTTGAGGTTCTGTCTATTGCTAATATTAGCTTGGAAACTTATGCTGAGCAATATAACAAAGTGTGCCAGATCCTCATATTTAAGCACTTCGATACCACATACGTAGTTGTTTATAGGAATCACACTTTCTCCATTTCTGATTTTCGAAGAATATTGATTGAAACCTTAGAACAATTGCTTAATAATGGGCAAAGCAAAATTGTAATTTTAGGAGATTTTAATATATGCAGGGCTACTTCTAAGCATCAGCTAGAGGTCAGAATAAATGAGTTGGGTATTTTGTCTCATTTAAATGGAATAAATACGACTAAGGAATTGACAGAAATAAATTGGGCATTCTCTACTAGCGGATTTATTTATTTGAAGGCTCATATTTATGGAACGACATATAGTCATCATGATGGTATATTTGTTTCAAATAGTTGGGTTCTTTATTGAATAGTTTAAGAATTAAAGAATTTGTGATATATTAAATATATAGGAAATAAATGATTGTACAAATGATTATAAAAATACAAATATAGGTAAATGACATATAATATATAGAAAATGTAAAAAATTTTTTTTAAAAATAAAAAAATTTTAAAGAAAAAAAATTTCCAAAAAGTCTTTTGAAAAAAAATATATATGTTGTTGGTAAAAATCTACTTTTATATTGAAATTTTCTTTTTTCTTTAGAACTCTCAAATATACTTTTATTTCAACCTAACAAATTTTGTAAGAAGCCTGACAGAATATACAGGGGTCTGCAAGGGTATCCAAACTTTGGCGCGCCAAAGTCAGCTTGCGCTATACTTTTTAGACCCTGTACTTTAAAAAAGTACAAATGGGTCTATTACGTTTGTGCAAAAAAAAATGTGCGTAACAGGCAGAAGGAGGCGTGGCAGACCCCATATATATATTCTTGATCAGCGTCAACAGCCGAGTCGATATAGCCATGTCCGTCTGTCTGTCTGTCCGTCTGTCTGTCCCTTTTTGTGTCACCTAGATCTCAGAGACTATAAGAGTTAGAGACACCAAATTTGGCATGTAGGTTCATCTATATCTCAAGATGATCAAGTTTGTTTTAGATTTGCCACGCCCCCCTCCGCCCCAACAAATTTAAATACAAAATTACCAAGTCGAATTATTGTACAAGAGTACCTTTAATGCTAGCGCCTTGATTTAGTATGTATAATACAGACTATAGTCCGAACCGATCATGCAAATTTTATCCAAATCGGATGATAAACGCGGAAGTTATTCAATCAACAATGTTACGGGTAAAATCAACTGATATCTTTGTAGTGGCGCCATCTATGGAAATTTTTTGAAACTGATACAATCTGTAGTGATCGCATTGCACTCAAAAAGTTCAGGGTCTCCTACTGTCGAGCTTGCTCCACCGTAGCTTAATGCATTTTGTTCTTAATTTTTGTTATACATTTAAAAATTGTTTTTATGTTTTTTTTTAGTTATTTTGAAAATAACGTTCTCATTGTTGCTTAGACTTTTAAATACAAAACAGACAGCACAAGTACGAAACACAAATATAATTAATAGAAAGTTTGAGTGGCGTTCTCTACTGCCCCGGGGTATTCTACTGTCGGGCTTTCCCGACTGAATGATATATTTTTTGCCTATAGATTTTGGCCTTCTAAATTAAAATTAATTTAAAAAAATTTTCCTCTGAATAGTTTACAACATATAATGTTTTTAAATTTTGTTCGAATTTTTTTAATGATGACTAAGCTTATTTCAGCATAATCATAAACGCGATTGGTGTTTTCAACAAAGAAAGACTTTTAACTAAATGTAATGAAATCTCCTAAATGTCTACAATGCAACGTTTTGAAATTAGCCGGATCGTTATGATGTTAGAGCTCCTTAAAGTTTAAAGATTAAGGTACAAAAAACGTTCAAAATGTATATAAATCACAAAAATATCTCTAGTTTGACAAATTTAGCAAAATCGGCTGACGAATGACGAACTTATCCATATATTTTATTTTATCGTAACCAAAATGCTCCATACTAGTTACGAAACTAATTTTATTGTGTTCGCTTTCGGACGATGTTTTTCGCTTCGGCCTAATGTTTATCTCACCACATTTGAAACTTACGCATCGAATTTTAGAGTCAGCTTGAGAGAATTGACAAATCAGTATAGGCGTAGCCAATAAAAATCAAGAGGATGCATTCTTTGAACATTATAATCTCCTAATTAAATTTGCTTGCTCCTTTTGTTTATTGGCGTGTGCCAGTCGTTTTAGAATGAGAAGGCGAGCGTTAATAAAAAGAGAGAGAGTTTCTTTTAAAATAATAAGAAAATAAATAAATACAAACTAAAAATGCACATAAAATGAATGCATGGGGAATTCAACCTTAGAACTCTTGCTTCAGCTGCTACTGCACAACCTAATAGTCTACCCCTGTTGATATGCTTTAAAAAACATATGTTTTTCAAACGAAAGCTCAAACAGACAGACAGACAAATAGACGAATATGGCAAAATCGATTCGGCCTCTGATCCCAATCAAGAATATATAAATATACTCTATGGGGTCTCTCATGCCTCCTTCTGCCTGATACTTTTTTTTATTTTTTGTTAAAAAAAAATGTATCAGGCAGAAGACGCATGAGAGACCCCATAGCATTTCAACAGCTGTTGTGCAGTAGCAGCTTACTTTGGCGCGCCAAAGTTTTTATAACCTTACAGAACTCTAGATAAACTGTCTGATTTTTTACAACATTTTTCTGATGTTGATTTAGAATCGATATGAATTATATGATATAGTAATCCGATTTGAACCAAATTTAATAAGAATGTATTAAACTGTGTCAAACATACAATGTGTTAGTTTGGTTGAGATATCTTAGGAAGCAAAAAAGTTTTTCATACCAAATGTTGATTCCGAACCGAAACTATATTAAATATGCAATCTGTGAGTTTTGGTAAGATATCTTAAGAAACACAAAATTTTCTTACTAAATGTTGATTTCGAACCTATCGTTCCTAAGGCAGCTATATGATATAGTTGTCCGGTTTGTGTGAGTGAGTTTGGTTGAGATATATTAAGAAGCTAAAAAGTTTTTCATACTAAATGTTGATTCCGAACCGATCGTTCCTATGGCAGCTATATGATATTGTGATTCGATTCCGGTTCTGACATATGTACTGTGTGCAGCAAAAAGATGGACATAACCTAAGTTTCATCAAGATACCTTCAAAACTGAGAGACTAGTTTGTATAGAATCAGATGGACAGACGCACATGGCTATATCGACTCAGCTCGTCGCCCTGATCAAGAATATATATACTTTATTAGGTCTGTGAGACCTCCTTCAAAGCGTTACAAACTTCGTGACAAATTTATAACAATATAATGGTTAGCACATTTCTATTAGTTGAAACTTTTCAATTGCTTGAGGCCTCATTCAAGATGTTCAAAAAGAGAATCTATTAGCAACACGCAATATATGACATTATTTTATATTATTCATGGTGAAAGTCCCATCATTAATACAAGAAACTGAAGTAAATGGAAAGATACCCATGTGCTTTATAACGCATAAAATGACTGCACAAAATTATGTGGAGCTCTTGGAGAGTGTATTAGTGCAATTTGGAGAAGATAAATTTGGTGATACCTGGATTTTCCAGCTGGATAATGCGCCCATCCATACCGCAAGGCTCACTAAGGCTTTTTTTAAAGATTCCCAAAATCCTGTATTAGAGTGACCAGCACGCAGATCGGACCTAAACCCGATTGAAAATCTTTGGGGCATCTTGTCTCAACGGGTTTATGCCAACGGGAAGCAATTTTCAACTCTAAACGAGTTAAAAGAAGCCATTATGCGAGAATGGGAGAAATTGGATATACAAATGCTCCAAAACTTGGTCAATTCAATGCCAGGACGGATAGTGAAGGTGTTGAACAACAAAGGGTGTTCTATTTAAGATATTGTTATAGTTTAAAAATTTTTGTTTTTCTTTTTTTTAAGTTTTGACATACAAATAATGAATTTGTCCCAGTTACTTATTTCGCTTCAGAATATTTTGTCTTAATTTTTTTCTTAATTTTCCCAATTTTTTTTATTTAAATATGTTAAAGTCTATTCATAATATTATTAAGTTTATATAATAATTTGTTTTTTGAAAATATATTAAAGGGTTAAGTTGTTATTCCTTAGAACGTAGTGTCCCATTTACTTCTTTCGCGCACCTTATTTCCAAGTATTATGCTCTAATCATAATATTTATATTTTAGGTAATGCAAAAACGATTCGAAACGATAATAGTTCTCGCTTTGGAAAATTTATGCAAGTATGCTTTGATGATAACCACAGAATCACAGGATGTGTAATACAAGATTACCTACTTGAGCAATCACGGATAACATTTCAGAGTCAAGGAGAACGAAATTACCATGTAATGCATCAATTAGTAGCTCAAGGACAAACCAATAAGGAACTGGCTAAAATGTTGCACTTAAAAACACCAGATTTTTATAAATATCTAAATACCTCCGACGACATTTTATTAGATATCAATTTTGAATCAAAAAAGTTTGATGAACTGACTATGGCATTTACAGTATTACAAATTCCCCAATTAATTATTGATAGCATTTTTAAAGTCCTAAGCTCAATTTTATGGTTAGGTAATATTGAATTCATGGATATTGATGGAGAGGGATGTGATTTATCAAAAGCGGATCAAGAAATTGTCGACACATTATCTATCCTTTTGGGGCTGAAAGCTGATGAAGTAATCAAGGTTCTTTTGCTTCGTCAGATAAATGTTCGAGGCAATATAACTGAAATACCATTGAAAATACATGAGGTAAGTCTAATGATTCCATTAAAAAATTAAAATAAATTAAATTAATTTTTTTTTGTTTAACTTGCCTTGTAAGCTAGTATAATTATTAAAGTAAAAAATATTACATTCTATCAAATTTTTCCCAAGAATTGCTACTTATATGTTAATTTACGACTTGTCAAATAGTTTTGAAGCTATCTTGATGAAACTTGGTACAAGTTCGTTTTATTCATATATGTACATATGCTTTGTACATACTATGTACTATGTACATATATAGTACTATTTACAAAGTATGTACTGCATGTAAGAACAAAACGAACTTGTACCAAGTTTTATTAAGATAGATTAAAAAACTAAGAGACTAGTTTGCATAGAAAGATTTTTTTCACAAGAGTGTCGTAAATTTTAACAAAAACATACTGTTTATGCCGCCACAAAATAACGGCTAAACCAACATCACTTGCGCGCATTCAAGTACACTTTTCACTACACGTCGCTCTTTCCTCTCTTCGTTCAAGTATTACCTAAGTTACCGCTTAAATTAGCGTCTCATTGTCAACTACCAGTGAAGCGAAGAAGTCGCCCCTATTAAAGTGGAGTTAATTTTGCTGTGTTTTAATATTGGATCTGGACTCACCAGTTAACTCTCTGCCCCCGACGAAATATTGGTCCTTCGAGCCGGATATTCTTCTGGAAACTCGCCCCTACGTATGGTGGAAAAATAACAAATTAACATGGCGCATGGTTCAGATAAGATCCAGCCAAATTAGGTACTTTGTGCCACTGTTTTGGCTGGGCATGAAGCCTTCCTGTATGATGCTGGGGTATACATCGGCTCCTAGTTCTACCGAAACTGTACCAGGCTGAAAGAAAACCTCGTCTGCAAGCTCCAAATGAGCGAACCGGTCTCTCATACCTTCTCTTATGGCACGCAGAGGAGTCCAAAACTGGAAGTCGGGCTCTATCTTTAGCAGCGCTATCTTGAACAACGGCTGTGTAGAGGCGATCTTCACCGACAGTGATAAATCGCATCTTCATCGCTGTCGCAAGAGATGCATTGATTTTGCTAGCTGTCGCACACGGATCTATGAGGGCCGTTAGCTCAAAGTGCTTCTCCCCGGAGTCCAGGCGCACGGTTGCCGTTGGAAACAAGAATGTACTCTTGTGCTGAAGGACTTAGGTTAGCGTAGGCGGACTACCGGAGGGTGTAGAAGACCGTGGACGTCCACACTTTCGGAGTGGGTGGATGCCACGTCAGACTCGGCAGCGGAGAACGAGGTTCCTCGAGAGCGTCTGCTTAGCAACTGCTGTGCGTTGGGTTTGCGCGGTGCCATTTTGTAGATGACGATCTGTAAGCTGGAATTGAATGTTCTGTTAGGAACAGTATTGTCAATGGGAAGTAACAATAACTAGACTATAGGCCTTTTGACAATTCCGTTGGATGTGTGAACATCGACCACACGGACTTTGGCATCTGCGCCTGAGTAAACGGTGAGAACCCGATCGAGACGCCACTCGTTCAAAGGAAGGTCGTCTTCCTTGATAATGACCAGATCCTCCACTTGGAGATCACGACCTGGAGATTGTCATTTATTGCGGTTATGCAGTTCTTTTAACTACTCCTTTCAGCGCTGACAAAATTGTTGATTAATTGCCTTCAACCGCTGCCATCGTTTGATAATGGACAAATGTATTATTAAGAATTAACATTGAATCACTGATAGAAATGAACAGGAACATAATGATGGTAAAACAAGGTCATCAAAACGACAGAAAAACATCTGCGCAGGTGATAAAATAAAATTGCAAAAAGAGCTCAATGTCTAATAAGTCATTAGTAATAATGACGTAAAGAAATTTGCGAAACTAAAATTCGATAAATCCAATTGTTTATTAAAGCAAGGAAAGAGAATTATTTCACAATTTTGAGTTAATGATTTGTTATCCAATGTGAAATTCGACTTAGGTCAATTTTTTCAAAGGCTTAGTTCAGAAACCGGATTGCAAAACAACTTACATTTGAACAAATTTTTTAATTTGTACTACGTAATGAATTTTAAAATATAGCTCATGATAACTTTGTCGCGCCAAAGCTTGGATACCCTTGCAGTGCCCTATAGAAGCCTTCGTATTTTTTCAAAACTTGTTAAATGCTGATTTCGAACCGATCGTTCCTATGGCAGCTATATGACATAGTTGTCCGATTTGCACCAACTGTGGTATAAATGTATAAAACTGTATTAAACACACAATATGTGAGTATGGTTAAGATATCTTGAGAAACAAAAAAGTTTTTCATATCAAATGTTGATTTCGAACCGATCGTGCCTATATCAGCCATATAATATAGTACTCCGATTTGAACCAAACTTGGTAAGGATGTATAAAACTGTATACCCTGTGGTAGTAGAGAACTACACACTAATGATCTTCTTATTTTTTTTTAATTGCTAACAAAAATTTAAAAAACACTTAATTAAAGAATTTAAGCGCGCTATTACTGGGATACAAACCACGATTTTCCGTCTGCCTACTCGGCACATCTACCACTTGAAACCCAACGAAAACTCACAACAACAAAAACACATTGAATTAAAGAATTAAATAAATGCGGATATCTTTCGTGTTTATTATCCGATCTTGATATAATTCACGATGCATTCATATTAATTCAAGTATTGTTTGTGCCAAAGCTCAAGTCTCTAGCTTGATAATTACCAGAGTTATGGTTTTTCTCATATTGCAAGTGAACGGGACGTGGAATCCAAAATTTGAAATAAACTTGATCTGTGTGCACTTTTAAGGGTCTGCCACGCCTGGGTATACAAATCGTACTTGAAAAAAGATCGACATTATCAAATATGGTGTAGTTTTGATAATATTGTTGGGCTTTTCTTTATATATAGTTTCATACAGGCTGACCAGTTTCGGTGCAAATCGGACTACTATATTATATAGTCGTCATCGGAACCATCGGTTCGAAATCAACATTTAAGAAATATTGCAAAAAATCTGCCGGCTTATGCAGGGCACTGCAAGGGTATCCAATTTTTGGCGCGTCAAAGTTAGCTTGCGCTAACTTCTTATGTTTTCTAATCGTTTTCGAAAACGCAACTGACATCTCGGAAGCGAGTCTTTTGCGAATATCGCGAGCAAGCATTTCGCAGCCACAACCTGAGCGAGAGATGATTAACTTTGCTATCGTTTTCGGAAGCAAAAACAGACTTCTTGTCCGTTGAAAGTCCGCTTATCTATCATTTACGATATCGCTAACGAAGTTCTGGCCCATTGGGTACGAGAGCATATTAGCTCGGCTTTTATGCATAAGGAATTAAACAGTGAACTTTACTTCCGCCTAGTATATTTTACAGACGTGTTTTCTTTACTGAATGTTATTTAAAATTTTTTTTTAATAGGTGGAAGATTTGAGTGTGGACTAAGCCAAAATTTGGTGTTGAAATTAGGGGGAAGAGTTAAGAACAAAATTTTAAAATGATGGCTTATTTAAAACATATGTATATTCCTTAACTTCTTTTTAGGACTAGAATAATTTATAGAAATACTACATATATCGGAGCCTTTTTCAGTAATCGAATAATAATTTTTTACTTCTTACACTCTTGTATTTTAGGCCCGAGAAAATCGACATGCGATGGCCAAAGCTTTATACTCAAAAACTTTTACTTGGCTTGTTAACAAAATAAATAGTTGCACGAATCCAGGACAATATGGCACTACGTTTCTTGGAGTTCTGGATATTTTTGGATTTGAAAATTTTGCCACCAACTCTTTTGAGCAACTTTGTATCAATTACACAAATGAAAAGTTACATAAATTTTTTAATCATTATGTGTTTGCTTTAGAACAGACACTCGTAAGTATATTATCAAATAATAATACAAAATATGAAAAAAATAACGTAAGCAATTCTTGGAGCGCCAAAGATTTCATACCCTAACACTCAGCAGTCAGCATAAGTTTGTTCAAAAAGTAAAAGTACGTAAGAGGCAGAAGGGTCGTGACAGACCCCACAAAGTATATAAATTCTTGATCAGAATCAGAAGCCGAGTCGATATAGGCAAATCCGTCTGTCCGATCACAATCAAAATCGAATAATAACTACGGAAGATATAAAGATATTTATTACGCCAATATACATAATAACAACAACAAAATACGCTTGTTTTTGTTGGTTTGCGTACTTTTGTTTTGGACAAACTTAATATACCCCACAGCGTATAAAAAATATAGCGCAAGCTAACTTTGGCGTGCCAAAGTTTGGATACCTTGAGAAACAAATTTTTTATACTAAATGTTTATTCCGAACCGATCGTTCTTATGGCAGCTATATGATATAGTGGTCCGATCCAGCCGGTTCTGACATATGTACTGCGCGCAGCAAAAAGATAGACCTGTACCAAGTTTTATTAAGATAGCTTCAAAACTGAGAGACTAGATTGCATAGAAACAGACGGACAGACAGACTGACGGACAGACAGACAGACGGACATGGCTATATCGACTCAACTCGTCGTCCTGATCAAGAATATATATACTTTATGGCGTCTGTGCGGCCTCCTTCAATGCGTTACAAACTTCGTGAAAATATTATAATACTCTGTGCAAGGGTATAAAAAGTAAGCTCGACAGTAGCAGACCCTATACTCTTTGAGTGCAAAGCGCTCACTATAGATTGTTCATTAATGTTGCGTACAAGAAATTTCAATAGTTGGCTCCACTACGAAGATATCAGTTTTAAACACAGAGGTCGATAGCGTCTTTTCTTCTTTGTTTTGCCGGTAACATTGTGAGTTGAATAATTTTCGTGTTTATAATCCGATGGGAATGAGATTTTTTAAGAAAGGTTTGAAGTGTAGTGTATATTATATGTACCAAAAATCAAGGCGCTAGCATTAGGTTCTCTTGTAATTCGACTTAAAAATTTTGTTTTTCAAATTCCGTGGGCGGAGGATGGCGTGGCAAAAATCTAAAACAAACTCTTGAAATGCAAGATATAGATGAACCTACATGCCAAATTTGGTGTATCTAGCTTTAGTCACTGAGATCTAGGTGACACAAAAAGGGACAGACAGACGGACATGACTATTTCGACTCGACTGTTTATGCAGATCACAAATATATATACTTTGAGTGCTATAAATGCTATAACTGGTACTTATCAACTAGTCTTAAAAACATATAGTTCTATAACTACTATTTCTCAACTATCTTAAAATAATTCCAGGCCAAGTTAAAAAGCAACGTGAACTTCGCTGGTTGCAAACGGGCTATATCTTAGTTAATCAGTGACTGTCTCTATAAGACTGTCTCAAAAGAAGAAATGGGTTAGGAGTGAAACTAGTTACAAAGGGACGACATTAGGGTGACTCGAACAGTCCCTGCTCATAATTAGTAAACAAATAAATAACTCTATTTTATGTATTTTACCATAGCACAAAATTATTTCATCGTAGCCCACCCGTCTCTGAAGCTTTAGGCTCCGAGTTGGTTAGCAGGCTTAAAAAAAACATATACATCATAATAAAATAATATTTAAGCTGTATAAATTAAATTATTGTTAAAAATATAAATAAATTTAAATTTAATAAGTAATAAATAATAAACTCAAATTTTAAATAACTAAAGAAACAATATAATATAGCGCAAGCTTACTTTAGCGCGCCAAAGTTTGGGTACCCTTCCAAAGGTCTACATAAGCCGTCTGACTTTTTACAAAATTTGTTAGATGTTTGTTTTGAACCGATGATATGACAGCTATTTGTAATCCGATTTGCACCAAATTCAGCCTGTTTGTAACTGTAGCAAACACATAATCTATAAGTTCGGTTAAGATATCTTAAGAAACAAAAAAGTTTTTCATACTAAATGTTGATTTCGAACCGATCATTCCTATGGCAGCTATATAATATAGTTGTCCGATTTGTACCAAATTTGGTAAGGATGTATAAAACTGTGTCAAACACACAATGTGTGAGTTTGGATATCTTAAGAAACAGAAAAGTTTTTCAAACTAAATGTTTATTCCGAAGCGATCGTTCCTACGGCAGCTATATGATATAGTGATCCGATCCGGCCGGCTCCGACATATGCACTGCGTGCAGGAAAAAGACGGAAATGTACCAAGTTTCATCAAGATAGCTTCAAAACTGAGAGACTAGTTTGCATAGAAACTGACAGACAGACGGACATTGCTGTATTGACTGAGCTCGTCGCCCTGATCAAGAATATATATACCTTATGGAGTCTGTGAGGCCTCCTTCAATGTGTTACAAGCTTCGTGACAAAATTATAATACCCTCTGTAAGGGTATAATACAAACGATTTCGTTCCTAAAGGTTTAGGATGGAACTGAACTAGTTGATATTCCCTTTTGGGTTCGGCTAGAAATAATCCAGAACTAGACCCCTTCCCTGTTGGGTATATAGATATTTAAGAGTTATATATTTACGAGTATGTATGTAAGACAAGCTTGACGACTAAATACTATTTTCTATGTCTCTTTTATTTAGTATAAACAAGAAGAAATAAATTACACTCATGTGGAGTTTACGGACAATTCTTTGTGCTTGGAACTAATTGAGAAGCCTCCCAGATGTATATTTAAACTTCTGACTGAACAATGTCATATGCCCAAAGGATCCGATTCAGCTTATTTAACCAATCTACATACAGAATTTGAATTCAACCCAATGTATATAAAAGGCTTAGATCGTCGCCATTGGGAAACTGAATTTGGTATAAAACACTACGCAGGAAAAGTAATTTATGCTGTTGATGGATTTGTTGATAAGAATCGGGACGTGCACCAGGATGTATTATTTGATTTTATGAGTCGTAGTGACCATGCCTTTCTTTGCGAACTTGCAAAACATCCGGTAAGTCGTACTTTCAAAACATGCAAATAAGTGCAGTAAAAAATGCATTGTAGCATCGATCTATTTTTAGCCGATTATTCGATTTTAATAAATCGATGTTTCATGAAAAAAATGCTCTGTTTGCAAATCCCTAGCGAACGCTGTAAGACAAATGCGTGGTGCCAAAATTAAATTATATTAAAAATATAGTGCAAGCAAACTTTGGCGTGCCATTATCTAAAGAAGCAAAAAAGTAGTAATCCGATTTGAACCAAATTTTGTTAAGGATGCATGAAACTATGTCAAACATAATGTGTGAGGTTGGTTGAGATATTTTAAGAAACATAAAAGTTTTTTATACTGAATGTTGATTCCGAACCGAGCTGCAAAAAGACGCCCCTGTACCAAGTTTCATCAAGATAGCTTCAAAACTGAGAGACTAGTTTGCATAGAAACTGACAGACAGACGGACATTGCTGTATTGACTGAGCTCATCGCCCTGATCAAGAATATATACAACTTATGGGGTCTGTGAAGACTCCTTCAGTGTGTTAAAAACTTTGTGACAAAATTATAATAACCTCTGCAAAGGTATAAATAAAGCGCAAGCTCTCTTTGGCGCACCGTGCAGAGCTCTGCATAAGCCGTCCAATTTTTTACAATATATGATATAGTAATCTGAATTGCACCAAATTTAGACAAGCTGTTTGAAACTATACCAAATACAACCTGTGAGTTTGGTTATGATATCTTAAGAAACAAAAAAGTTTTTCTGTTTTTTAAACCCTGTGGGTATATTAAGTTTCTTAAAAATAAACTATGAAACAGGCACAAGGACCCCATAAAGCTTATATATTCTCTCTCCCTAACTCTTTCAAGTTATCAAGTGGTAGAGGTGCCGAGTAGGCAGACTGTAGTTCGAATCCCAGCAATAGCGCGCTTTAAGTATATATATTCTTGATCAACATCAACAGCCGAGTCGATATAGCCATCTGCGACTGTCCGTCCGTATGAAGGAAAGAATCTCAGAGATGGTAAGACCTAGAAGCACCAAATTTGGTCTGAAGACTTCTTATACTTGCACGCAGATCAAGTTTATTTCAAATTTTGGATACTACGCTCCCTTCGCCCACAATTAAGACAATTATACGTAGCGGTGGTAATAATCAAGCTAGAGACTTGAGCTTCGGCACGAACAATACTTAAGTATGGATGCATCGTGAAAATTTGATCAAGATCGGATAATAAACACGGAAGATATCCGCAATTATTTAATTCTTTAACTCAATGGGTTTTTGTTGTTGTGACTTTTGCTCCCTTTTCCTTTCTCATTCGTTTAAGCAATTACATATATTATAGTAACATATGTAATGCACATAGCCACCTAAATATTCTCGCACATATTCCCCGTTTCAAGTAATAAGATATCATACACATAGCCACCTAAATATTCTCGCACATATTCCCCCTAACAAGTAATAAGACATCAATAAGAATAACAAGCTGGTGAAAATAACAATTCAAGGGCTCCCACGATCGAACTAGTTAATATAAACATCCGCTAGAATCGTTATTCCCACCAAGGGTCAAAACTGCCGACGCGGCACACATTCAGGCTGTTGCTTAGCACCCAAATATTCGTCTTCTCAAAAAGAGCAATCCCTAAGATCTTTTTGTTTATATTAGAGCGCAAAGCTCACTCTCCAAAAGCTTACAGCCGAGGTTTGTTAAGCGACGACAAAGCATTTAATATTTAGTCTTGAATTATCCTCAAACTCCGATGTTCATCTCGCTCTAAGTTTATTTAAATAAAGTTTTAGTTTTTATCTAAACATACGCGGGAACTCGTTATTGGCGCAGCCGGTAGGATATGTTAAGTGTTTTTAATCAACAAATCTAAAAAGACTACTAAGGATAAGGATATCCAAAGTCAAGTGAAAAGTTGAACTTTAATAAACCAAAATACATATTCGCCAAAGAACATACGTGAGTGTACAAGTAACAAGGAAAAGTGTTAACCACTAAAGGACAACTGAAGTCCTAGGTTAAACAGAATCAAATGCTTGTGTTTAAACGTGGCAAACTTTGTTAATTGTGCTTTTGTGACCGTTAAAGTATAATTAGAATCCTAGACCACAATAATACAAAGAAAACTCAAATATTGGTAAAAAAAATTCACATCAACCAACATCAATCATGGCAACTGCACCAAGCCCATCAACTCCACCAATGGTTTTGCCAAAACCTCTCCTGAAACAAGCTCTTGGACAAATAAAACAAGTACCCAACTTTGATGGACAAACTGAAGAGCTCACGGCGTTCGTGAGAAGAGTGGACTACATAATGCAGCTTTACACAACGTCCTATTCAGAGCCTTTGAACTACAGACTCCTGGAGCAGCACAGCGGGTCGCACATCTATCAGGAGCTATAAGTTAGACACAACTGAGGGACCTTTTCCAAATCGAACACTCCAAACACGCAAAACAGTAATGACACTCGCAGGAATAAGGGAAATTCTCCTAATGTCTATCTCATGGCAAGCAAAACCCAATGAAATACCAACAAATTAAAACTTCCACTCACTCTTCAAATCCGCCTATCAAAAGACAACGCGAAAGTTTTAGTGGTCAATCCAAAATGGATACTGCCGAAAATTTTCTTTACGCAGCCTCGGACCCAGAACAAAAGGAAACCCCTTCATCCGATTAATCATGAACAATTAAAAGCTGTCATTTAGAAGCTCAGACGATTAAAGGAAACATTTGTTTAAACCAATGCATTTCCTTAGCCCCCAGTAAACTTTGTCCACAACACCAAAGATTTGACATACACGAATTTTCATAAAAATACGTTGTATTATTAGGCAGAGAATATCTTGATTCCTGTGAAGCAAACATTAATTATAGAGAGGAAACTGTTATCCTAAACGATTACGCATTTATCATGAAATAAAATCATGAAGAAATTTTAAAGAACAAGACAGTTGTCAATCCTGTTTATCCATTTCACTTACCGAATCTGATTGCCTTGATACGCCCTTTACATCTGACCAACTATTTAATTTCGCAATCGAAAATGAGTTCATAGAAAGCAACCAGTTCAGACTTGAACACCTCAATGAGGAAGAAAAACTTAAACTAACTAAAATCCTTCATGAGTTTAGAGACATACAGTACAAAGAAAGTGAAAATTTGACTTTCACCAGTACAATCAATGATGTCATTCAAATTAAACTTGAAGATGCAATTTACAAAAGACCTTATAAGTACCCTCAAGCTTATAACGAAGAGGCTGAAATGAAAATGAAAGAAATGATCAAACAAGGAATCATACGAAAATCAAAAGCCCCTTATTGCTCACCAATTTGAATAGTACCAAAAGAAAAGTGATGCATCAGGAAAACAAAAGTTTAGAATAGTAATTGACTATCGAAACTTAAATAAAATTACAGTTGACGATAAATACCCAATAACAGTTATTTATTTATTTATTTATTTATTTAATGTCGACTAAGAGCAATCGACATACGAATATAAAAGATACATAAATATTATATATAAGCAATTAAGAATGTCTTATAAACAAGAGAAAAAAATATATCATTCAGTCGGGAGAGCCCGACAGTAGAATACCCTGAGGTAGTAGAGAACGCCACTCAAATTTTCTATTAATTATATTTGTGTTTCGTATTTGTGCTGTCTGATTTGTATTTAAAAGTCTTAGCAACAATGAGCACGTTATTTTCAAAACAACTAAATAAAAACTTAAAAAACAATTTTTAAATGTATAACAAAAATTAAAAAAAAAATTTAAGAATTTAAGCATGATTTTACTAGGACTCGAACCATGATGTCCCGTCTATCAAGGTGGCAGCTTTTCCACTCTACTTGAAAGAGAGAGGGAGAGAGGGCGAAAACTCACTCTAACACAGCGCGCGCTTTCATTCATATGTATGTATGTATATGTAAATGCTTCAACGAATAAGCAAATAAGAGAGAGCGTAAACTCACAGCAACAACAACACATTAAATTAAAGAATTAAATAATTGCGGATATCTTCCGTGTTTATTATCCGATCTTGATCAAATTTTCACGATGCATCCATTTCAGTACAAGTATTGTTCCTGCCGAAGCTCAAATCTCTAGCTTGTTAATTGCCTGTGCTATCCTTTTTTCACTTTGTGGGCGAAGGGGGCGTGGCATCCAAAATTTAAAATAAACTTGATCTGCGTGCAAGTATAAGAAGTCTTCATATCAAATCGACTCAGCTTCTCGCCCTGATCAAGAATATATATACTTTGTGGGGTCTGCCACGCCTCCTTCTGCCTGTTACATACTTTTTTTTTGAAAAAACTTAATATACCTCCTCAGAAAGAAAAAGTTATTATGAAATATTATATATATATTTATATTTATATTTACATTTTGGGCAAGTTAAAATGAAGATCAATTACTCGGACCCAACATTTGTTGCAAGGATTGGGGAAAACCCAAGAAAAACCCAATCAGGTCTGATATAATGTTAGTGTTAGTTGTTATGCGCCAGAAAGAATAAGATAGATTTTTTAATAGTAAAGGTTGAGGCCTCTGCATTGAAGACACAGTAAAGTGAAAGGGTTCATGCAGGGAATAGTTATTAGTACAAAGATTAAGGGATATTGGTACAAAATTATGAGTATGTCTGGATGGAACTGAGAAATTAATTTGACTCAATAAATATGGGGAATCAATTTCACCAGTTACTAATTTAATCATAAACATTTCGCCAAGCATAATACGACGGTTAGTTAAAGAGGGTAGATTAATCAATAAAAGTCTACTAGTGTACAGGGGTAAATTAGAGCCTGATACCCAGTTAAAACCTCTTAAAGCAAATAATAAAATTTTTGTTTGAACTGATTCAATACGATCCTGGTGGTTAGAGTATTGTGGAGACCAAACACATGAACCATATTCCAAGATCGGATGAACGAGAGATACATAAAGTAATTTTTTCGTATAAGGATCATCAAATTCTTTTGCCCATCTTTTAATGAACCTAAGAATTTGAGTCGCCTTACTGACTGATAAAGCAACATGTTTATCAAACTTCAGTTTATGGTCAAGGAGAATTCCAAGATCATTTACTACATCTAATCTAATAAGGGGTACCAAATTAAGAGTATAACTGATTATGTGAGGCAAGTGTCTATAAAAAGTCATAACCTTATATTTAGGACAATTAAGATTTAGTAAATTAACTTTGCACCATTTATAAAAGTTAACAAGATCTGCTTGCAGTAAATAAGAGTAAGAACAGTCCTTAAATGACAGACACAACTTAACATCATCAGCATACATTAAAATATTAGAGTGTAGAATAACAGAAGGAAGATCGTTAATAAAGAGGCTAAATAGAAGAGGGCCAAGATGACTACCCTGAGGAACACCAGATGTTACCAAGACGGGCCTCGAAATGGCAGACTTGAAGACAACGTGTTGTGTTCTGTTAGTAAGGTAATCGGATAACCATATAAGAAGATGATATGGAATGCCAATTAAGTGCATATTATTAAGTAAAAGACAGTGGTTAGCACAGTCAAATGCTTTACTGAAGTCGGTATAAACAACATCAGTCTGCATTTTATTTTTAAAACCCTTGATCACTGAAGAAGAAGATTCTAGCAGGTTTGTGGCTGTAGACCTATGCTTCACAAAGCCATGTTGGTAAGGTGAAACAGTAGAACTACAAAAACGGGTAAATTGTGAAGTAATAATTTTCTCAAAGAGCTTAGGTGTAGCAGACATTTTCGAAATTGGCCTATAGTTGTTAACGCAACTCTTAGGGCCACTTTTATGTAGCGGAGTTATATGTGATTCGGCTGTTATATGCAAAATAGGTAAAAGAGTGCATACCAGACAAATTCATATGGTTTTCAGAAATATTATTTATAGCTTTTATTCTGTAATGTTTTGACTAACAATAGTTTCATCAATAAGTTAAATTGCACTTTAAGTCGGGAGTTCAAATCTAGGTATCTTATATGTATTTCTTAGTGAATAGAACTGGCTCGGGCTTCTGTTGGTGTGCCCCAAGACCGTTCTGTTCTGCCCATCGCGGGGTTAGGGTCAGTGCGTTGTTCGTGAGTTCACTAATTGCCAGTTACTTGCCAGTTAAGTTGTTACTTGCCCGTTCTTGATAAAAATTTCACGATGCATCCATACTCATTCAAGTATTGTCCGTGTTTAACCTCAAGTTTCAAGTTTGATAATTACCAAAGTTATGGTTTTCTCATATTGCTGGTGAAGGGGACGTGGCATCCAAAATTTAAAATTAACTTGATCTGCGTGCATGTATAAAAAGCCTTCACACCAAATTTGGTGCTTCTAGGTCTTACCATCTCTGAGATCCTTTCGTTCATACGGATGGACAGACGGACCGACAGACATACGGACATGGCTATATAGAGTCAGCTTGTCGCCCTGATCAAGAATATATATACTTTATGGGGTCTTCCATGCTTCCTTCTGCCTGTTACATACTTTTTTTTTTGATCAAACTTAATATACCCCCTGCCCAGAATAAGATAAATTTTCTGGTAATAAAGCACAGATGTAGCTTTGTGGGATGGATCTTTAATGTCGATACAGAGGAAAAAATTGTACCGCGTAAATAATAATTTCAAATAGAACACAAAAGATAAAATTTAAAGTATTAAAAGCATTTTTGAAAGTGCACTTCATTAACCAATTGCCCTACATACAACATTTACTAGTTTACTTATAATTGTCTCTATTTTCAAATAAATCTGACATTGGCAGGCCAACAGCTTACAAATTATGCGACAAAGGATTCTTCAGTGTAAACGACTCGTATAATTTCTCCGCACCTTCGACAATGATGCGGTTTTTACTTCGATAGATGACGTGAAGGTGTATGTTCAGTCGAACATCCCTAATGCTCCAATAACTATAGATAAGCTTAAATTTTTTTATGCAAGAGGCATTTTGTCCTTTAAATTAAATCTGCTACCGGAATTATTCACAACTATTTGTTGTAATAAATTTTGGCCAAATGATTTGCTTAAAAAGAGTTTACTTCTCATAAAAGAAATAGACGTACTGTCTCGCTGCCTATAAACTTATCTACAGTTAAGCCATCTAATCTTTCAGAAAACTAAATTTCGCTTTCCTGTTAGGGTATCAAAATGTTAGAAACCTGAAATCTAAATTAAATAATCTATATGTAAATAGTATCTCATTTGATTATAAAATTCTTGCCTTCACTGAAACTTCTTTAAATCCAGAAATATTTCATTTATCTTTAGTCACTAACAAGTACACCACTTACACATGTGACCGTTTGTCACGAGTAGGTGGATATTGATAACCTCTAAACTTTCGGATCTAAACTTTCAATCGCGCTATTTAAAAAAGTATAAACGTACAGGGAACAGTGTCGGTTTTTCACGTTATTCTATTGGTAAATGTAATTTTAACTCACTTAACTTGCAACTTTACAACAATTATCTGAGTTGTTGCCGGCGTCAATTTGCGCAGTAATAATTTTGTAAATTCTAAACGAAATCATCTTTTTTACCTCATTTGGTTTTCTATGAAAATACTACGGCAAACAATGATCAGACTGCAGGCGATTTATTTGCAGAATTTTTTCAAACTACTTACTCTGTTAGTATATCCTAGTACATCCTATCCCTATAGTTTGCAAAAATCTAATTGCTAATCTAATCGAAGGGTTGCCAGGTTGCGTACTTAGGTACTGCGCTGGCTCTTTTTGTCTACTCTTACATAGAATTTATTTTATCTGTTGCTTCTTGCTCATTCCCTTCAGCTTGGAAGAATTCACATATCATTCCGCTACACAAAAGTGGCCCTAAGAGTTGCGTTAACAACTATAGGCCAATTTTTCACCTAAAATTTTTGAGAAAATTATTAATTCATACACTTTCTCGTTTTTGTATTTCTATTGTTTCACCTCACCAACATGGTGGAACAATGCAGACTGACGTTGTTTATACCGACTGCAGTAAAGCATTTGACCCTGTTGACCAATGTCTTTTACTTAATAATATGCACTTAATTGGCTTTCCTTATGATCTTTTTATATGGTTATGCAATTACCTTACTAACAGAACACAAAACGTTGTCTTCAAGTGTTCTATTTTGAGGCCCGTCTTGGTAACGTCTGGTGTTCCTCAGGGTAGTCATCTTGGCCCTCTTCTATTTAACCTCTTTATTAACGATCGAACGATATTAATTGTCCTAAATGAAAGGCTATGACTTTTTAAAGACACTTGTCTTACAAAGTCAGTAAGGCAACTTAAGTTCTTGGGTTCATCAAAAGATGGTGAAAAGAGTTTGATGACCCTTATACGACAAAATTACTTTATGTATCTCTGGCTCGTGCCATCTTAGAATATGGTTCATGTGTTTGGTCTTAACAATACTCTAACCACCAGGATCGTATTGAATCTGTTAAAAAAAATTGTTATTATTTGCTTTAAGAGGTTTTAACTGAGTATAAGGCTCTAATTTACCCCCGTACACTAGTGGACTTCTCTTGATTAATCTACCCACTTTACCTAATCGTCGTATTATGCTTGGCGTCATGTTTATGATTAAATTAGTAACTGGTAAAATTGATTCCTCATATTTATTGCGTCAAATTATTTTCTCAGTTCCTGCCAGACATACCCGTAATTTTGTACCACTATCCCTTAATCTTTGTACTAATAATTATTCCTTGCATGTACCCTTCGAGTGCTCTGTACGGATTATAATAAACTGTACCATGTCTTCAAGGCAGAGGCCTCAATTTTTACTATTAAGAAATCAATCTTATTCTTTCTAGCCCAAAAAGACTAACACTAAAATTTTATCAGACCTGATTGGGTTTTATTGGGGTTTCCTCAATCCAACAAATGTTGGGTCTAAAAATTAATCTTCATTCTGAGCTTGCCCAAAATATATATATATATATATATATATATATATATATATATATATATATATATATATATATATATATATATATATATATATATATATATATATATATATATATATATATATATATATATATATATATATATTCTCAATTTGAGTCGCCAGCCACGCGCCAATGCAAAGGCGTGGCCAGCAATTTCAATTAGGGGACTTTAATGTTCATAGAGGAATGTATCAGTTAACTGATAAGTTACGATACTAAATGTTTGTTGGGTTGCCTGCAGCAATCACAGCGATTATAATTATACCACGCCCCCTTCGCCAACAAAGTAAAAAAAAAGGATAGCACTGGCAATTAACAAGCTAGAGATTTGAGCTTCGGTACAAACAATACTTGAATAAATATGGATGCATTGTGAAAATTTGAACAAGATCGGATGATAAACACGGAAGATATCCGTAATTATTTAATTCTTTAATTTAATATGTTGTTGTTGTTGAGTTATCGCCATCTCTCCCTCTCTCGTTCAAGCTATCAAGTGGTAGAGGTGCCACGTAGTCAGACGGGAGATCATGGTTCGAATCCCAGTAAAAGCATGCTTAAATTCTTTAATTTTTTGTTATACATGTAAAAAATTTATTTTTACGTTTATAAGAAAATTTGTCTGGCGTTCTCTACTACCCCAGGTTATTCTACTGTCGGGTAGAATGATATATTTTATTTTTGATTTTCTTCAAAATATTCATCAACATTGAGATTAATATCCAATAAACTTAACATTTCGAAACTATAATTTCTTTCTTCCAAATCCTTTCGCGATTTCATGTATCTAAAAGCTGAAAAAAGTGGATTTGAAGAGGCTGCCAGCATATTAAAGAGGTCTTAATTCTGTCTAGTCCGGGATATCTTGCAAGTATTTGAGTATCTAAACTTTTTGTAGTCTTTGTTTTTGCATCCCTGGGCTTCTTCAGACAGCTCTCCAATTGGTAAACACTGATACTCAATTAATTCTTTGCCATTAGCCAAAATCCTGTGTAACGTAGGAGTAAGTTTCTTCTTGGGATGCATTTCAATTATCTTATTCATCTAAACATCTAATTCATTTAACATTTTCAACGTAAATTCGTCAGTGTCATCACTGCTATTGAATAGTTCCACACGTGTTAAATTGTGTAAAGCCATAGTAACAATTTACTCTTCTGAATTATAAGTATACATATATATAGAAATACAGTTCACTAAAAAAGCGGCTGGCGATTAGTAATGGCTCTTGCAAAGTCAAAAATCAACTGATAGCTAACATTGAATGTAAGCCATTATATAGATCCTTTTTCTATCTAGGTTAAAAAAACACAAAAACACAAATATTTTAAACTCATATAGGTAGAAATTTCCATATATGTAGGTAGTAACTTCAATTCAAAGACAAATTACAAGTTCATACCAAGTGCACTCATGTTGTATGTACTTTAACCTGCCATAGTACCATGGAGTGGTAGAGAACTTATTAATAATAACCTTTATTAAGGTTATAAAACAGGTGCGGGTTAAAATAACTCATTATATCGCAATATTGACAAACAGCCACAGCGAGAACGCATCTTCTTCCATCAGCCTGCCGCGCGCTTTTATTGCGATGTTGTATCAGTTTTATTCATTTAACTTGTAAACGGGCAAGTCCGGGCAGCCAAAGTTATATAATTTATTTAGAGTAATATTCACTTAACCTGTTTACAAAATTTGGTCCAAAAGTTCGTAATAGCTTGTAAGTTATATGATACCAATAGTCAAAAATAACCCTATTTTAGTGTACTTTTCAGACTTCTCTGGTACGAAAAGTATATTGTCGAAGAACGTTTTCTTGTATTTACCTCAAAATTTACCTACTTTTCAGATGACACCAAAAATGTTTACATCGGTTGCATAATATGCCTACAATTTGCTTTCAAATAGGTAGTTTTAGTAAAAATTTTCATATTTGTGCACGATCTCGAAAATAGGTCAACTTTGAGAGGCTGTACCGCCCACAATTTTTACCTGATTTTCCTTTCCTTTTGGATTCTTAATCTGTGGAGAATTCTCTATCGGATGCATAATAATTTTTCCCCAAAAATTTCAACCAAAAATCAAAAAATTTGTAAGAAAATCAGATATTTGATTTTTGACATAATTTTTTCCATATAATGCAAGTTTTTATATATATATAGCCCTATTTTTATACCCTGAGGGGGTATATTAAGTTTGTTAAAAAAAAGTATGTAACTGGCAGAAGGAGGCGTGGCAGACCCCGTAAAGTATATATATTATTGATCAGGGCGACAAGCTAAGTCGATATAGCCATGTCCGTCTGTCCGTCTGTCCGGTCTGTCCGTCCGTATGAACAGCAAGATCCCAGAGATGGGATGACCTAGAAGCACCAAATTTGGTGTGAAGACTTCTTATACTTGCACGCAGATCAAGTTTATTTCAAATTTTGGATGCCACGCCCCCTTCGCCCACAATGCCTAACTCTGGTAATTATCAAGCTAGAGACTTGAGCTTTGGCACAAGCAATACTTGAATGAGAAAGGATGCATTGTGAAAATTTGATCAAGATCGGATAATAAACACGGAAGATATCCGCAGTTATTTAATTCTTTAGTTTAATGTGTTGTTGTTGTGAGTTTTCGCCCTCTCTCTTTCTCTCTTTCAAGTTATCAAGTGATAGAGCTGCCACGTAGTCAAACAGGAGACCTGGGTTCGAATCCCAGTAAATGCTTAAATTCTTTAATTTTTTTTTTTAATTTTTATTTGTTATACGTTTAGAATTGTTTTTTATGTTTTTATTTAGCTATTTTGAAAACACGTGCTCATTGTTGCTTAGACTTTTAAATACAAAACAGACAGCACAAAAACGAAACACAAATATAATTAATATAAAATTTGAGCGGCGTTGTCTACTACTTCAGGGTATTCTACTGTCGGGATCTCTCGACTGAATGATATATTTTTTTTAAACTGTATAAACTATTAAGATCTGTATAAAAATATAGGAGTTAAAAGTTTTTTTATGGATAGGATTTTGGGTTATACCCGTCGACTTGCATGTGACTATAACAGTACACTACTTTACAAATTTTAAATTTTTGCCTGCCTTAGTGACCCTTCTAATCACGAAAATTAATTTTAAATTTTTCCTCTGATTAGTTTTCAACATACAATTTTTTGAAATTTTATTCGAATTTTTTTAAGATGACTCAGCTTATATAAGCATAAATCATAAACGTGATTGACATTTTCAACAGCGAAAGCCTCTAACTTAAGGTAATGAAATTTTCTAAAACTCTTCCATACAACGTTTTGAATGAAATTTAAAAATTTAAATTTCATGTAAAAATAGCACGGGTTAAGGTTCAGAAAAAATTCATAAACTATACAAATCGCTAATATCTCCAGTTTGACAAACTGGCCATTGAGTTTGGACTTTCTTGAATAAAAGAAGCTATCATTTATAAAAATCATTTATAAAAATCTGACGAATGACGAACTTATCTATATATTTTATTTTACCTTCACCAAAATGCTCCATACTACGAAACTCATTTTACTGTGTTCGCTTTCGGGCGATTTGTATTTAAACTGATGTGTATTACCCAATTTCCCTTCTATAGAAAAATTCTAGCTCCTATATTTTTCCACCGTAAAAGAAAAATACTAGGGCTATATATAAAAAATATGCATTATGTGGAAAAAGATTATGTTTTATGGGGGATCGTGGTTCGAATCCCAGTAAAAGCACGCCTAAACTCTTAAAATTATTTTTTTTTTTTTTCAATTTTTGTTATACATTTAAAAATTTTATTTTTTATGCTTAGAAGAGAATTTTTGTGGCGTTCTCTACTACCCCAGGGTATTCTACAGTCGGGCTCTCCCGATTGAATGATATATTTTATATTTGAGATCGAATAGGAAGCTGTTTTTATTTAGAAGAAGCATGTTTACAATTTTTGGTTTCAGCGCAGGAGCTTTGCAAGCTTTGCTAGACATCTTCTCCGGGGCTGTGGAAGACGCTGACTTGTAAATGTACTGCTTTGCAATGTTTTTAAAGGCTTCCATCGAAAGAGAGCTCATCTATAAAAATTACCATTACAACACAGTTGATGATCCTATAATAAAATAAATTCGTTTTAAATTTTATACACACGTATGTACATACATAAGGACGGAACGAAAAACACTTTTTTTTTATTTCCGATTTTTCGGATGCGGAATCGTTGACCCGCTAAAAAATAATGTCTGCAAAAAATCAGCTTTTTTGGAGCCCATTCTAAGGTGGCGCACCGAGGTTCTTTTTTGATAAGTCAACCAAAAATCGAAAAATTTGTTAAAAAATTTGATACAAAAACAAAACATAATCTTTTTCCACATAATGCATATTTTTTATATATAGCCCTAGTATTTTTCTTTTACGGTGGAAAAATATAGGAGCTAGAATTTTTCTATTGAAGGGAAATTGGGTAATACACATCAGTTTAAATACAAATCGCCCGAAAGCGAACACAGTAAAATGAGTTTCGTAGTATGGAGCATTTTGGTGAAGGTAAAATAAAATATATAGATAAGTTCGTCATTCGTCAGATTTTTATAAATGATTTTTATAAATGATAGCTTCTTTTATTCAAGAAAGTCCAAACTCAATGGCCAGTTTGTCAAACTGGAGATATTAGCGATTTGTATAGTTTATGAATTTTTTCCGAACCTTAACCCGTGCTATTTTTACATGAAATTTAAAAAAAATTTAAAAATTTAAAATTAATTTTCATGTTTAGTAGGCCGAAAGCTATACGAAAAAATATAAGGGTCACTAAGGCAGGCAAAAATTTAAAATTTGTAAAGTAGTGTACTGTTATAGCCACATGCAAGTCGACGGGTATCACCCAAAATCCTATCCATAAAAAAACTTTTAACTCCTATATTTTTATACAGATCTTAATGGTTTATACAGTTTAAAAAAAATATATCATTCAGTCGAGAGATCCCGACAGTAGAATACCCTGAGGTAGTAGACAACGCCGCTCAAATTTTATATTAATTATATTTGTGTTTCGTTTTTGTGCTGTCTGTTTTGTATTTAAAAGTCTAAGCAACAATGAGCACGTGTTTTCAAAATAGCTAAATAAAAACATAAAAAACAATTCTAAGCGTATAACAAATAAAAATTAAAAAAAAAAATTAAAGAATTTAAGCATTTACTGGGATTCGAACCCAGGTCTCCTGTTTGACTACGTGGCAGCTCTATCACTTGATAACTTGAAAGAGAGAAAGAGAGAGGGCGAAAACTCACAACAAAAACACATTAAACTAAAGAATTAAATAATTGCGGATATCTTCCGTGTTTATTATCCGATCTTGATCAAATTTTCACAATGCATCCTTTCTCATTCAAGTATTGCTTGTGCCAAAGCTCAAGTCTCTAGCTTGATAATTACCAGAGTTAGGCATTGTGGGCGAAGGGGGCGTGGCATCCAAAATTTGAAATAAACTTGATCTGCGTGCAAGTATAAGAAGTCTTCACACCAAATTTGGTGCTTCTAGGTCATCCCATCTCTGAGATCTTGCTGTTCATACGGACGGACAGACCGGACAGACGGACATGGCTATATCGACTTAGCTTGTCGCCCTGATCAATAATATATATACTTTACGGGGTCTGCCACGCCTCCTTCTGCCAGTTACATACTTTTTTTTTAACAAACTTAATACCCCCTCAGGGTATAAAAATAGGGCTATATATATATATATAAAAATTTGCATTATATGGAAAAAATTATGTCAAAAATCAAATATCTAATTTTCTTACAAATTTTTCGATTTTTGGTTGAAATTTTTGGGGAAAAATCATTATGCATCCGATAGAGAATTCTCCACAAATTAAGAATCCAAAAGGAAAGGAAAATCAGGTAAAAATTGTGGGCGGTACAGCCTCTCAAAGTTGACCTATTTTCGAGATCGTGCACAAATATGAAAATTTTTACTAAAACTACCTATTTGAAAGCAAATTTTAGGCATATTATGCAACCGATGTAAACATTTTTGGTGTCATCTGAAAAGTAGGTAAATTTTGAGGTAAATACAAGAAAAGGTTCTTCGACAATATACTTTTCGTACCAGAGAAGCTATATATATATATATATTTTGGGCAAGCTCAGAATGAAGATTAATTTTTAGACCCAACATTTGTTGCAAGGATTGGGGAAACCCCAATAAAACCCCATCAGGTATATATTTAGTTCATACATCTATGCATGCATCTCTACTGACACTCGCGTTCTCAATTTGAGTCGGCAGCCACGCGCCAATGCAAAAGCGTGGCCAGCAATTTCAATTAGGGGACTTTAATGTTCATAGAGGAATGTATCAGTTAACTGATAAGTTACGATACTAAATGTTTGTTGGGTTGCCTGCAGCAATCACAGCGATTATAATTATACCACGCCCCCTTCGCCAACAAAGTAAAAAAAAAGGATAGCACTGGCAATTAACAAGCTAGAGATTTGAGCTTCGGTACAAACAATACTTGAATAAATATGGATGCATTGTGAAAATTTGAACAAGATCGGATGATAAACACGGAAGATATCCGTAATTATTTAATTCTTTAATTTAATATGTTGTTGTTGTTGAGTTATCGCCATCTCTCCCTCTCTCTTTCAAGCTATCAAGTGGTAGAGGTGCCACGTAGTCAGACGGGAGATCATGGTTCGAATCCCAGTAAAAGCATGCTTAAATTCTTTAATTTTTTGTTATACATGTAAAAAATTTATTTTTACGTTTATAAGAAAATTTGTCTGGCGTTCTCTACTACCCCAGGTTATTCTACTGTCGGGTAGAATGATATATTTTATTTTTGATTTTCTTCAAAATATTCATCAACATTGAGATTAATATCCAATAAACTTAACATTTCGAAACTATAATTTCTTTCTTCCAAATCCTTTCGCGATTTCATGTATCTAAAAGCTGAAAAAAGTGGATTTGAAGAGGCTGCCAGCATATTAAAGAGGTCTTAATTCTGTCTAGTCCGGGATATCTTGCAAGTATTTGAGTATCTAAACTTTTTGTAGTCTTTGTTTTTGCATCCCTGGGCTTCTTCAGACAGCTCTCCAATTGGTAAACACTGATACTCAATTAATTCTTTGCCATGAGCCAAAATCCTGTGTAACGTAGGAGTAAGTTTCTTCTTGGGATGCATTTCAATTATCTTATTCATCTAAACATCTAATTCATTTAACATTTTCAACGTAAATTCGTCAGCGTCATCACTGCTATTGAATAGTTCCACACGTGTTAAATTGTGTAAAGCCATAGTAACAATTTACTCTTCTGAATTATAAGTATACATATATATAGAAATACAGTTCACTAAAAAAGCGGCTGGCGATTAGTAATGGCTCTTGCAAAGTCAAAAATCAACTGATAGCTAACATTGAATGTAAGCCATTATATAGATCCTTTTTCTATCTAGGTTAAAAAAACACAAAAACACAAATATTTTAAACTCATATAGGTAGAAATTTCCATATATGTAGGTAGTAACTTCAATTCAAAGACAAATTACAAGTTCATACCAAGTGCACTCATGTTGTATGTACTTTAACCTGCCATAGTACCATGGAGTGGTAGAGAACTTATTAATAATAACCTTTATTAAGGTTATAAAACAGGTGCGGGTTAAAATAACTCATTATATCGCAATATTGACAAACAGCCACAGCGAGAACGCATCTTCTTCCATCAGCCTGCCGCGCGCTTTTATTGCGATGTTGTATCAGTTTTATTCATTTAACTTGTAAACGGGCAAGTCCGGGCAGCCAAAGTTATATAATTTATTTAGAGTAATATTCACTTAACCTGTTTACAAAATTTGGTCCAAAAGTTCGTAATAGCTTGTAAGTTATATGATACCAATAGTCAAAAATAACCCTATTTTAGTGTACTTTTCAGACTTCTCTGGTACGAAAAGTATATTGTCGAAGAACGTTTTCTTGTATTTACCTCAAAATTTACCTACTTTTCAGATGACACCAAAAATGTTTACATCGGTTGCATAATATGCCTACAATTTGCTTTCAAATAGGTAGTTTTAGTAAAAATTTTCATATTTGTGCACGATCTCGAAAATAGGTCAACTTTGAGAGGCTGTACCGCCCACAATTTTTACCTGATTTTCCTTTCCTTTTGGATTCTTAATCTGTGGAGAATTCTCTATCGGATGCATAATAATTTTTCCCCAAAAATTTCAACCAAAAATCAAAAAATTTGTAAGAAAATAAGATATTTGATTTTTGACATAATTTTTTCCATATAATGCAAGTTTTTATATATATATAGCCCTATTTTTATACCCTGAGGGGGTATATTAAGTTTGTTAAAAAAAAAGTATGTAACTGGCAGAAGGAGGCGTGGCAGACCCCGTAAAGTATATATATTATTGATCAGGGCGACAAGCTAAGTCGATATAGCCATGTCCGTCTGTCCGTCTGTCCGGTCTGTCCGTCCGTATGAACAGCAAGATCCCAGAGATGGGATGACCTAGAAGCACCAAATTTGGTGTGAAGACTTCTTATACTTGCACGCAGATCAAGTTTATTTCAAATTTTGGATGCCACGCCCCCTTCGCCCACAATGCCTAACTCTGGTAATTATCAAGCTAGAGACTTGAGCTTTGGCACAAGCAATACTTGAATGAGAAAGGATGCATTGTGAAAATTTGATCAAGATCGGATAATAAACACGGAAGATATCCGCAGTTATTTAATTCTTTAGTTTAATGTGTTGTTGTTGTGAGTTTTCGCCCTCTCTCTTTCTCTCTTTCAAGTTATCAAGTGATAGAGCTGCCACGTAGTCAAACAGGAGACCTGGGTTCGAATCCCAGTAAATGCTTAAATTCTTTAATTTTTTTTTTTAATTTTTATTTGTTATACGTTTAGAATTGTTTTTTATGTTTTTATTTAGCTATTTTAAAAACACGTGCTCATTGTTGCTTAGACTTTTAAATACAAAACAGACAGCACAAAAACGAAACACAAATATAATTAATATAAAATTTGAGCGGCGTTGTCTACTATTCTACTGTCGGGATCTCTCGACTGAATGATATATTTTTTTTAAACTGTATAAACCATTAAGATCTGTATAAAAATATAGGAGTTAAAAGTTTTTTTATGGATAGGATTTTGGGTGATACCCGTCGACTTGCATGTGACTATAACAGTACACTACTTTACAAATTTTAAATTTTTGCCTGCCTTAGTGACCCTTCTAATCACGAAAATTAATTTTAAATTTTTCCTCTGATTAGTTTTCAACATACAATTTTTTGAAATTTTATTCGAATTTTTTTTAAGATGACTCAGCTTATATAAGCATAAATCATAAACGTGATTGACATTTTCAACAGCGAAAGCCTCTAACTTAAGGTAATGAAATTTTCTAAAACTCTTCCATACAACGTTTTGAATGAAATTTAAAAATTTAAATTTCATGTAAAAATAGCACGGGTTAAGGTTCAGAAAAAATTCATAAACTATACAAATCGCTAATATCTCCAGTTTGACAAACTGGCCATTGAGTTTGGACTTTCTTGAATAAAAGAAGCTATCATTTATAAAAATCATTTATAAAAATCTGACGAATGACGAACTTATCTATATATTTTATTTTACCTTCACCAAAATGCTCCATACTACGAAACTCATTTTACTGTGTTCGCTTTCGGGCGATTTGTATTTAAACTGATGTGTATTACCCAATTTCCCTTCTATAGAAAAATTCTAGCTCCTATATTTTTCCACCGTAAAAGAAAAATACTAGGGCTATATATAAAAAATATGCATTATGTGGAAAAAGATTATGTTTTGTTTTTGTATCAAATTTTTCAACAAATTTTTCGATTTTTGGTTGATTTATCAAAAAAGAACCTCGGTGCGCCACCTTAGAATGGGCTCCAAAAAAAACTGATTTTTTGCAGACATTATTATTTTTTAGCGGGTCAACGATTCCGCATCCGAGAAATCGGAAATAAAAAAAAAGTGTTTTTCGTTTCGTCATTATGTATGTACATACGTGTGTATAAAATTTAAAACGAATTTATTTTATTATAGGATCATCAACTGTGTTGTAATGGTAATTTTTATAGATGGGCCCTCTTTCGATGGAAGCCTTAAAAAACATTGCAAAGCAGTACATTTACAAGTCAGCGTCTTCCACAGCCCCGGAAAAGATGTCTAGCAAAGCTTGCAAAGCTCCTTCGCGAAACCAAAAATTGTAAACATGCTTCTTCTAAATAAAAACAGCTTCCTATTCGATCTCAAATATAAAATATATCATTCAATCGGGAGAGCCCGACTGTAGAATACCCTGGGGTAGTAGAGAACGCCACACAAATTCTCTTCTAAGCATAAAAAATAAAATTTTTAAATGTATAACAAAACTTGAAAAAAAAAAATAATAATTTTAAGAGTTTAGGCATGCTTTTACTGGGATTCGAATCTGCCTACGTGGCACCTCTACCACTTGATAACTTGAAAAAGAGAGGGCGAAAATTCACAGCAACCACACTTTAAATTAAAGAACTACATAATTCCGGACATCTTCCCTGTTTATTATCAGATCGTGATGAAATTTTCACGATGCATCCATATTTATTCAAGTATTGTTTGTGCCGAAGCTTAAGTCTCTAGCTTGTAAATTGCCAGTGCTATTCTTTTTTTTACATTGTGGGCGAGGGGGCGTGGTATCCAAAATTTGCAATAAACTTTATCTGCGTGCAAATATAAGAAGTCTTCACACCAAATTTGGTGCTTCTAGGTCTTACCATCTCTGAGACCCTTTCGTTCATACGGACGGACAGACGGACATGGCTATATCGACTCAGCTCTGGTACTCTGCCATTAAAGTCATGTTCCCGAAGCACACGGCGAATAATTTCTGAGTGGCATGACTTGCCCAACTCCTCCTTATTATCGTTTGCCACTTGTCGAGCCGATAGCCTTGGGCTGTCCCGGATTTTTCTCACTATATAGCGCTCGTCCGTGGAATTAAAAATTTTGTTCGGAGCATTTCTTTCCTTGTCGTGGGTTCTATTTTCACGGGCAAATCTGTATACAATGTTTTGAACTGTAGAATCACTTAAATCAACCATCTCAGCAATTTTTCTTCGGGAATGGCCATTTTTATAGTGTTTGAGAACAAGTTCTCGCTGCTCAATAGTTGCGCGTGGTCCCATTTTGCTAAATTAACTTTTCTGAAAGTTGAGCTCTCAAAATTCAGCACAAATTTATTTCATCATACTCCAAAAATAGTGAATAAAGCATAGAAGAAGAATCTACCGTTGCATTGCAAAATAACGGATCTTTGATCAGCTGCAAAGTTTGTGGTTGAAATAAGCTGTGGAACTGATTTGGTCTCATATTTTAGTTTTTAAGCATTATGAAATTTTGAAAAAAAATTTAAAAAATATATGAAATATATGTTTTCGCCCTTTCCCCCTGTCTCTTTCAAGTTATCAAGTGGTAGAGGTGCCACGTAGGCAGACGGGAGATCGTGGTTCTAATCCCAGTAAAAGCATGCTTAAACTCTTGAATTTTTTTTTTTTTATTTTTGTCATACATTTAAAAAAATGTATGTTTAGAAGAAAGTTTGTGTAGCGTCCTCTACTACCCCAGGGTATTCTACAGTCGGACTCTCCCGATTAATTAAGAATATATATATTCTATGGGGTCTGCCACGTCTCCTTTGTCTTATATAAACTTTTACTATTTGAACAAAATTAATATAACCCGCAAGGTAAAAAAATTTGAGAAACTTCAAGTGCGGCCGCCGCAGTTTAGATAACGCAATTGTTTAACAATTATTTTATTTAATTTAAATACTTCGATTTGACCCTGATACAGGTTTAATGCAACTATTTTATCCTGAATAACATAAATTCTGGTGAAAATCAGGGGGACATTTATGGGTTATTTTACGTCTCTAATGCCATTTACATAATCTTATACAAACTTAAAATTAACTTGTATATTTTGTTGGGTTAAAAAAATAATGTAATTAATTTAGGACTCGACGTGCTCTATCTGGATGCAAAATGCATCGACTAGTCAACGAGGAACGGCTAAAACAAAATCAACTGTCAGCGATAATTTTCGGCAACAATTACAGTCTTTAATTGAAGTACTGCAAAATACAAAGCTATGGTAAGTTTAGAACAACATTAAGATCGAATTTGATATTGGAAATGTCCTTTCCTAAAATATTCTAAATTTTATTAAAACAAAGTCATATTTCTAGCAACCAGTTCGGGAAAGGTTACGCTGTGTGTTGGGGTGCATGCAATAGCGGCCAGTGAATTACCGCCCACGGGCAATTTGAGTGGCTTTCCCTACTATCACAGAGTATTCTACTGTCGGGCTCTCCCGACTGAATGATATATATATTTCTTTTTGTTATTACTAATTTGAAGGAAAAGCTATAAAAGCGAGTCTGCTTGACACTATGGTGTGTGCAATTTTGTTGCGCCCGTTGCTGGCAAATTTGCTTGTTGTGCGGCTCAATGAATCGCGCGATTTAAAAAAAAAAGTTACCTAGCAAGTAGCCGATTGCCCCAATTGCTTTGCATAAGTAGTTTGTTTAGCAATTTTTCAAATATCACCATTTCATTGGCAATTTAACTACTTTATTGCTTTATTGGTTGTAGCTGTCGCTTGGAAAATAATACATAACGAGGTATCCGAAAGTAGGAATTGCAAATTTTCTTGTTTATGGGTGTGCAGTTGTATTGCCACTGGTTAAACGCAATACAATATAGTTTACGTACACTTTATTTATTAAATTTATGCTAATTGTTAGTAGGAACACATTTTTTTTTAGTTAGAGCTATGTAATAGGCTTTAGTTCTGTTTGTAAATTCATAAGTTAGATGTACTTTGTTTATGTGGTAGAATTTATAGCGCCATCTAAGGGGGAGGCTCAGCATATGCGTAAAATGGACAAAGATAAATGCACCCTAAGATGAAATTAAAAGATTTGGCAGTTCGAAGCGTATGTCAAAGAATTATGGGACGAAATTTCCGGAAAAGTAGGTTTCGTCTTGGCTCACTTAGCTACACAGAGTCTTTTTTCCTTGTGGTCCGACTAAAACAAGTTGTGCGTTGTTTAATTCCGCAATAATATATATGTATATACTTTAAGTTCTTAGTAAAAGCAATAAATAGTGAAAATTTAATAAGTGGTGCCTGTCAAAAATTTAGAAGAACTTCGGTGCAATTAATCATTTTTGTTAGTATGCACGCACTTGCATTAGAAGGAACAGCCAGATTCTTCAACTGAATTTGCTTTCTTTTCAAAGTGCCCGTAATGGCCATTTTACGCACTGAGCAATACGCTCAACTTTAAGAAGAAGATCTGGATAAGAAAAGATTCAAATTTAATTGTTTGGGGTCGATTCTAAAAACGGGTAAGTGTGGATACACTAAACATTTTTGCATTATTTTAATTTCCATTTAGATTTTCTTTTAAAATCAGAACGGCACTCAGGCTTAGATAATTAAGCTGCGCAGCCGCAGCGTTGCACAGAGAGCCCACGTCCATCTTGGATAGAGGACCATTTATTTGCTGGTATCTCGTCATGGGGGTTAGGCATGGATGTCTGCAAGCTGCGTTGCATCCTTCAGCCAATTGATGTTTGCAGTGCTTAATAGAAGCTAACTTTGCTTTTGGGCCTTCTGCCGTTTTCTCTTCTTGGCATTCTAGAAACAGTTAATGTGTTAAATACCTAATTTGTGTACTGCGGCCTGTGTATAAGTGTTTATTTGCAAGGCGGTTATGTATAGAATAAGCAATGGGATTTGTAGTATACATAACCCCCGACATGTCAACTGCAACAGATTGACTGTTGATAATGGCATACACATATGAGTACAGTGATAGAAAAAATGCTTTGTAAAATCGAACATGTTTCTATTTGACTTAAAATTCCCAAAAATCATATAATATATATCATATAATATAATATAATATATAATGCTTTGATTCAACTAAAAACATAGTAGCATATTGGAGTTAATATGAAAAATATTTGAAACAATGTTGAAACTAGTTGATTCAAATATTGCTATATTCAATTCTAATATATAAAATATTTGAATCGACAAAGAGCATATTAGAAAGAGAAATCCCAAATTAGAAATAATATTAAACAAGTTTTAAGCGCCGATTTTACTTGCATTAAGCTACGGTGGAGCAAGCTCGACAGTAGGAGACCCAGTACTTTTTGAGTGTAATGCGATTACTACAGATTATTTCAGTTTCAAAAAATTTCCATAGATGGCGCCACTTCAGAGATTGATTTTGCCCGTAACATTGTTAGTTGAATAACTTCCGCATTTATCATCCGATTTGGACGAAATTTGCTGGATAGGTTGGAACTATAGTCTGTATTATACATACCAAAGTCTGTAACAGGCAGAAGGAGGCGTGGCAGACCCCATAAAGTATATCTATTCTTGATCAGCATCAACAGCCGAGTCGATATAGCCATGTCCGTCTGTCCGTCTGTCTGTCTGTCCCTTTTTTGAGTTCCTAGATCTCAGAGACTATAAGAGCTAGAGACACCAAATTTGGCATGTATGTACATCTATATCTTGCATTGAACGAGTTTGTTTTAGATTTTTGCCACGCCCCCCTCCGCCCCCGCAAATTAAAATACAAAACTTTCAAGTCCAATTACAAGAGCACCTTTGATGCTATAATAAATGCGGAAGTTATTCAACTAACAAATGATATCTTTGTAGTGGCGCCATCTATGGAAATTTTTTTGAAACTGAAACAATCTGTAGTGATCGCATTGCATTAAAAAAGTACAGGGTCTCCTACTGTCGAGCTTGCTCCACCGTAGCTTAATGCATTTTTTTTAATACTATAAACCTGTAGACATTTTCAATATTCTATTAATCAGCTCTATTCCGGTTCTTTCTAGCAAACGGAAACTACATAAAAAAGAATTAGTTCGCATTCCAAAAGAAGAATATCTAAAAGATTTTTTTTTTTGTTTATATGCATATACTGAATGATTACACTGTGGATCCGTTTGAAATCAACATTCATTATGAAAAACTTTTTTGTTTTCTTTAAATATCTTAACCAAACTCATACATTGTGTGTTTGGCATAGTTTTAAATAAGCTGCCCAAATCGGTCCAACTCGGACTACCATATCATAATTGAAGAGATTTTGGCTCAAAAAAAGTATGTAACAGGCAGAAGGAGGCGTAGCAGACCCCATAAAGCATATATATTCTGGATCAGAACGTCAAGCTGAGTCGATATAGCCATGTCCGTCTGTTTGTCCGTGTGAACAACGAGATCTCAGAGACTTGCACGCAGATTAAGTTTATTTAAAATTTTTGATACCACGCCCTCTTCGCTCCCAAAGTAAAAAAAAGGATAGCCCTGGCAATTAACAAGCTAAAGATTTGAGCTTCGGCACGAACAATACCTGAGTAAATATGGATGCAGCGGATAATAAACGCGGAAGATATCCGCAATTACTTAATTCTTTAATTTAATGTGTTGTTTTTGTTGTGAGTTTTCGCCCTCTCGCCTTTTCGCCCCATTTACATACATATGCATGCAAGTGCACGCTGTGTTAGAGTGAGTTTTCACCCTCTCTCCCTCTTTATTTTTTAAATTTTTGTTATACATTTAAAATTAGTTGTTTATGTTTTTACTTAGTTGGATTAAAAATAACGTGCTCATTGTTGCTAAGACTTTTAAAACAAAAGTGGTAATTGGCATTAATTGAATTGCCAAACTCAATATGAGCAAGTTGCAGTTTGTTTGAGTTAAATGCAGGTTAAATCCCAATGGTGATTTCTTCGTGATAATTTATGTTTCTTAACCAACAATTGTTTGTTTTAGCAAAAAATTCAAATTACTTTGCAGCTTTAATGGAAATTGCTTTTCATTGAAACCATAAGTGAACCGAATAAAAAGAAATATTATTTTTAAAGTATGATAAATCGTCATCTAAGAAATGATTATGACAAACTTTTATTTTTATAAATTTTAAAGGGCTATTAAATTTCAGATGAGTCTGCTCTTGCACTTGATTTTGCTCAATTCTCTTCACACCCAATTTCACCCAACTCGAGCCCGTCACCAGAACGTAACCTGTTACAAAAGTTGTTGTTGAGTTGATTTCGTGTCCACCGGTGATCTATAGTAATCAGGGGCATACTACACCATCGACTCAAAACAAATGTCTGAAGTCTAAACATCGATGCTGATTTCTTACAAATTTTAAGTGACAACCATAGTACCATTGTTCTTTCACAAAAATATTCGAATGGTGTGCCACATTACTTATCGCAGCAAATTTATTGTGCAAGGTGTTTTTTAATCCAATCGACTGGCATTACATTTGAACGTTGTTTTAATTAAAATGAATATATACAAATTTAAATATTTTAAATGTAAATTAAGTTTTTAATAAAAAATCCTGTAAACTTTTATGTATTTGCAGGTATGTCCGATGTATTAAACCAAATACCCTTAAGCAAGCCAACGATTACAATGACTCATTAGTGCTTGATCAGCTTCGGTATCTTGGAATTTTAGATATAGTTCGAATTAGA
The DNA here is from genome assembly GCA_037043535.1 of Drosophila putrida. Lineage (NCBI taxonomy): Eukaryota > Metazoa > Arthropoda > Insecta > Diptera > Drosophilidae > Drosophila > Drosophila putrida. The sequence goes on from JBAMBI010000459.1 coordinate 382,572, forward strand.
AAAGAAGGGTTTCCTATTCACCTGAGTTTCGAAGAGTTTATGTCAAAATATAAATGCTTAATTAAAAATAAGTCATTTTCTAGTACCCGATCTGATATAACAGTAGTGTTGAAAGAACTTGATGTCCTAGAAACTGAATGGCAAATTGGTAAATCGAAGTTATTCTTGCGAAATGCTGCTTATGAACCACTAGAGGAGGCAAGAAAGCACATGATATGTGCTAACTCAACTATTATCCAGAAAAACTGGAGACGTTATTTATGCTCCAAAAATTATTTACGAGTTAAAAAAGCTATTCTAATCATACAACATTCATATAGAGGTTGGAAGCTAAGAATAAATTTCTTAAGAAAACGACGAAGCGTAATCATTATACAAAGTCGCTTACGAGGAGTTTTTGCAAGAGAGGTAAGTACACAACTTAACTGATTTAGCTTATACTTACTTTTTGCATATTGAAAGGAGCTCAAATAAATCGTGTACGGGCGAAGCCTATACATACTTTAAAAAAGTACAAATGGGTCTATTAAGTTTGTGTAAAAAAAAGTGTGTAACAGGCAAAAGGCAGACCCCATTAAGTAAATATATATATTCTTGATCAGTATCAACAACCGAGTTAATATAACCATATCCGTCTCGAGTTACCAAAGTTAGCATGTACGTTCATTTATAACTTGCAATGATCAAGCAAAAGGAACTGATATCTTTGTAGTGGCGCCTTCTATTAAAATTTCTTGTGCGCAACATTGTAGCACAATCTACAGTCAACACGTTGCTCTCAAAAAGTACAGGGTCTCCTAATATCGAGCTTGCTCCATCGTAGCTGTCTACATTTTGACACCACATTTCTTCCCGAGAGCGTAGCGCCCGGGATGGCGAGGGAACCAAGCAGGGAGCAGACCCCTAGTAATTTTTAAAACACTAGTATTAAAATATTTTTTAAATTTAAAAAAGAGCAAAACGGTAACTTACATTTTCCGCTTTCTTATGTTATGTAAATGTAAATCTCCGTGGCTTTGCGTCTTACTACATATGTTCGATCGCCGAGGTCGGGTCATACATAGCTGTCCGCGGGTTCCTATTAAAAAACTTAATTTTGTTAAGCGGTGTTTTCAAAGAGGGCAGGCAGCAATTATTTTTTCTGTGAATGCAGCCAGTATTCCTATTCCTAAAATAAAATAATATATCTTTCTATATTGAATTAATAGGTTGCAACAGCGTTACGTGAAATGCGTCGAGTTGACGAGGAAATGAAAAAGCGTGAAAAATCCACAAGTGAAATTCACAGGTCTCATTATAAGGATATTGAGGATTGCGAGAGGTAAGTACACTTATTGATTCGTATATATATCTTGTAAATAGTAGCACTGTGTGCGGCAGTGCATGTTAGTGGCGCCTACGATTTCTATCAGTTTTCAGTTTGAAATCGATAATTTGCCTTGGGTTTTTAGAGCCTGTACTTGAAAAAGTACAAAAGGGTCTATTAAGTTTGTGCATAACAGTCAGATGGACGCGTAGCACACCCCGTAAAGTATTCTTGATCACCATCAACAGCCGAGTCGAGCTTATCCGACTGTATATCGGCTTGTCCGTTTGTCTGTCCCTTTTTGAGTCACCAACATCTCAGAAACTATAAGAGCTAGAGACATCAAATGTGGCATGTATGTTACTCTATATCTTACATTTCGAAACTGTCCTGAAATTTCGTTCAATTCTGATGACAAACGCGGAAGTTATTCAACTAACAATGGTACGGGCAAAAGAAAAAAGAGACGTGGGGAAGCCATCTATTTAAATTTTTTGTACGCAACATTGTAGTACAATCTACAGTGAGCGCGTTGCTCTTAAAAAGTACAGGATCTTTTACTGTCGAGCTTGCTCTGTCGTAGTTTACTGCATTCCTATACCCTTGCAGAAGGTACTATAATTTTGTCACGAAATTTGTATCGCATTAAAGGAGGCGTATTACACCCCATAAAGTATATATATTCTTGATCAGGACGACGAGCTGAGTCGATATAGCCATGCCTGTTTCTATGCAAACTAGTCTGAAATGACTAGTCTAGATGAAACTTGGTACAGACCCGTCATTTTGCTGCACGCAGTACATATGTCGGAACGGCCGGATCGGATCACTAAATCAAATAGCTGCCATAGGAACGATCGGTTCGAAATCACCATTTAGTATGAAAAACTGTTTTGTTTCATAAGATATCTTAACCAAATTCACATAATGTGTGTTTTACACATTTTCATACATCCTTCCCAAATTTGGTTCAAATCGAACTTCTATATCATATAGCTGTTAATATCATATATTAACGGTTCGAAATCAATATCTAACAAATTTTGTAAAAATGGGACGGCCTATTCAGAGTTCTGCAAGGGTATCCAAACTTTGGCGAGCCAAATAGCTTGCGCTATATTTAAAATTAATATTATTTTCTTCACAACGCACTGTATTTCAAATCTTCTAATATTATTTAGATAGAATACATTACACTTAGCTAATCGCGTTGACGATTAGTTTATTTTATGGTTTATTTTAACTATTAGTTTTTACACAATTTTGTTCACCAGTGGCGTATCTATTAATTACGGAGCTTTTAAAAAGCCTTTGGGATAATAGAATGTTATTATTTCGCTTTAGTTATATCTTTGTATAAAGCATAATTTATTTCTTTATTAAATGATCTGACTTAAGGGCGGGTTCTGCTTAGCAGCGACGATTACAGAATGCTGACACTGCGCCTCGTGCCGTTCTTCAGCGGCCATACCAAGAGGATTAAATTTCCCCGCTGAGATGGTTCACCGACAATACAAAGTCAGTACAGGTTGTGCTGGATGAATCTAAGAGCTGTCAGCTCGCAATGGACTACGTTTACGACTCACATATTCCTTACATCTTGTAATTCCCTAAAGCAGAGGTGGGCACGTTTATCGAATCGCTAACGGCAGCTTATACAGACACGATCCGACGAATGCCGAAAGCGGGGCTCGGCTGCTTTTCCGAATCAGTTCACAGCGTGCTTTCATTTTTCAAGCGGACTTTGCAATGCACTGAACAAAGAAATTAAATGCATGCAAAATTGCTATGCCATAGCCAAATCTTGTATTTCTCATCACAGCCAAGCAATGTCTCTAATATAAAACATAATGTAGCTTGCAATTAGGCAATCAAACATCATTTGCTAGTGTTTTCCAACAATTTTTGCAGCTTTTTTAACTTTGTTTTCGATTAGAAGTAGCTTAACCATTTGTTGCTGTGCATAAAGTTATCAAAGCGCGCGCAGCCCGCCTGTTCAAAGTTCTGCCTGCGACTGATTTGCTTTTTCGTTGCGCTCGTGTGCACGTGAGTATTGCTGAGTTTGAGCAGCCTATTTGCACGCGTGCTGGCAGTTGTCCACCACTGCCTTAAAAATGGTCAGAGACTCGTATAACGTGACTTGCTTTGTCTTGAAAAAGCAAAAATGTTCTACCGGAGGAGGAATCAGTTTCAGTGTATTGCGAAGACTCGTATAACGTGTCTTTCTTTGTCATCTTCGTCGATTCCTATCTGATTCCTAAGGCTGTAAACCGGCTTGTCCGAGGTCTCAATTGTATAGCTCAGGGATTATTCATTGTGAATTGTAGCAAAGTCGAAACATTGAGAGTTGGAACATAGGGCATTTATATTTTCAGCTACAAAATTTTCTTTGTAAATCATTTTCGGATTATGCTCGTTAATAAAAGCTTTTCAGCTTTTTATACCCTGAGGGGGTATATTAAGTTTATTAAAAAAAAAAGGATGTAACAGGCAGAAGGAGGCGTGGAAGACCCCGTAAAGTATTTATATTCTTGATCAGGGCGACTAGCTAAATTGATATAGCCATGTCCGTCTGTCTGTCTGTCTGTCTGTCCGTCTGTCCGTCTGTCCGTGTAAGTAACAAGATCTCGAGATGGTAAGACCTAGGAGCACCAAATTTGGTATGAAGACTTCTTATACTTGCACGCAGGTCAAGTTTATTTCAATTTTGGATGCCACGCCCCCTTCGTCCACAAAGTAAAAGAAAGGATACCACTGGCAATTAACAACCTAGAGATTTGAGCTTCGGCACCAACAATACTTGCATAAATATGGATGCATTGTGAGAATATTAAATTCTTTAACTTAATGTGTTGTTGTTGTGAGTTTTCACCCTCTCTTTCTTTCTGTCAAGTTATCAAGTAATAGAGGTGCCGCCACGTAGTCAAACGGACGACCTGGGCTCAAGTCCCAGTAAAAGCATGGTTAAATTCTTAAATTTTTTTTTTAAATTTTTGTTATACATTTAGAATTTTTTTTTATGTTGTTATTTAGTTATTTTGAAAGATCGTGCTCATTGTTGTTTAGACTTTTAAATACAAAACAGACAGCACAAATACGATGCTTATGGTCCGTAAAAGTGTTGAGTTCTTTAACTTCGTACAGGTAATTCCGGAGACTTTTGAGAGCCCAACGGTTTCCAACAACTTTCTCTTATTTAAAGCGAGACTTGCTTCTTTATCCCGCAATGTTCTTGAGACCATTGTTATTGGGTGACTTTCCTGTGACAAGACAGTTCCTAAACCATGCCCTCAAGCATCAGTTGTTAGGTCCAACCATTTTTAAAGTCAGGGTATCTTAACATCCCTTCTTCGGATATTAAGAAATTTTTTAATTTGTCAAAGGTTTCCAACTGCTTAGCTGTTAGGTTAATATTAGACCTTTCTTGACTGATGGGCACTAACTTTGCCATTGTCAACGGTTACTAGTTCGATTAGAGGCTTAGCTATAGCGGCGTAGTCTTTTATGAAATAAGTATAGTAGCTGGATAACCCTAAGAATGACCTGAGGACAAACAAAATTGAGGGTGGCTTAAAATGTTGTATCGATTTTACTTTATCTGGGGAAGTTTGCAGTCCGCCTCTAGTAACAACAAATCCCAAATATTCCACAGCTTTATAAAAAACTTGGATTTCTCCTGGGAGATCCTCGTGCCAGCATTTTTAGAACCCAGTCAGTGTGTTTGACGTTGTCCTCTTTACTTTTAGATAGTCATTTTACGGCATCAACATAGATGTAACATGTTTTCCCAATTTGTTCCCTTATAACATCATCTATTGCCCTCTAAAATATACTCCCTCCCATTGTTTAAAGAAAAAGCGGTTTTTCCTGTCTCTTTGCGCGAGCTCTATTTGATGGCATCCTGATTTCAGGTAAAATGTTGTTAAAATTTGAGCTTTACCCAAGCTTGATAGTATTGTCAAGATATATTTTTATTCAATTTCCTGAAATGAATAACCATTCTCTTTTTCTTGTGGCCGAGCTCGTCGTTGTTGTATGGCGACGTGGACGGTCGAGTAAAGCCGTTTTCGAGAAGTTGTTGAACTTATGAATTTACAAAATCGGAGACGCCAATAGGATATGAATATAATTTTGAAAAAACTTGCTTATCATCTGTTCGGAAGGTAGCCACAGTATTGATATTATAGGGTAGGAGCTCATTTGGATCCGCAAAGGCTTTTGATCTTGATTCTTACTTGGCCGCGGGCACATCCTCGTCGTTAACTTGGATAAAATTTACATTGTAACATTTTTTAAATTTAAGTGATTCTTTGCGCCTTTAAATATAATATTATTTTTTTTACCCCCTGTACTTTAAAAAAGTACAAATGGGTCTATTACGTTTGTGCAAAAAAATGTGCGTAACAGGCAGAAGGAGGCGTGGCAGACCCCATAAAGTATATATATTCTTGATCAGCTCCAACAGCAGAGTCGATATAGCCATGTCCGTCTGTCTGTCTGTCCGTCTGTCCGTCTGTCCTTTTTTGAGTTCCTAGATCTCAGACACTATAAGAGCTAGAGACACCAAATTTGGCATGTAGGTACATCTATATCTTGCATTGAACGAGTTTGTTTTAGATTTTTGCCACGCCCCCCTCCGCCCCCGCAAATTAAAATACAAAATTTCCAAGTCGAATTACAAGAGCACCTTTAATGCTAGCACCTTCATTCTTAGTATGTATAATACAGACTATAGTCCGAACCTATTCTGCAAATTTCATCCAAATCGGATGATAAACGCGGAAGTTATTCAACCAACAATGTTACGGGCAAAATCAGCTGATATCTTCGTGTTGGCGTCATCTATGGAAATTTTTTGAAACTTAAAGAACCTGTGGTGATCGCTTTGTACTCAAAAAGTACAGGGTCTCCTACTGTCGAGCGCGCTCCACCGTAGCTTAATGCATTTTTTAAATTAAGGCTTGCATCAGCTTCCATTAGTAAATCGCGGCCTATGACCCCATGACTGGCTTTTTCTTGAAACGGCTCCTATATGGGTATAATACATTTAAATTCGGACAATTGATTGATATAATTCTTAGACGCTTCTGTGTGAATTAATAATCTGATTAACCTGCCCGATATATAAGGCCCTATTACACGATTCGTCAAGGGATACGTCATCTTCGAGTGCCGCGGCACCCTCTTCTGCGACGGACTGATAATCATCATCAGTGGACTTTACCTCTGCTAGACGGATAATTTTTTGACGGCTTTGAGTTCAAGTTTGAGTTCTGTTAAAGTTTGTTTATTGTCTGAATCGCGAATAAGACGGATCGACTTTCATTGGTTCAGGGGCTCGAACTTGTGGCTCTCGACCCTGCATACGCTATGTCTGAACGCTTGGTTGATAACTGGCTTGGGTTCGTGACGGCCCCGCTTTATTTGTCTGAAATTGTGGGAGCCTTGTTCGACCTGGTTCATTTTGTCTATTATTCTGTTTGTTCATTGTTCTTTTAAATGGCAGCTTTTTCAGGGCCATCGATCATAATAGTTTTGTTAGTGAGAAGAGTCAAAGTCCTCTCGACCTCGTCGTAGTAATTTAACAATGACAGCTCGCCTTGTCACAAGGTGCAAAGTTACTGCAAGAAGACACGTATAGGTGTCTAGCCGGCATAGACAAAATCAAGTATAGCTATGCTAGCTCGAAATTTGAGGTTTGAATACTTCATATGCAGCTGCTGCTGCTTCACGCCAAGCGACATATTTGTTTTGTTTGCCATCAAATTCAAACAAAGATTTATCCATGTCAAGCGGCACATCACAATTTATTCCCCGAACTATCTTTACTTTCTCATAGCAAATCACTTCGATATTTTGTACAGCAGGCCCTTTGATTTTCGCAATTTTTTCCTCAAAAAATTTTGTTATAGTTTCAATTTTCGCCTCGAAACGTCTCTTCTATCAACAACCTGACATTGAAGGGCTCGCTTCATGATTTCAACAAATTCTTTTGTGCTTGTCATTTTGTCTTTGGATTGTTCCGGTTGTTTTGAATTTTCGATACTGTTTTCCTGCTCTTTATAAGCGTCAAAAATGTCTTCTTCACTATCTGTACTATTGTTCTTACTAATTCTCCATATATGTTACAAACTGTCAAAATTAAGTCAGCGCTCTTTTAACAAAACAAATAATGTAATACAAATACGGATATTTAAAGCAGTATTTAATATTTAGTTTAACCTGATCAGGCGAGTATTTATTTTCACTTTATTTAAAGTGATGAACATTTAAACATTGCACTTATAAGTGTTTCACATTACCTAATGTATTGAATGAACTGGTTCAAGGGCGGGTTCTTTTAAAATTAATTTACACAGATTTCTTAAGCTAACATTAAGCCGCGCCTGCCTAGCAGCGACGATGACAGAATGCTGACACTGCAGCAAAGTGTCGCAACAAAGTCGGAACGGCATCCGGGTGCCCAATCGAACACAGCTGTGGTTAACTTACATTGGATGACTTAATTGGATATCATATAGCTGCCATAGGAACAATCAAATGGTGTGGTGGGATTCATTGATGTTGCGGCTCTCAAAATAAATTTGCAGCATATGACACATTTACTCGCTATTACTGCTATAATCCAATTACAGCGAATGCTTTCAAACGGCGATTTGCGAAAATGTACATTCTCTATACTATATAAAGTACTATTATTGTAAGTCAAATTGCAGGGAAAATTCAATTTACGTTTCCCGCTTGCTTATAAGAAATGGCATAAGATCTGGCTATAACTGTGAGATGTGTGCCTTTTTTGTCAGTCAACATTTCTCCCTGAAATTTCAGCGATCGTAGTGAGCCCGGGGTTAGTGAGCGAAGCGAGGAGGGGGCCAGTCCCCTATTAGTATTTAAAGTACTATTATTTTAAGTCCAATTGTAGAGTAAAATTGAATTTACATTTCCCGCTTTCTTATAAGAAACGATATAAGGTCCGGCTATAGCAGTGAGAAGTGCTCCTTATTTTCACTCCACATTTGGCCCCGAGATTTCGTAACGTGCAGGGTGCATTGCTGATTCATACTATTGTTCTTAGTATAAATAAAAATTTCGATGGATCGTGCACCACTAGCTATGCTCTAACTAGCGCGTCGGGTTGTCGGGTGAGTTCTTATCTAATTTCGTTTCATCATGAGCACACATTAATATACATTTTTAGGCACACTTTCTAAAAAAGAAATAAAAATATCAAAAGTTCTGAGGAAACCAAAGAAAATTCTATACCATAGTTGCGAGAAATATTAGGTATCCCGACGGAAGAAGTCGAATTACAAGAGCTCTTTTTAGCGGCTTCGTTTTTGGTACATATAATATACACTATTGTCCGAACCTATTCTGAAAATTTCATTCGAACCGCATGATAACAGTGGAAGTTATTTAACTATAAATGATACGGGAAAAAGGGAGAAGAGACGCTAGCGCCCCTTGTGTTTATGAACTGATGTCTTTGTAGTGGCTCCATCTATTCAATTGTTTTTTAAATTGAAATAATATACATATAGTGAACGCTTTGCACTCAACAAATACAGGGTCTCCTCCTGTCGAGCTAATTCCACCGTGGCACATGTGCAAATGTGCGTAACAGCCAGAAGGACGCGTGGCAGACCCCATAAAGTATATATATTCTGATCAGCATCAACAGCCTAGTGAATATAGCCATGTCCATCTGTCTGTCTGTCTGTCCCTTTTCTGAGTTCCTAGATCTCAGAGACTATAAGTGCTAGAGGCACCAAATTTGGCATGTATGTTCATCTACATCTGAATTGAACGAGTTTGTTATAGATTTTTGCCACGAACTCGGAATTTAAAATATAAAATTTTAATTATTACAATCGAATTACACCTTACGACCTTTAATGCCAGCGATTTTTGGTATATATAATTGGTATAGTATAATAAACACTATCGGATGATAAGTGCCGAAGTTATTCAACTAATAATGGGCATTGTTACGGATTGTTACAATATCCATCCAATATACATATATTCAGCATACTACAGAAGCATTGATATGTGCAATATTACAATTTGAGATTCATTAAAATTTAATAAAGAATCCTCATACTGAACTATGAGGTTTGGTCTATTTTTTAATGTTCCATCCATGTGTTGTTAAGGTACATTTTATGTTAGTACAGGTTCTACACTTAATAAAAAAAAAAAAAAAAAAAAAATTAAAATTTAATATTACAATTATTTGATTTGATTGTCTTTAACAACCTTCCCATTCGAATTGATCAAAGGACCCTCTTTGGAGTGTCATTGGTTGGTGACGAAATCTCAACCATGTAATTTTTTTGACACAAGTGAGTCTTGTCATCATTTGTTACATATTAAGGTTGTGTACATTAATCTTATACAATTTGATTTGTGCGTCTTTTAATGATTCGATTTAAGTGTATAAGCTCGCAAAGGTACGATCGCGTACTTAATTTCTTTTTAATTGCTTCATGTGACTAACTAGGCATATTTGGGTCCCTCGAATGTATATTTTTTGTCCCTTGTCAAATTCTATCCTTCGATTTCTTTTGTAGTATATTTTGCTTTTGTCATGTGTTTCTAATTTGTTTTTTCTAAGTTTTGGTGGTTTCAGGAGACCAAGTCTAGTTTTGACAGAACGTTAAAAATTTGTTTGTTCGTGTTTCATTCGTAGTTCAATGCTTTGTGTTTTTGTACTGTGTTAAAAATCTATTAGTTACTGCTTATAGGGGTTTATTCGTACATTCTTTAAAAGATTTTTTAAAGTTTTTATAAACACTTCTGCTTGGTCGTTAGTGGAGAGATGTCCAGGTGCATTGAGTACGTGCTCGATGACATTAATTAGCTTGAATTGTTTGAATTTATCTAAAAAAAATTTACGACCATTGTTGCTTACAATAGTGTTTGCTAACCCATAACGACAGACTAATTCTCTCAGTTTCGTAATGACGAATTGGGATGTTATTTATTTGGTTACAAATACTTCTCCTACTCCAGGCAGCTGTTTCAGGCCCCTAAGATTTAAAATTTTTTTTCTGGACTCTTGTGGGTCTTGACATGGCAAGCTACAACCAACTGTTCTATGTCCCTATCTACTCCAGACCACCAAACATATAATCTAGCGCTTGCCTTTGTCTTGACTACATCTAGATAAGACAAACGAAGATTGCTTGCTTCTTATACCCTGTGGGGGTATATTAAGTTTGTTAAAAAAAAAGTATGTAACAGGCAGAGGGAGGCGTGGCAGACCCCATAAAGTATATATATTCTTGATCAGGGTGACAAGCTGAGTGGATAAAGCCATGTCCGTCTGTCCATCTGTCTGTCCGTGTAAGTAACAAGATCTCAGAGATGGTAAGACCTAGGAACACCAAATTTGGTATGAAGACTTCTTATACTTGCAAGCAGATCAAGTTTATTTCAAATTTTGGATGCCACGCCCCTTCGCCCACAAAGTAAAAAAGGATACCACTGGCAATTAACAAGCTAGAGATTTGAGCTTCGGCACGAACAATACTTGAATAAATATGGATGCATTGTGAAAATTTGATCAAGGTCGGATAATAAGCACGGAAGATATCCGAAAATCTTTAATTCTTTAATTTAATGTGTTGTTGTTGTTGTGAGTTTTCGCCCTCTCTCCTTCTCTCTTTCAAGTTATCAAGTGATAGAAGTGCCGCCACGTAGTCAAACGGGGGACTTGGGTTCGAATCCCAGTAAAAGCATGGTTAAATTCATAAATTTGTATACCCTGAGGGGGATATTAAGTTTGTTAAAAAAAAGTATGTAACAGGCAGAAGGAGGCGTGGAAGACCCCATAAAGTATATATATTATTGATCAGGGCGTCAAGCTGAGTCGATATAGCCATGTTCGTCTGTCTGTCTGTCCGCCTGACCGTCTGTCCGTCCGTATGAACAACGAGATCTCAGAGATGGTAAGACCTAGAAGCACCAAATTTGGTGTGAAGACTTCTTAAACTTGCACGCAGATCAAGTTTATTTCAAATTTTGGATGCCACGCCCCCTTCGCCCACAATGCCTAACTCTGGTAATTATCTAGAGACTTGAGCTTTGGCACAAGCAATACTTGAATGAGAAAGATGCATTGTGAAAATTTGATCAAGATCGGATAATAAACACGGAAGATATCCGCAGTTATTTAATTTTTAGTTTAATGTGTTGTTGTTGTGAGTTTTCGCCCTCTCTCTTTCTCTCTTTCAAGTTATCAAGTGATAGAGCTGCCACGTAGTCAAACAGGAGACCTGGGTTCGAATCCCAGTAAATGCTTAAATTCTTTAATTTTTTTTTTTTAATTTTTGTTTGTTATACGTTTAAAATTGTTTTTTATGTTTTTATTTAGCTATTTTAAAAACACGTGCTCATTGATGCTTAGATTTTAAAAACAAAACAGACAGCACAAATACGAAACACAAATATAATTAATATAAAATTTGAGCGGCGTTGTCTACTACCTCAGGGTATTCTACTGTCGGGATCTCTCGACTGAATGATATATTTTTTTTTTATTTTTGTTATACATTTAGAATTGTTTTTTATGTTTTTATTTAGTTATTTTGAAAATAACGTGCTCATTGTTGCTTAAACTTTTAAATACAAAACAGACAGCACTCTGCTACCTCAGGGTATTCTACTGTCGCGATCTCCCGATTGAATGATATATTTTAAATTAAATTCGTCCTCGTTAAATTAAAAAGGGAAAAGGGAATTTAGCTGAAGATAATTATTCTAATTTATGAGATTCATATAATTGTAATCATGGGAATTTATCTCTTGTGTTACTTGTGGAATTCTTGACCGATGGTCTGCTTTGCTGGATGTTCCCTTAACATGCTTAACAGTGTAATTGAAGCCCGACAAAGTTGGCGCCCATTTTTGAAGCGTGGTCGATGCCTTTGTTTTCACTAAAAGTGGGGAGAAGTGGTTTGTGATCTGTTTTTAGAGTAAATGTTTGACTTAGGAGATATTGCTTAAGCTAGGTCCCTGAAAATGTTATACCCAAAGCCTCCTCTCAATGGTGCTATTTCTTTCGCTTGCCTGCAATGCCTGAAACAAAAGCAATAGGTCTGAGCCCAATTTACCGGCTAGAGTAGTGTTGAAAGCATCAGTTGTAAGTAAATTTTCTTTATTTGAATTAAAATGCACTAAGACTAAGATATTATCAGATGAAATTTCGTTCTTTACGGCTTTATATGCAACTTGACAGTCCTCCGTCCATTTGCTGTCTTTATGCTTCTTTAATAATTCATAGAGAGGATGTATTTTTCTATCAAACTGGTCAACAAATTTTGAATAATAGTTCACCATGCCAGTGAATGCTCTAACTTCTGAAACGTTATTCGGAACAGGTGCTTTCATGATGCACGAATTTCTCTGGATATTCTTTTTAAGACCCTTTGCGTCTAAAGTGAAACCAAGATATGAAACCTGATCTTGAAAGAACTGACATTTGTCTTTATGAAGTTTTAGTCGAACTGATTTTAATTTTCTTAATACTGTTGTAAGATTGGTCATGATTGCTCCATGAACAGAACAATTGCGACTTATCATCAAGTAACACTTGCTTGTATGCCTGAGAAAGATCTAGCTTCGTAAATAGCTGACCTCTTTCTAAAGACATGAATATCTCGTCTATTCGAGGAAGAGGATATTTAAAATCAACAAGAAACTTGTTGATCGTGACTTTATAATCTGCACAAACTCGTATGTCACTGTTGTTAGGCTTGTGCAAAGCTGGCTTAGCTCCGCGCAAGGCTTTAAAGATATTTTATTTCCTATGAATGTTCATAGCTGAATTCAACGTGAACTTTTTGGCGATCTTTGATTCCATAATAAGTGGATTTCCCAGCACTTGCGATTATGTAAGCGTCTCACCGTCCTCACACATTTTGTCGAATATGCGGTGCTGCACTCCCACAAAAAATTTGTCTAGACCCTTTGCGTTCAAATGTACGCATGCCTGAAACTGTGTCAAACACACAATGTGTGATTTTGGTTAAAATATCTTAAAGTTCCCTTCAGACAATCGGCTTTTGTGTGGCTTTTTTTGCTAACAAGCCAGTGCTGCCGTGTGAACAGACAAAATTTTGAAGCTACGTTTAAAAAGCAAAGCTGATCGATGTAAATAGAACACGTTTTAGTGTTTGGCTTTTTACTTCGGTCAGTCGTCGCCTACTAGATGCATATATTTTGGCTATGGGATTTTGGTGTGAGCACGAAGCGAACATTGTGAATGGGAAACTTTCCGTCGGTCAGAAAATGACACTCAAAAAGCGACCATCTGAAAGCAACTTAAAAAACAAAGAAAGTCATTCATAATAAATGTTGATTCCAAACCTATCGTTTCAATGGCAGCTATGTGATATAGTGAACCGACCCCGATGTACAAAGTTTTTATATGAATCAAATAAATTATGATTCAATTATAGTTTTCTTATTACAATTTTTAATTTTAAGATTCAGGCAAAATTCGAAAAAAAATTGTTTCTTACTTGCACCTGTGTTTATGTAAATGCATTAATTGGGCATTGTTATAAATATTATTTTCATTAAAAGCTTTCCGAAAGGATTTCAAAAACAAAGCACCAGCTAATAGCTGGTTGCGGGTTGAGGGATTTAGTTTAATCGTTCAATTTTTGGTGAGTGAACTATTTGAATTTTTATTTTAGTAGTTCAGTTCGTTCGTTTGATTCACTTCGTTCGTTTAAACTTCTAATCCTATTCAGTTCTATCGTTCGTATCCCAATATAAATCAGTTGTATCGTTCAAATACCATTATAAATCAGTTCGCTCGATTCAGTCCTATTATAAGTCGTTATATCTAAAATTGGATTAAAAAGAAATCGATTTGTGATTTAAAAATAAAAAAAATAGAATTCGCACTTTATTCAGATTGATTGAAATACTTGAACACTAAAATAGCAAAAATGAAAACATAAATATTATTCGCTTCAAGCGAAATGGGAACATGTGTAATTTATTACTAATTACCATGGTTATCAGTATATTTGTGCCTGCCAACGAGAAAAAGTATTGGTAAATATACAACTTATATAGGTTAGTAATATGTTATTTAAAATGTACTTAAGCCAAAATATTATGCAAAAAAGTGAGTTTGTTAACTGTGTTAGGTTGTGTGTTGTTATAATCTGACCAGTTATTTAGAATGCTACAATGCACAGACGTTTCTGAATGCAGAAGAAGAGACGAGGATACAGCTTTCTTCGTCCTTTCCACTATTTTAAAGGATCTTCTTTTGGTCCCAAGTATTCCTCTCCTAAATACTTATCCATCTCTCGCTGTGATGCAACAAATTTATTGGCTGGATGTAGTCGTCCCAATAGATTGTCTCATTTATTGGTGCATCCACTACATTCAGTTCCTCCTCGAATTCTTTCCAGGAAGAACTATTGAATGCAACTTTTCTTTAAGTTTCTGCACGGCAAACTTAAAGCTGCTCTCGTTCTTAAAGCCACTTGAACCGAGGATCCACAATGGAGCTCCTGGAATAATGGTCAATTTTCTCCGGACCCCCAAACCGCATAATCATTTCGTTTCTTAACACACAAACCAACTCAATTTGATCTAAACCAATGTCTGATTTGGCCTTTAGCAATTGAAATAAATAAAAAAATATGAAAGTGATATAAATATACAAGACAAGGAAACCTTTCCGTTGATAGGGTTACATTTTTTTTGCAAACACATCCAAAGTCATTTGATAAAAGTGCTTCAGAATTGAATTCATTCACTTTGCAGAAGGCACAAGACAATAATAAATATTTAATATGAATGAATATTTAATTATTTCTATTCATTTCAGATTAGTTCAAAAAGAAATAAAGGTGCTAGCGCATATGGCAGAACACCTAAATACTTCTCTGGGCAAGTCAAGTGTCGAGGAAGGCTCTCAGGAAATTATCATAACAGAAGATCACAATTTACAAAATTTAGACACTGTTGACTTGGATAACCTATTTGCATTTTTGACGGAGGCTACAAATACCCCACATAATCCTCTCATTGAAGAGATTAACAGTAAAATGAGTGATTTGGTTCTGGATCTTGATAACGAGGTGAGTTTATTTATTCTGGAACCCATTAATATATATTCTATTTCAAAGTCTAGTTTCCATCTGAAAATAAGTGCCGCGAGACGATATTATTCATTTAAAAATTAAGCACAAGTTTTCTTTGGCGGTCTAAGCCGTATATGCCGTCCGATTTCTTACAACATTTTTTAGAGGATGACTTCGAACTGAACATTCTTTTGGCAGCTATATGATATAGAAGTCCGATATACACCAAGTTTAAATAGGCTGTTTGAAACTATACCAAACACACAATGTGTGAATTTGGCTAGGATATCTTAAGAAACTAAAAGGTTGACTTCTAACCGAAATTCCAATGGCAGCTATGTGATACAGTGATCCGATCTGGCAAGCTCCGACGTATGTACTGCGTGCAGCAAAAAGTCGATCCTGTTCCAAGTTTCATTAAGCTTCAACTCTAGAAGACTAGACGGATAGACGGACATGGCTATAGCGACTTAGCTTGACTTATCACATATTTCACTGCACAATTCTTGGACCCTGTACTTTAAAAAAATACTAAAGGGTCTATTACGTTTGTGCAAATGTGCTTTACTGGCAGAAGGAGGCGGGGCAGACCACATAAAGTATATGTTTTCTTGATCAGCATCAACAGCCGAGTCGATATAGCCATGTCCGTCTGTCTGTCCCTTTTTGTGTCAACTAGATCTCAGAGACTATAAGAACTAGATACACCAAAATTGGCATGTAGATTCATCTATATTTCAAGTTGATCAAGTCTGTTTTAGATTAGAATCCCATTGAATTAAAAAATTAAATAGTTGCAGATATCTTCGGTATTTATTATCCGATCTTAATAATATTTTTACGTTGCATCCATATTCATTCAAGTATTATTCGTGTCAAAGCTCAAATCTCTAGCTTGATAATTACTGGAGTTATGGTTTTTCTCATATTGCGGGCAAAGGGGGCGTGGCAAAATTTGAAATAAACTTGATCTGCGTGATAATAATATTTAATATTTTGAACAAACTTAATATACCCACAGGGTATACAAAATTTTAATTGTATAAAAAAAATAAGTAAAGAATTTAAGCGCGCTATTACTGGGATTCGAACTGCGAACTTCCGTCTGACTACTCGGCACCTCTACCACTTGATAACTTGAAAGACAGGGAGGGACAAGAGGGACAGAGAATATATATACTTTATGGTGTCTGCCACGCCTCCTTCTGCCTGTTACATACTTTATTTTTAACGAACTTAATATACCCACAGGGTATAAAAACAAGATACATGCGTCATTTAAGTAGGCACCGAGAGCTATTTCCGAAACAGCCTACAACGCTACTGTTGTACTGTTCTACTGTACACTGTACAGTCGGCTTGCAAAACATAAGCAGTAGCTGATGCTTTGACTGACGCTGTTGACAGAATGCAGCAGCAAAGCTAAATTCAAATTTCGAATTACTGCTACTGCTGCCAATTTTGCTACTTCGACTGCATTGTTTTAAATACTGATTCTGTAAATAGTCCACCGCGGTGCACAGACTGCTAAACTTAAGGTTAATGACGCTGACATTAAACTTCAACTGGAAACAAGGCTTTAGAATTAAAAGAAAAATCATATATAACATTTATTATTTTAATATTAGATTGAAGTTTGCCTTCAAATGGATTCTGCACATACCGTTGATGATCAGAAGAAAATTATGGCTAATGGAATAACATCACTTATCGGGCCATCAAGTCTATCACCATTGATTTCTGCGCATAACAATATCAATAAAGATCTGAAGCAACAATATTCTGAGCCAATTTACGAAGCGTTGTCAAATACAGCTGAGAACAAATTAAAAGAAGAAATAATTACTGATATCGATAAAACTGTTACTGACTCGAAATATAGCTTTGGCATAAGACAAACTATTCAAAATGATCGTGAACAACGACGTAAATTTAGAGTGGAGAAAAAACTTCAAGAAATGCATCAACATGATATCAAAAAGGAGGTGTTAAATAACGATAGTAACTATAACATCATAGTATTTGCAGAAAATTTCTTTAATGAACATGAACGTTTGATAGACGGAACATTAATTTCGACATTAACACGAAAAGGCAAGAAAGTAATGGATACAATCCCAAAACATGAAATGATCACTTTTACTAGGTCAGAAAAGATTCCTACTTCGCACATTCATATGTATGATCCAGAAAATATAGTACTATCCTGTAATATATTCAAAGTAAGTAAAGTTATAAAAATTAAGTTCATTAAGTGCTTCAGCAACTGACAAAAAATATATCATTCAGTGGGAGGGCCGACAGTGTAAAACACCCTGTGGAAGGCCGATATTAAATTCCATATGCCTTATATACCAACATATTAGAACACATACACATGAACTCACAAAATATTATCGTCAGTATTATGAATAATTTTCTTCGATTATCTTGCCTGTTAATTATCCTATTGCAATCAAATGGTAGTGGTGTAACATTACCATAAGTATAATTTGCGCTGAATTTCAAATGTCCAACTTTATAATGGCCAGACTTATGTGTTTTTGCGATTTGTGTGAGAAGGGGTCGGCTCATCCAAAATTTTAAGTTAACGAAACAGGAAAAACGTTAATTCTTGCAATTTCTTATTTAATTATTTAATGTCGGATATGCGCAGTCGAAAGAAAATTGTATAAGTATAAGTTCCATTACAAATTACAAATACTAATTACCTAAAAAGATCATTCAGTGGAGAGGTCCACACAGAAATACATCATTCAGTCGGGAGATCCCGACAGTAGAATACCCTGAGGTAGTAGAGAACGTCACTCAAATTTTATATTCATTATATTTGTGTTTTCTATTTGTGCTGTCTGTTTTGTACTTAAAGGTCTAAGCAACAATGAGCACGTTATTTTCAAAATAACTAAATAAAAATATAAAAAAAAACAATTCTAAATGTATAACAAAAATAAAAAAAAAATTAAAGAATTTAAGCATGCTTTTACTGGGATTCGAACCCAGGTCCCCGGCGTGACTACGTGGCATCTCTATCACTTGATAACTTGAAAGAGAGAAAGAGAGAGGGCGAAAACTCACAACAACAACAGCAACAACACATTAAATTAAAGAATAAAATAATTGCGGATATCTTCCGTGTTTATTATCCGATCTTGATCAAATTTTCACAATGCATCCTTATGAACTTAAGTATTGTTCCTGCCGAAGCGCATGTCTCTAGCTTAATAATTACCAAAATGGGCGAAGGGGGCGTGGCATCCAAAATTTGAAATAAACTTGATCTGCGTGCAAGTACAAGGAGTCTTCATACCACATTTGGTGCTTCTAGGTCTTACCATCTCTGAGATCTCGTTGTTCACACGGACAGACGGACAGACAGACGGACATGGCTATATCGACTCAGCTTGTCGCCCTGATCAAGAATATATATACTTTATGGGGTCTGCCACGCCTCCTTCTGCCTGTTACATACTTTTTTTTTGAACAAACTTAATATACCCCCTCAGAGTATAAAAATACCATGTGGCAGCAAAGGATGACGTTAGATTGCGTAAAATGAGTAAGCTGTAAGGTAACAATTTTCTTGAAAGGCTTAGGTAAAGCAGACAATTTGGAAACTTGTTGTTACACAAAGAGTTGTGCGGAATGATGTGTGGTTCTTTCCAATCGGAAACGAAGCAATATCAAATAGATAAAGTAAATATTCTAAGTAAGGGTAGATAAGAAGATCCTGCGCAGTTCCTAAGTACGCAACCTGGCTACCCATAAGGGTCTGGGGAAAACACAGGTGTAATTAAATGTAGTTCACATAATAATGAGTCTTCAGTGATCACGGTTTCAGGAATAAAGTTCGATTGTTGTCCGAACCCGATAATTATTTGACGTCGTATTTTCATATGATACTGAATGGGCAAATAAAGTTTGTTTACGTTTAGAATTTACAATATTATAGAATTGTTTAGGATCCTGAGCGCACTGAAGCAGGCAGCGCCACACATAACCTTTGTAAAGTTGCAACTTAAGTGAGTTAAAATTACATTTAGCAATAGAACAGCGTTTTTTGTGCTTTTATATTTTTTTAAATATCGCGATTTTAAATTTTTAAGACTTGATAAATCTCGGGTAAACCATGGGCTGGCTAGCCCTTACAGAGTGCCTTCGAGGAACGTATTGGTCAAAAAGCTGCTCAATGTGATATTAACAGGGACCGTAATCATTATAAGTATTATTATATAAATAACATTTAAAGTAGTATGGGTATTTAGTAGAACTATAGTAGGGCTGTGGGATTTGAGATATCAAGGAAGTAGTAGAATGTGGGATTCGAGATAACCAGGAAGTAACACAGGGCAGAGAATATTATCTTTCAAAATGTGCCGTTGTGCAAACAACATTGTTTGTTTAACTTACAATAAATATACATATAACATGATATTGATTATATTAAAATTTTTATCACCTTCCTCAATAATAATGATTATTTTTGAGTAATATAATAAAACTGAAAAATAATCATTATTTTTTCGAGCGAAAAAAAATGATTATTTTTGAGTTTTATTTCTGTAATCAAAAATAAAAATTATTTACAGGCCGGAAATGCAGAGACGGATCAAAAATAAATTTTTTGAGGCATTTTTTTCTAGGGATTATAAGTAGGTAATTTTTATATTAATAAAAAAAATCAAAATAATCATTGGTTGCGGTCCCTGGTTATAAAAAAGACACACAGCAATCTCTAAGTTAATGCTCGCAAAAACTGGGACCCGTATGTTTTTTAATGATATTTAATTTGTTAAAATCGGGCTAACTAAAACATTTCGACGCTGCCTTAGGGAGCACAGTTTGCGCAAACTACCGGGTCAATAATCAATTATAATATGTGGTAAAAAATATTTTTGGGATTCGCAAGTGCATCTATTCTACACACATCACGAACTGAATGATCAAACACAAATATTAGATCCAGAAGACGGTTGTTACAATTACGAATATTGTTTACTTGATAAAGGGAAAAATTTAGGATGCTATTTGCAAACTCATGAGAACTAGTAGAAACAACAAGAACAACAATAGACCAAGATTTATCAGGTAAGTTAAAGTCTCCCAACGTATGCAAATAATCTCTATCCGCATGTTTAGAGAATGTCAATTGTATATTCGAAAAGTGTTGTAGATTAACAGAAAGACGGGATATAGGAGCAGGTTATATAAATAGAAATTTGGCAAACAGTTAACTTAATAGGAAAATATTCAATAATATGTAAGCAACTTGCAAATTCCGACGGAAGGTCAGAATCAATTAAGACGTACTTGAGTGGTGTACTTGTTAATGAATAAAGACAAATTAGGTTTTTCAGGCTTTAACCAAATTTCAGTGAAGGCAAGAATTTTATAATCAAAAGACTTACTATTTCCATATAAATTCGTTAATTTTTAGGCCTCCTTCATTTTGATCCGCTAATTAAAAAGAGCTCAGAGCACGACGTGGCGAATCAACTGCAGAGGTTGGGTTTGCTTTTAGGACTAATCAGCTGGGAGACTCAACAGGTTTATTGAAATTTAAAATTTTTATACCTAACAAATAAATATATCGGATTACACTTCACTGCACAGAGAGAAGAGAGTAAGAAAGCAAAAATAAGAGGAAACGTTAGTTAAAAGAAAAATGTAGATTAGAGCTGAACTTGAATGTGTACGCTTAGTTACGAAAAGAAATTATGTATATTATGTTCTGATTGTTAGTAAACACAAAACACAGCACAACAAATGTTTTTTTGACAAAACAATAACGATCGTTGCAGTTCTATACGTTAAAACTCCCAAGTGGCTATTCGTGAGCTACAATATATGAATACGGCAGAAACAGAAACAGAAAAGTCAGGACAAAGAGTTTTATATACATACTAGAGGACTGGCCCCCAACTCGCTTCGCTCGCCGATTGCAGAAATCTCGAGTACAAATGTGAAATCCAAATGAGGGACACTTCTCACAGCTATAGCCTAGGCGTTGCCATCAAGCGTACATAGTCGAACACAAGTTTTTTTTATAAGAAAGCAGAAATCGTATATTGCCGCACGCTAAAATGAAAATTTAGTATGTTAATAAAGTTAATTAAAAAAGTTTCTCATTTCCACACCACCTGAGGTAAAAAATTCGGCGCATTTTTTCGGCGCGATGTGGTATCTCCTATAGATATAATCCACTAACTGTCAATGCTTTGGAAATCCTGGCAGATTCTTTTTGTTGAGAAACCATGAGGTTAATGGCTACTGTAAAATTTCCCTGTATACAACATTTTTTTTTTTTGATAATAGATAAGTTGCTGGCGGAACTTACTCTTGAGCAGGCCACATAAAATTGTCCATGAGAGAAACAATCATCTCTTAAGTGTGGTCCGGCCAGACTTAATGTCTGTCTTGGCAGGAAATTGAAGTCTCTTAAACTTGAAGGGTTGATTAACAGTTATTAGAGGTATTCTTGGAATATAAGCGGTGTGCCCTTTGGCTCAGCCACTAAATACTATGGCTTCAATTATACATTTTTAAAAAGCTTTAATTTGCAATCTTGTTTCATTGCATTTCAACATTACTGATGCACCAACTTTGAGTGTTTGACAATGCAATGGAAATCCTGGTGGATTTTGTTTGTTGAGAAACTCGACTGGATAATAGACAGCAATATTAATATTAGTCACTGAGTCATTTCAATCAAATCATTTATTGAGTCAGCCCAATCATTTCTTTCTCAGCTCTATATATTGCTCGCTTATTAGATAACCAATATAATGATTTCTTAGAAATTTGCAAAATATTAGCATATATTTTGGATATAAGTTCTTCAAGAGGTGTTGCAACCGTTCGTATGCAAAGCATAAGGATATGGTTATTTTGTCATCAACTGTTTTATATAATCCATCTCCGATTCTAAGCAAATTATTTGCGAATATATTAGTACATGCATCACCTTTTAAGTGAACCCACATGTTCTTGGTAAGAGCTGGATTCTTAATAGAAGGCCACAAAAATGAGAATTTTAAGCACGATTGTATTTCATCGGCACTTGTTCCACGGGGCACAACTGGAAGCGTTTGGTGGAAATCTCCAGCTAAAAGAACTGTGATGTCTCCCATAAGAAGGTTATTTTCCCGAAGGTCCTGTAACGTTCTATTTAGAGCTTCAAAGGCACTCTTATGAGCCATAGTGCAATCATCCCAAACAAACGTATTAAACTGCTTACTAATTTTGCAATGTGCCATTTCTTGACTTACTTAATCAAATGGAAGTTTAAATGCAGACTGTTCTGTCCGACATCCTATCGCAGCAATACCAGAAGAAGCAACAGCTAAGACAATATTCTTACTCTGTCTTTTTTGTTTCCCCCAGGAGCATAAAAAAAAAATATTTCTCCAATAGCAGATTCGATGTTGCATAATATTTTTATAAATACTTCATTCTGCTCTACAGTGAGTAAACTTTTGTTATTACTAAGAGTAATTTCATTTTTTTCATAACTAATTTCTGTAAGATATTCCATATTCCTCAATGATTCTTCTGTTAGGCACAGGCAGATCGTAGTTTTTTAGGCAGTCACCTCCTATTGATAATACTATATCTTCAATTCTGATGAGAAAGTTATTATAAATTCTGTCCAAAGTATCAGAATCTATGTTGAGGTCTCCTATCAATTTTATTTCGTACAAAATATTTTCTGAGAGTCTTTCTTTGTACTTATTCCACAGATATGCAGCGTCAGATATTTGGCAGAATACTAATATTATTGCAAAAAGTTCTCATAATTTATTTGGGCTTTGAAAAATAGCAGCTTCTTCCATGGTAGAGTCCCAGTATTTATCGTCTTTGAGTAAGCGTAAAGCCTTGCAATCTAATTGAATTGTGTTATAAGTAACTCCATTTACAGTTTTTAAGTCCTCGATTGAGGTTGGACCGCGTGTCTCATGGAGCAAAATCCTCAAGTGAAAGCATTCAATGGCATTGCGGTGTATAGTATACACTCTACCCAAGCAGCTATCTATTTTAACTCCCGGAAAATTGGGAACTTTAGCTCCAAGCTTCCTTCGTTTAAACATCTAAATATTTTATGTGTAAGTAAACGGCACTTCAACATAGAGAAGTGTTTTTGCAAATGGGTCCACTTTGCAAAGCTCAAAAAAAACTGTTAACGTGGTTGTAGGCGGATTGCTGATCTTAACCGCAAATTGATTGCGATTATTTGGATTAATCGTTACACGCTGCACACTTAGTTGAAAGACAGTTGGAAACCGTTCATGTATAGAAAATGCAAGATTTCTCTATACTGCTTCTGAACTGTTTATATATCGACCATTTTCATACAACTGAACTTCATTTCTTTTATCCTCTTTATCATTTTCAAGTGTAAATGACGCTTGGTCAGTGCTTTTATTTGCAAATATATTAAATACACTTTACAGAGCTGCAGTACTTTTCATTTATATATGCTTCAAATGTTCGTGACAGAACACAATTGTTGGGCACAACCCAGCGACTATCAATAATTTTACCTTTACATTAACAGTAAAAACATTATTACTTGGGACTCTTCGCCGATATTGAGGACAACCATCATTTCCAGTAGTAGTGTCTTTAGTATATTGCCTGGAAAAATCTTTAGTACATTTTCCTTTGTTCATACATGGCGACTTTTGGTTCATTGCCCCGCAAGGTGTATGAATCATATTAGACTATATAATAATATTTAGCAGAGGATCCCGTTTTGAATCGGGAATTTCTGCACATATAATATGATCAATTTGCTCTGGCATTATCTTACTTTGTAACCAAAGCAATAAATGTAAATGGGGAATACCACGTTTTTGCCACTCTATTATATACATAATGCATTTAGCTTCACGAAACAAAGCGCTTTTTATTAATAAAGACATGCATGCCTTAACTTTCACGTGAAATACCCTAGCAATAATTTCATGACGATCCTGAGGTGTTTGACCTGACAGTAATTCATTTTTTAAATATAATAAAGAGGTCAAGACGATCGTAATTACGAACATACGTCATTGCATCCTGCGTCTTTTTGTACATATATCGTGCTGAGCCAGTGAAAGTAGATGGGAGGATTACCTTCTCACCGAGTTGATCAATGCTCACATCTTCCTTGCTGATATTATCCTTAAGCTGTATATAGCTATCAACTCTTAACGGTGCTTGATTGTGCCGAATCTAATTTAGCCTTTTCGGTTTCAATTTTGAAGTACATATTAACTAAAAATTGACTGAACAAAGATCGGCTGTAAACCAAATGATTGACTTCACGTTCCCGAACCATTATTCTGTAGCTGTAGGGCTGAGATAGTCTTTTTGAGATCTTTTTTGTCATTGGTCAGTTTGAACTATGATTATGGCATATCCATTCTCGCCGTGACAAAAAAGTAACGGATCTTGTAAAGCGTCATATGAGCGATTTGTTTCACTGATATGTTTCAATTTGTTACCATGACTCTCAATAACAATATCCCGTTTTTAAAATTGTTGGCCGTCTATGACCAATGCTACTTCACTTGATTGTGGTGCATTAAATCGGCGTGAACGATTGTAATCTTTACAATCTTTTGGCACTTTTTGCAGAGTAGTTTTAAAATCCCTTATGTAGGAATTCCACTTATGCATCATGGATTGTAGTGCCCTAACTAACCCAGGCCGAATATGAGAGTTGTATGTACACCTCAAAGTGTCTTCTTTTTCATCTTCCCCCACGAAATATATTTCAATCTTTCCTTGCCTTCAGAATCTGCCCAAACGCTTATGACCATATGATAGACTTGTCCCTGAACTTAAAATGTTGGCATAAAATTACCTTCTCAACTAATTTTAGTTTTTCCAAATGAAGTCGAATATCCAAATTACCTTACGTATAAAATGCATCGATATTATACGCAGTGTCGGGATCGAAATTAAAGCGTCTTTCCGTTCGTGCAGTTGAATTTTTGACCTGATATCTTGCTGTTGCAGCTTGGTGCACCTCTGGATGATAAGCCTGATATCTTACTGTTGCAGCTTGGTGCATCTCTGGGTGATTAGCCTGATATCTTGCTGCTGCAGCTATGTTCACCTCTGGATGATAAGAATGATATCTTGTTGTTGTAGATTGTTGAGTTTCAGGATGCGCAGTCTTATATTTATGAGATGCAGTTCTTAATTACTTGTTTCTAATAGACACTCGAGCTCGCTTTTTTACTGGGCGTTTTTGTGTAGGATTAGCCAATCAGTTTGTTATTGGGGGGCTTGGACATTATATATTTGAGGGTGCAAGCTTGCAATTTGCCAGTCCTCTAAACGAATGTAGGCATCATAATGTCCATTAGACAAATCGCCAATAATGAGCAATTTTGAAAAACTTGAATACAAATTCCGTTAAGATCCACAGCTTCTTTAACCTAAGACAGTTCACCATATGTATAAGGTTGCATCATTTGTCTCTCATATTCTGAGGAACTTTCATAAATATCTCCTTTCGAGTTTAAGGTAAATAGACATAAGTCATGCCAATGGCAAACCACTATTTCCAGTCGAATATTAAAAAAATAAAATAAAGCATAGGAAATTTACCTAAAAAGGCAAACTCCGTCTCCTATTATAGGAACTATAGAATGCGGCTTCTTTTCGCCATCTATATTTAAATATTCGGTATTCATGGTGACTATTTTAAATTTGATTTTTAGTCGATAGAATACAGAGTTCGAAAATTTGTGATGCGCAAAATTTGTAATGCACAATACACAACAAATGGGCCTTTTGCAAAATATTTGAATCGTAAAAAATCAACTATTATAAAAATAGAGATTTTTTAGCTTTACGATGTTTATGTACTTAGTACAAATCGAATACATATAGCGCAAGCTAACTTTGGCGCGCCAAAGTTTGGATACCCTTCCAGAGCTCTGCATAAGCCGTCCATTTTTTTTACAAAATTTGTTAGATGTAGATTTCGAACCGATCGTTCCTAAGGCAGCTATATGATATAGTTGCCCGAACTGAACCAAATTTGGCCAGACTGTTTAAAACTATACCAAATAGACAATCTGGGAGTTTGGTTAAGATATCTTAAGAAACAAAAAAGTTTTTCGTACTAAATGTTGATTCCGAACCGATCGTTCCTATGGCAGCTATATGATATAGCTCTCCTATTTGAACCAAATTTAATCAGGATGCATAAAACTGTGTCAAACACACAATGTGTGAGTTTAATTAAGATATCTTGAACAACAAAAAAGTTTTTCATAGTAAATGTTGATTCCGAACCGATCGTTCCTATGGCACCTATATGATATAGTGATCCGATCCGGCCGGTTCCGACATATGTACTGCGTTCTGCAAAAAGACGGACCTGTACCAAGTTTCATCAAGATAGCTTCAAAACTTAGAGACTAGTTTGCATAGAAACAGACAGACAGACGGACAGACTGACATGGCTATATCGACTCAGCTCGTCGCCCTGATCAATAATATATATACTTTATGGGGTCTGTGAGACTTCCTTTAATGCGTTACAAACTTCGTGACAAAATTATAATACCCTCTGCAAGGGTATAAAGATGTATACGTTAGCTATTAATACTAAACTGTATCAAGTTAGCTAATTTGAAAAGTATTATACCAAGCTAGAATGTAGTCTGCTTAAAAAATGCATTAAGCTACGGTGGAGCAAGCTCGACAGTAGGACACCCTGTACTTTTTGAGTGAAAAGCGATCACTACAGATTGTTTCAGTTCCAACAAATTTCCATAGATGGCGCCACTACGAAGATATCACTTGATTCTGCCAGTAACATTGTTAGTTGAATAACTTCCGCGTTTAGCATCCGATTTGGATGAAATTTGCAGGATAGGTTTGGATCGTAGTCTGTATTATACGTACTAAAAATCAAGGCGCTAGCATCAAAGGTACTCTTGTAATTTCGAAATGTAGTATATTCATTTGTGGTGGCGGAGGGGGCGTGGCAAAAAACAAACTCGTTCGATGGGAGATATAGATAAACCTATATGCCAAATTTGGTGTCTCTAGCTCTTATAGTCTCTGAGATCTAGGTAACACAAAAATGGACAGACAGACGGACAGGCGGACGGACGGACAGACGGACATGGCAATATCGACTCGGCTGTTGATGCTGATCAAGAATATATATTCTGTATGAGGTCTGCCACGCCTCCATCTGCCTGTTACGCACATTTGCACAATCGTAATAGACCCATTTGTACTTTTTTAAAGTACAGGGTCTAAAAAGACTCGTATTTAATGCACTAAAAAATTTATTAGGCAGAGAATACAACAAATATTTAAAACAATATTACAAAATTTGCAAAATATTTGTATTTGTAAAAAATCAACTATTTTAAAAACAGAGATTTGTTAGCCATACGATGTTTATGTACTTAGTACAAATCGAATACATATCAAGTTAGCTAATTTGAAAGTCTTATACCAAATTAGCATGTAGTCTGTTTAAAACAGACTTGTATTTCAGGGAATACAACAAATATTTAAAACAAAATATTGCAAAATATTTGTACCGTAAAAAATCAGGTATTTTAAAAATAAAGATTTTTTAACTTTACGATATTTATAAGTGTAAGATGACTTATGTCAATCGAAAACATTTTTAGACCCTGTACTTTAAAAAAGTACAAATGGGTCTATTACGTTTGTGCAAAAAAAAGTGCGTAACAGGCAGAAGGAGGCGTGGCAGACTCCATAAAGTATATATATTCTTGATCAGCATCAACAGCCGAGTCGATATAGCCATTTCCGTCTGTCTGTCTGTCTGTCCGTCTGTCCCTTTTTTGAGTTCCTAGATCTCAGAGACTATAACAGCTAGAGACACCAAATTTGGCATGTATGTACATCTATATATTGCATTGAACGAGTTTGCTTTAGATTTTTGCCACGCCCCCCTCCGCCCTCGCAAATTAAAATACAAAATTTCCAAGTCGAATTACAAGAGCACTTTTAATGCTAGCGCCTTGATTTTTAGTATGTATAATACACACTATTATCTGAACCTTCTGCAATTCTGCAAATGTCGTCCAAATCGGATGATAAACGCGGAAGTTATTCAACCAACAATGTTACGGGCAAAATCAACTGAATTCTTTGTAGTGGCGCCATCTATGGAAATTTTTTGAAACTGAAACAATCTGTAGTGATCGCTTTGCACTCAAAAAGTACAGGGTCTCCTACTGTCGAGCTTGCTCCACCGTAGCTTAATACATTTTTTTATTTAACAACAATAGGAGCGCCAATAAAAATCGTACATAAAAAGATTTTATGACATTTCTAGCTACCATTAAGCCATTGCACTCGCTTTGCCTATAGATTTGGCTCCGTACTGAATTGACTTTTCTTTTTAACTGCGTAATATTGAGCCACAAAAGAAATATTAACAAATATATAGAAAAAGAGCGATTGAGAAGGAGAGCTAGTTCCACCCTTAGCTGAAAAATAGAAAACAATAGTATTTTGTATAACCTTGCAGAGGGTATTTATTTTGCCACAAAGTCTGTAACGCATTGAAGGAGGCATCACTGACCCCATAAAGTACAGTAGAATCCGGTTATAACGACTTTCAAGGAAACGATGATTTTACGTCGTTATACCCGGAAGACGCTCTTACCAAAAAACAATTTTGTTTTGTTTAGTTTATGGTTGCCATATTTGTAATAGGTTTTAAAATAAAATAAATTAATTTTTAATTAAAATAAAAAATTTAATAAATTTAATTCACAAGTGTCGAGTTTAAACTCAATGAGCTCATTAATACGCATTTTGCGCATTACTTCACATTTGGCGGTTTTACGCATTCAGTTTTACTTGGAAATAACGCAGAAAAAACTAGAAATATGACGGTACATCTCATGGAATAGGCTATGAGGTCGCAATATCCGGTTGAATTGTGAAAAATCTCGTCGGTATAAGTGGTTTGTCGCTAAAAGCGGAAACGTACTAAGCAGAGGCCCTTTCATATAAGTTTGTATGGGGACCAACCAAGTCATCAAGTTTTCGTCGCAATAACCGGACGGACGCTAAAAGCAGAGTCGTTAGAGCCGGATTCTACTGTATATATATTCTTGATCAGGGCGACGAGCTGAGTCGATATAGCCATGTCCGTCTGTCTGTCCGTCCGTCTGTTTCTATGCAAACTAGTCTCTCAGTTTTGAAGCTATCTTGATGAAACTATTTCATATAGCTGCCATAGGAACGATCGGTTCAAAATAAACATTTAGTATGAAAAACTTTTTTGTTTCTTAAGATATCTCAACCAAACTCACTCATTGTGTGTTTGACACAGTTTCATGCAACCTTACCAAATTTGGTATAAATTGGATTACTATATCCTAAAACTGTCATATGAACGATGGGTTCGAAATCAACATTTGATATGAAAAACTTTTTTGTTTCTTAAGATATCTTCATTAAACTCAGAGGTTCTGTATTTGGTACAGTTTCAAACAGCCTGACCAAATTTGGTACAAATTGGATTACTATATCCTATAACTGTCATATGAACGATCGGTTCGAAATCGATGTGTAACAAATTTTGTACAAAATCGGACGGCTTATGCGGAGATCTGCAAGGGTATCTGCAAGGGTATCCAAACTTTGGCGCGCAAAATTTAGCTTGCGCTATATTTAGATCCTGTACTTTAAAAAGTACAAAAGGATTTACTTACTACTGTCGAGCTTGCTCCATAGCTTGATGCATTTTATTTTTTAATTTTTATTTTTTTTTTAAATAATGGATAATATTAATTTTGTGTTATTGGTTGACTGTGCTTGTGGGGTATTTAAATTTATCATTTGGTTTAGTATTTTTTTTGTATGCGCTGTTTTTGTTGTAGTAGCCGCGGTTGTTGCATCATATGCTGTTGGTGGCACCTGTTTTTGTTGTAGCACACGCAGTTGTTACAGTTGTTGTTGTTATTGTCGTGGTGGTTCCACTTGTTGTTGTAGCAGTTGTTGCAGTTGTTACATTTGTTGTTGTTGTGGACGTTGCACTTGTTGTTGTTGCAGTTGGTATACGTGGTGTTGTAGCTGGTGCAATTGTTGTTGTAGTTGCTGTTGTTGGCTATAACTTTGTGTTTTATCAAAATTCATTATCGAACTGAGCTTACGGATAGACATCGAAATGGTGATATCGATATAATATAATAGATCACTTACCCTGTTTATACGGAGAGAAAAGTGTAAAAACATTTCACGTATTTCTATGAAAAATGCGTGTATAATCAATATTACATGTAGTTGAGCTACACACGAAAGTTGACTATGAGTTCAGCCAAAATGCGTGTAATGAGGCGCAGCCAACTAATCGTTATTTTTTTAAGTGTGTGGCAACACTAATAATAATAAATCAGCTCCGTCAGTCATAAAGAGAAAAGTAAAAGCCCATTTAATTAATGAAATAGAAAAATGGAATTAGAAAATAAAAGAGGGTGAAGTGAATGAACTCCTGGGACTTCATAGAAGGACAACATCTTAAGCAAGCTGGATGGAAAAACAAAAGGCAACAAAAGCATTTACAAAGGAATTTCAAATGCCTTGAAAGTCAAAAATATGTTTAAGAGCTCCGAGAAGTGAAAACATAATCAGCATAATCAGACACTCCATCATTAAATTTTGCTTTGCCTGTACTATGTCCATTACGCGGCTGTGCTCTCTCTCCTCTGGTAACGCAATGGATATTCTAATTTATTTTTTTAAATCACAAAAGATCTGAAGAAAAGTCTGACATCGCTTGATCATGTCGATGAAAAAAGTAGTAGCCCGCAACAAAAACAAATTTGAAAATGGCGCAATCAATTAATTTGTTATTATTTTTGTAAGGTTTATTAACTATTCTATGCTTATACTTATTTATCCTAATTTTTATTAAAGCTAGAGAAAATAGGACCTGAGTGCACGATTTTAGTTAAAATAATGGTGATAAATTATAATACCGATATAATTTTTCTGATATCTATCCATAAGTTGAACAATGACTTTTGGTCAAGAAGGTTATTTTGCTTTGGGCAAATTATTTTCAAATTTAAATTGCTTTTGTCGAGGGCTAACACTTTAAATTTATTTAATCTACTACAGCAAGCATTGCCACACTATCCATAAAAAAATAATTCAAATTGACGCAGTAATAACAGTGTGCCAGCCAAACGGGCGTGGCACCGCCTTTTTCATTTTAGTAGAGTATGAAAATTCCGTGTTTTCCAAGCGATCCAAACCAAACTTACAAGTTTGATTTGTCATTATCCAATTAACACTTGCTTCAGAAATAATTCAAATCGGACAACTATATCATATAGCTCCCATAGGAACCAACGGTTAAAATTCCTATTTTTATATGAAGAACTTTTTTGTTTTCAAAGACATCCGTACCAAACACAGAAGTTATACGTAATATTATGCTCCTAATGTTTTTACCAAAAATTTTTGAGATCGGACCATAATAGCATATAGCTGCCATAGGAGCAACTGATCGAGAGGTAGGTTATTGTGTAAAAAAGAAATCTTCCTTGACCTGTTTACATAATAAAATTCAAAATATTTTCGTCTCTAATGATTAAACGCATTAAAATTTATAATAAAACAGTCCTCTTTTGCGTTTTTTCCTATTGTTACATTCGACTTGCCAATCAATTCTACGTTAGCAAATTTGAGGTTGTTTCCTAAAAAATGAAATTTTGCAAAAAATCGCAGATATTCGTAGTTGAAACTGGATGTTCTGGATTAGGAATTGATTCCTCTACAAAATGTATATAGACACAAATATATACCACTTTCTAAATTTACAAATTATTAGTAATACACGCACAAAACAAGCAATTTATTAGTAGACACACATAGTACACATCTAAATAATTAACATTCATTTCAAACTTTGTACTTTTACGTTGTTTTTTTTTTCAAAAATAATAAATATTAAAGTGCTGTGCAAAATTAAGTTTGAAAAATGCATTAAGCTACGGTGGAGCAAGCTCGACAGTAGGAGACCCAGTACTTTTTGAGTGTAATGCGATTACAGATTGTTTCAGTTTCAAAAAATTTCCATAGATGGCGCCACAGCAGCGATTGATTTTGCCCGTAACATTGTTAGTTGAATAACTTCCGCGTTTATCATCCGATTTGGACGAAATTTGCTGGATACGTTCGGACCATAGTCTGTATTATACGTACTTAAAATCAAGGTGCTAGCTTTAAAGGTGCTCTTGTAATTCGACTTGGAAATTTTGTATTTTAATTTGCGTGGGCGGAGGGGGGCGTGGCAAAAATCTAAAACAAACTCGTTCAATGCAAGATATAGATGTACATACATGCCAAATTTGGTGTCTCTAGCTCTTATAGTCTCTGAGATCTAGTTACTCAAAAAAGGGACAGACGGACAGACGGACAGACAGACAGACGGACAGACAGACAGACGGACATGTCTATATCGACTCGGCTTCTGATGCTGATCAAGAATATATATACTTTATGGGGTCTGCCACGCCTCCTTCTGCCTGTTACGCACATTTGCACAAACGTTAAAGACCTATTTGTACTTTTTTAAAGTACTGGGTCTAAAAATGCATTAAGCTACGGTGGAGCAAGCTCGACAGTAGGAGACCCAGTACTTTTGAGTGTAATGCGATTACTACAGATTGTTTCAGTTTCAAAAAATTTCCATAGATGGCGCCACTTCAGAGATTGATTTTGCCCGTAACATTGTTAGTTGAATAACTTCCGCGTTTATCATCCGATTTGGACGAAATTTGCTGGATACGTTCGGACCATAGTCTGTATTATACGTACTTAAAATCAAGGTGCTAGCTTTAAAGGTGCTCTTGTAATTCGACTTGGAAATTTTGTATTTTAATTTGGATTGATTTTGCCCGTAACATTGTTAGTTGAATAACTTCCGCGTTTATCATCCGATTTGGACGAAATTTGCTGGATACGTTCGGACCATAGTCTGTATTATACGTACTTAAAATCAAGGTGCTAGCTTTAAAGGTGCTCTTGTAATTCGACTTGGAAATTTTTTATTTTAATTTGCGGGGGCGGAGGGGGGCGTGGCAAAAATCTAAAACAAACTCGTTCAATGCAAGATATAGATGTACATACATGCCAAATTTGGTGTCTCTAGCTCTTATAGTCTCTGAGATCTAGTTACTCAAAAAAGGGACAGACGGACAGACGGACAGACAGACAGACGGACAGACGGACATGGCTTTATCGACTCGGCTTTTGATGTTGATCAAGAATATATACCCTTTATGGGGTCTGCCACGCCTCCTTCTGCCTGTTACGCACATTTGCACAAACGTAATAGACCCATTTGTACTTTTTTAAAGTACTGGGTCTAAAAATGCACGTGGCGCTTCGTTGCAACAGCTGACTTTAACAGCTGTTATTTATAGACAGGGCTGTTAAACAAATATATGTGGTATGTTATATAACAGCTTAGTCTTTTTATAACACATTTGCATTAAAATATTGTTAATTTGTATACTTGTGAGAAACACATCAATGCCACGTAAACCGACCAAATTCCCCATAGTGCAGTGGCGCGCTTAGCGTTTTGGTAATTGAATCCAACTGTCATCTTGTTGTGCAGTGTATGAAAGGTGTAAGGCTAAGAATACTCTGATTTGTTTTGAAAGTCAATACGGAAATAAAAGGCTAGTTGCATCAGCCGCTCTCGCGAGCTTTCAAGTTCTCAAAAGAAACTTTAACTTAATTTGCTGATCTGCAGCATAAGATCAAAGCTCTCTAAAGAAGCTTTGACATACACCTAGCTGACTTGCAGGATATGTTCAATATCGTTTTTCAGCTCTAAGTTTGGTATCAATAAAGCCATTGGCACCCAACGTGGAGCCCGCGTTTATAAAACACAACAAAAGGATTGTTTAACCAAATCCTTAGAGATTCGCGGGTGAAATAGATACAGTTAATATTGTGTGATGTCCCATAAAATTTGAGCGCCCAATACGCAGCAGCAAAGTAGGCAGTGACGTCACAAGCCTGCCATCGGAAAAACCACACAGGCAGTGACGTCACGGGCTGTCAGAGGCAAACCAAACAAGCAGCAATGCAGCGAGAGCGATTTTGCCGCCCAGGCAACCAACTACAATTCTTTCAATGCGATAGCGACGCCACGTACAGCATAGAAAAGAAAGAAGCGACAAGCCCACGCACACACATGCGGCATAGATCAGCAAACGGCGATACCAAGTGCCTAAAGTACAGCCGCAGAGCCAGCGACAAAGCACGCCAACATACGCACACACAACGGTAAGGAGAGAAACGAAGAAATACGGCGCCAGCGAACTGTGCAATTTAGAAATTACGCAGTAGAGCACACTCACATCGGAAAAGCATGAGTGAGTTATTTTTTCAAGTTCAGTTGAGTTTTTCCGTTGCTCCTAAGAACTTGGACATTTCACCTGAATAGAAAGAAGGATTGGATCAGTGCTTTTCTTGTAAGCTGCGGTACGTACTGTGTGTTCTTCCCGGTTCTGCAAACGTCTCAACAGACTGCGAGGAGGATTATTTCCAGCGTTTCCTTCCCTTTACTTGTTTTAGGGTGTGTGCCGGCACAACAAACAACAAATTCACTTAAATTAGAAATTTATGCTGACTAGCTTTTTCGCTTTCACCAGCTGATCGTGTAGAGTTGCCTCCCACGCATAGAGTTGCCGGACACCAGCTGATCAACTCGGCGTTGCCAGACCAGTGGAGTGTGGTGAAGCGGTTAAAGCTGCGAGCCAAATTTAAATTTAAATTTTAAGGCCCCTCTTGTTCTTCTTACTAGGGGATTAAAGTGTAACGCCATTGTCTGGCAAGTCAACCAACACCGTCAAGTGGTACACTAAGTTTGGCTCTGGCAACAGAGTCAGATGGCGCCACTTCAGAGATTGATTTTGCCCGTAACATTGTTAGTTGAATAACTTCCGCGTTTATCATCCGATTTGGACGAAATTTGCTGGATACGTTCGGACCATAGTCTGTATTATACGTACTTAAAATCAAGGTGCTAGCTTTAAAGGTGCTCTTGTAATTCGACTTGGAAATTTTGTATTTTAATTTGCGTGGGCGGAGGGGGCGTGGCAAAAATCTAAAACAAACTCGTTCAATGCAAGATATAGATGTACATACATGCCAAATTTGGTGTCTCTAGCTCTTATAGTCTCTGAGATCTAGTTACTCAAAAAAGGGACAGACGGACAGACAGACAGACGGACATGGCTTTATCGACTCGGCTTTTGATGCTGATCAAGAATATATACCCTTTATGGGGTCTGCCACGCCTCCTTCTGCCTGTTACGCACATTTGCACAAACGTAATAGACCCATTTGTACTTTTTTAAAGTACTGGGTCTAAAAATGCACGTGGCGCTTCGTTGCAACAGCTGACTTTAACAGCTGTTATTTATAGACAGGGCTGTTAAACAAATATATGTGGTATGTTATATAACAGCTTAGTCTTTTTATAACACATTTGCATTAAAATATTGTTAATTTGTATACTTGTGAGAAACACATCAATGCCACGTAAACCGACCAAATTCCCCATAGTGCAGTGGCGCGCTTAGCGTTTTGGTAATTGAATCCAACTGTCATCTTGTTGTGCAGTGTATGAAAGGTGTAAGGCTAAGAATACTCTGATTTGTTTTGAAAGTCAATACGGAAATAAAAGGCTAGTTGCATCAGCCGCTCTCGCGAGCTTTCAAGTTCTCAAAAGAAACTTTAACTTAATTTGCTGATCTGCAGCATAAGATCAAAGCTCTCTAAAGAAGCTTTGACATACACCTAGCTGACTTGCAGGATATGTTCAATATCGTTTTTCAGCTCTAAGTTTGGTATCAATAAAGCCATTGGCACCCAACGTGGAGCCCGCGTTTATAAAACACAACGAAAGGATTGTTTAACCAAATCCTTAGAGATTCGCGGGTGAAATAGATACAGTTAATATTGTGTGATGTCCCATAAAATTTGAGCGCCCAATACGCAGCAGCAAAGTAGGCAGTGACGTCACAAGCCTGCCATCGGAAAAACCACACAGGCAGTGACGTCACGGGCTGTCAGAGGCAAACCAAACAAGCAGCAATGCAGCGAGAGCGATTTTGCCGCCCAGGCAACCAACTACAATTCTTTCAATGCGATAGCGACGCCACGTACAGCATAGAAAAGAAAGAAGCGACAAGCCCACGCACACACATGCGGCATAGATCAGCAAACGGCGATACCAAGTGCCTAAAGTACAGCCGCAGAGCCAGCGACAAAGCACGCCAACATACGCACACACAACGGTAAGGAGAGAAACGAAGAAATACGGCGCCAGCGAACTGTGCAATTTAGAAATTACGCAGTAGAGCACACTCACATCGGAAAAGCATGAGTGAGTTATTTTTTCAAGTTCAGTTGAGTTTTTCCGTTGCTCCTAAGAACTTGGACATTTCACCTGAATAGAAAGAAGGATTGGATCAGTGCTTTTCTTGTAAGCTGCGGTACGTACTGTGTGTTCTTCCCGGTTCTGCAAACGTCTCAACAGACTGCGAGGAGGATTATTTCCAGCGTTTCCTTCCCTTTACTTGTTTTAGGGTGTGTGCCGGCACAACAAACAACAAATTCACTTAAATTAGAAATTTATGCTGACTAGCTTTTTCGCTTTCACCAGCTGATCGTGTAGAGTTGCCTCCCACGCATAGAGTTGCCGGACACCAGCTGATCAACTCGGCGTTGCCAGACCAGTGGAGTGTGGTGAAGCGGTTAAAGCTGCGAGCCAAATTTAAATTTAAATTTTAAGGCCCCTCTTGTTCTTCTTACTAGGGGATTAAAGTGTAACGCCATTGTCTGGCAAGTCAACCAACACCGTCAAGTGGTACACTAAGTTTGGCTCTGGCAACAGAGTCAGGGCGGAATTACCCCCAACGGTCGTATGCCAACGGGAAATCGCTTGGCCATCGCTGGATGCTATTCGAGGGAACAAGTTTCAGGGAACAGTTTCAAACGCCCAAAGGCGCATGGCCAAAGCAGATGGCTAACGAAGTTGCCGAGTAAGGTCCAGGCTCTGTGATCAGCCTAACCCCGAAAATGCCACTGATGCATTGATCCCAGTGAACCCCTTCGATTTCGGTGTAGTCAGTGTCGATAAGGGCACCATTGGCGGAGATTTCAACGATGATCTGCGGATTATCCTGACGATACTTGTCGAGAAATCCACCGAGCTGTCCAAAACGCTGAGAGATGCGAGATATCTGAATAAAGATATGAAGGAGTTGGCGTAGAAAGTGGTAAGGCTGCACAGTTTTAACGCAAATTATATGCGGATCGTAAAAGATGCACAAACGAAGGAGACACAGTGGTCCCCTCAACAAGGTGGGTCAAAACGACAGAGCGAGAGGCCAGCTAGGAACACACCTAAGCGGAAAAAAGGGCCGGGAGCCTCTCCTGCAGGTTGCTAAAAGCAGCCTCTGCATTCAGCCGCTCGGAGCGTAGAATCAGGTGTTTCCCCAGCAACGAAAGTGAAAGGAAGATCACATATACGGCCGCCGAAACCGAAACGCCATGATCCCATTATAATTGAGCCAAAAGGAAAGATGACGTACTCAGAGATTCTGAGTCTGGTCATTCGCAGCCAGGATGACAAATTAAAGAGTGTCGGCAACAGTGTGCGCAGAGTGAAGTGAACAGCCCAAGGTGCACTTCTATTGGAGCTCAATGGGACCACTCCGGAAGGTACACAACAGCTGCGGAACGACATTGGAGCTGCGCTAGAACGAAACGTGGAGGCGCGTGCTTTAACACAGCACTTGAGACTGAAGGTGCAAAAGGTCTTCAAAGGGCAACTAGGGGTACCGATAGAAGCAAGTGACATTAAAGCCTACGTCCAGCTTTTGGTGGCACTCTGGTGCCATTATTAGCGTTTCTGCGACTCTGGCAGCGATAATTTGTCGCATCCGGTAGCGGAACTTACCCACAAGGTGCTACAAATGCCTAGAGTTCGGACACATGGCAGCAAACTGGGCAGCGTGGTGGACAGGAGCGGCTGCTGCTTCAAATGCGGTAGGAGGCGATAAAATCCGTGAGTGTAACAGCGATGCAAAATGCTTTTACTGCGCTGGCAATGGAAGGCCACACAACTACATTGTTGGAAGCTTGAATTTTCCGATGGCATCTATAGTAACTGCGCGATCATACAACAACCACAATGTTTAGATTTTATCAACTAAATCTGAACTAAATCTGAAATCGCGAACCGATGTCGCGATCGTAAGCGAGTCCTATAGATCTCCAGAAGATGGCTGCTGGGTTTAAAGCAGGTCGGGAAAAGCTGCGATATTGTCCTGCGGCAATCCCACTCTTCGGCCAACATCCTGCGGTACGTTGGACGATTTTGTAAAAGCTAGACTGGTGAATTTTTGGGTCTATAGCTGTTATCTTCCACCAAGCCTGAGTCGCCAGAGTTTTGCTGCTACTATGGATGAGCTGGTAGATGACGCCAGAGACCACAAGCCGACGGTGGTTGCAGGCGACTTCAATACCTGGGCGCATGAATGGGGGAACGACACCTCCAAGACCAGCAGCTTGGACGTCATTGCGAAAGACCATACGTTTCCTGAAGCTTTTGCATCTTTGGACGTGGTTCTTCTTAATCAGGGCACTGCGAACACATTCATCCGAGGAGGAGCCGGATAAGTCATTGACTTAACCTTCGTCACGAGCTCACTCTCATACATGGCTATCTGGAATTTGGGCAATAATTACACTGCCAGTGAGGCTTTGGTGTTTTCAGTTGCTGATAGAAGCCGTCCACCTAGAAACCAGCCTGCAAGAAGCGTTTCTTATAAAGTAGAATCTCTAATGGTGCCAAATTTCGTAAACATTATGAACAGTTTAGAAAGTACAGGGTCAGCGCAACAACGGGCAACTCAGCTCTCAAGCCACATCTTGCATGTCTGTGTGGCTAGTATGAACCGCAAGAAGCCTTTCAGGGGCACAGAGTCGCCGACTTATTGGTGAACCAACGAGATCGCAGGTGCTAGAAACATCTGTCTTTCTGCCAGGAGGAGATATAAGCGAGCCTGAAAAAGAAATGCTGCCGGCCAGAGCTGCATGCATTATACAGTGCAGCTAGGAGGAAACTCAAAAAAGCGATACAGCTGAGTAAACGAGAATGCTACCTACGACTCTGCGATTCAGCCGACCATGACCCGTGGGGAAGGACATACAAGCCAACAAAACGGAGGCGCCTTCTGACGCAGAGCAACTAAAGCAATCGTAGAGGCCTTATTCCCATCTGGTCCCTACACTTTGCCGATCGATGATGCGCCCCGAGCACCATTTGTGCTTCAGCCAGTGCAGACGGAAGAGCTGCTCTCTATTGCCTGGCAGATGAGCACCAACAAGGCTCCTGACCCAGACGGCCATTCCAAACCGTGCCATCAAGTTAGCGATATCCTGCAACCCAAGTGCTTTTGCGATAACGTATACGCAATGCCTCCGAGAAGGAATTTTTCCAGAGCAATGGAAAATTCAGCACCTTGCGCTGATCCCAAAGCCTGGTAAGGCCCTTGGTGATCCCTCCTCGTACCGACCAATCTGTCTTATCGATGCGTTGGAAAAGGTGCTGGAACATATAATAAGCACACGGCTGGAAACAGCGATCGACGAGTCTGGTGGGGAAAGCCCCTAACCTATATGGTTTTAGAAGAGGCATCTCTACAGTGAATGCGATAGACAAGGTGGTCAGCATTGCTGCGGAAGCAGCAGAATGATCTAGATGGAAGGGTGGCAAAAAGGAATACTGCCTGATTGTCACACTCGACATAAAGAACGCCTTCAATTCAGATTGTATAATCAACTCAATGCGCCGGCTGAATATCCCCTTATACCTCCAAAAGATCATTAAAAACTACTTTACTGGGGGTGATAAGGTACGACACGGCGTCTGGATCCCGCTCTTACCACGTGTCAGCAGGTGTTCCACAGGGATCGATGATGGGTCCCTTGCTTTGGAATATCGTTTATGATGGAGTCATGAGGTTGGCGCTACCATCTGGCTGTCAGCTTACGTTCTACGCTGATGATGTGGCACTCACAGTTGTAGGCAAGCACTTAAATGCGGTGGAAAGTACTTGTAATATGGCTGTACAAAAAATTTAGGATTGGCTCATAACTGTTGGATTGGAACTGGCTGCCCATAAAACAGAGGCTGTACTGGTTAGTACGAGGGCTGCTGTGGAGATCGAAAACATTCGAGTCGGAACACAGGTCATAAGATCAAAGCGCGCCATTCGTTACCTTGGTGTTATGATAGACGCCAGACTATGCTTTCGGGAGCACCTTTCATATGTGCAGGAGAAAGCTGCGAACACTAGCCGTGCCTTGTTTCGCATTATGTTAAACACCCGACAATAAACACACGACAATAACGTCGTCCGCTCAGCAATAACTTACGCTGCACAAATCTGGGCAGATGGTATTCGGATCACTAGCTATGCAAGGGGCATCAAGTCCGTTCATCGTCTCTGCGCGCTGAGAACATGCTGTGGTTTTCGGATAGTCTCGAATGATGCAGCTTTAGTCATCGCAGGAATAATCCCAATAGACCTCCTGGTGGCTGAGGAGAAGTCCGTGGCAGATGCCATCCGGCCTGACGCCGACAGAAAGAATGCGCGCAAAATGGCGAGACATGCGAGCGTTAGAGAATGGCAATGCCGCTAGGAGATTTCAGAAAAGGGTCGGTGGACATATTGCCTGATCCCTGATGTTGAACGTTGGCTACACATGAAGCATGGTGCAGTCAACTTCTACAGCTGGTGCAGCTGCTTAGTGATCACGGCTGCTTTGCCCAATATCCGCACAGATTCGGACACGAAAGA
Organism: Drosophila putrida; assembly: GCA_037043535.1. NCBI lineage: Eukaryota > Metazoa > Arthropoda > Insecta > Diptera > Drosophilidae > Drosophila > Drosophila putrida. The sequence goes on from JBAMBI010000459.1 coordinate 423,899, forward strand.
TCTCCACTCTGTAGGTAGTGCGGAAACACGCTGAAACATGCTGAACACATCATTTTAGTATGTGGACGGTTCGATCAGCTGAGAACCGATCTTTGGCAATCTGCTGGTCATGTTCTCACTAACTTCCTCTTTCAATAACTTTGCGGCTGTTACTATGAAGAAGCTCCTTAGGTGTGAGAGTCTAAGGAGGGAGGCAGCATAAGTGGTTCCATCATCCCTGCGAAGCAATGCTTTGCGACCGTTCCGCAGGGCAGCGGAACTTCTTATGTTTAATTTATTGTTTCATAGCTTTTAGGTTTAGTTAATAAAGAATTAAAAAAAAAAACTTTGGCAAAGCATCGATCGACCGGGAGCAAGCTCTCGCACACATACATACTCTCACAGCAGAAAAGGAGTCGGTCGCTGTGACGTCTTTGAGAGGCTCGGCTGGCACGCGTAAGCAAAAGTTGCCTTCGTTCTATTCGCCGAGGAGTGCCAAACGATACGCAAGTGCATCGGATCGCACCAGAACAAAATGGTAAAATACCTTCACGCCAAGAAAAACAAATATATTAATTAAATAAAATAATAAATATCTTATACAAAAGAAATAAAGCAACGATAATTTTGTATAATTTGTATGAAAAATTACAAAGTAATCAGGGGTTATCATACCACATCGAGGGAATTTTCTGTGGATCATCAACGAGGATCAAGGCCAAGCTTGGGTGTTCATTGGATTTCCTTCCTATGCAAGAGCGAGCTACAAGCGATCCTCAAGGTGATTGGCCAGTATTCGGAGGGCACGTAGGATGAGACACGCGGACGATTGGCGCAGTTTGCTAATAAGACCAGCTTGCAGACAGCCATTGTTCATCGATTGGCTCAATTTGAAGCGCTCCAACTCCGGATTCCAAGCCACGCTCCTGGGGCGTTTCTCCTGCGCCCTGTGATGACACAGCACCCTCAGGATCTGGTTTAGCAGGCCAGGTAAACGCATCACCGAGCCGTTCAGCACTCATGGTGCCACGGAAAGCCGAGGATGGATTGAGCTGTGCCACATCAAGAGCACAGGCAACAGGAACTACGAGTTTGCTGATCCTGTCACGGCTATCGAACTTGCCGGAACCAAGGAAGGAAAGGTTCTGGGACAACCCACCCGATAACGCCGGTCCACCCAATGAACGGTTTGCCCAGCTCGGGAGTCTCCTTCAACAGTGGCCCAGCGGACCCACTACGCTTATAAGAACATTTGGAAGACATGGTGGCCGTATAGCGGTTGGACATGTACCAACAGATGTGCCAGCTGTCTGTCGCAGATTGGTTTTACGTCGGTAATTTACATGAGGCCACCTGGAGTGAGTTCAAAAAGAAACTTCTGGAGTCTTCGAGTCTCTCCACTAACAGAGATAATCGCCGTCGGGATTCTGGACTACAGATGGGACAAATCAATGGCGCACCCGAGGATCCACGAGCAGCTATCGACGTGTGGCGAGCTTATCGTAACTGTCGCCAACTAGGACACTGCAACAAAAAGTGCCGAAACCCTCGTATCTTCTTTTTCTTAAACCATATTTTGGAAAAACTCCGGAATGCCAGGTTCATCACGACGTTGGATCTCATAAGCGGCCATTGGCAAATACTGGTGGCCAAAGATAGTCGAGAGTGCACGACATTTACAGTTCCGGACCGTGGACTGTACTATTGGAAAGTTTTGCCGCTTGGGCTACATTCTGCACCGGCGACATTTCAACGAGCACTGGAGGGAGTAATTGGACATTATTATCCTAGGAGCGTCACTGCAGGAGCACAGCAACATCCACTTCACCAACATAGTCCAACCGATATTTATGTTGTTACGAAAAGACCAGAAATGAACATGGGATGTCCCGTAACAACAAGTGTCTGAGGAGCTGAAGACATGTCCAGACTTCCACGAGCGATTTTCCCTGCAGACGGACGCAAGCTATCACGGCCTGGGCGCTGTATTAACTCAACGACTCGAGGGTACAGAACGGGTCATTGCGTACGCCAGTCGACGTTTCACGCCAATCGAAGAGAACTACTCGACGACGAAGAAAAAAAACGCTCTGACGAGGAAGATAACATCGCCAGGAAGCTGTGCGTTCCGAAAGAACATCGCACGAGGGTCCTCAACGAATGCACAACCAACCAACAGCCCAACAACGAGAATACGGAACACGATCAACCGAGTTACTCAGTGATACTACTGGCCTTTTCATGGATATGGCCAGATACGTGCGCAAATGCGAGATGTGCCAGAAGTTTAAGGCAAGCCAATTGAGGCCACCAGGTGAGATGCATTCCAGGATAGTCCAGGAGCCCTTCGAAGTTCGCTGAGCCCATTTCGTGGGCCCACTCCCGAGGTCGAAGCACGGGCACACAGTTTTCTTGGTGTTCTTCGACCACTTCAGTAAATGGGTGGAGCTGGTCCCGCTACGCAAGGCAACCACGGCGCACCTGGAACGATCGTTCAGGGAACGGAGCTTAGCTCGATTCGGCGTACCCAAGACGTTTGTGTGCGACAAGGGCATACAGTTTACAAGTCGTCCTTGGCAATTAGCTCGAGCCCTTCGTAAAGCAACGATTTCGGCCCTACTTAGTTGGTGCAAGGACGAGAGCCACGTCTACCCGGGATGCTATACCACAAGGTCACTCCTAGTCTCGGTACCGATGCCCCTCAGCCGGGTGACAAGGCCAGACATTTACGGGAGATTTTCAAAGTGGCCAAGGAGGAGATGCAGCAGTCGACAATGGAACAATGCAAACATTACAACTTGAGAAGGAGAGAATGAAGACCAGCAATCGGAGGCTTGGTTTTACTACGCCAGCATCACTTGTCCAAAGCTAGCGAGGGATTCGCCGCTAAGCTTGCGCCAAGATATGATGGACCATACAAAGTCAAGTTATTAAGTTTACGTCGCAAAATATCGTACGGATACAATACGCTACCAAGAAGGAACGACGAACAGCAGGACTGCCCGATTTAAAGGCTTTCTACTAGGAACAGCCAGAGGAGAAGGAAGAGGAACCTTGTGACCATACTGGCTTCAACGGAGGTCACTAGAAACTGGAACTTTGTGATTGCACAAGTACCACCCCCAGCAACCGACACCCCAAAACGGAACTTTGTGATTACACAAGTTCTCCCACCAGCAACCGACACCCGGTGACGGACCTTTGTGATTACACAAGTTTCACCACCAGCAACCTACGCCAGAAGATAGAACTTTTTGACTACACAAGTTCCAACAGCCGCAGCAGCAAACGCAAGACGACACACGCTCCGACCAGAGGCGGGAGAAGCAACCGGAGGGATTTGGCGACCACACGAGTCCAAGGATGCCCACAGAAGACGCAGACGAAAATACGATACCCTAGGCGCCTCGCAGCCATGTTAGATAGATGTCTTAGGGCGAGACCGCACTCTAGGCAGGATAGGAACTAGCAGCAAACAAACTTATAATATATCTTCCACAGCAAACGAGAGCACGAGCAAGGCCACCGCAACGTTATTGAATCGCAAAACCAGGGATTATGCCTTTCGTATTATTATCACCATATTGTTTAAGCAGATCTTTATCAGAAATATTTTTTTCTCTTAAGCCCAAAAGTTCGCATAAAGCTATAGCATAAGCTCAAGAGCTTGAAGCAAATTACCAGAGAGCTAATTTTGCATATAATCATTATGCCAATTCTCAACAGCATAATAATTCTCAACGATGCAATAATACCCCACAATATAATAATACCCAACAGTATAATAACTCTCAGCAGAATAATAACTTCAATCAAAAGAATAAGCACCAGCAAAAAAAAATTTTGAAATCCAAATCAACAAAATAAAGGGTTTAATAATAATCTACGTTTTAATTAGACTCCGCAAAATCAAAATTTTGACCAGGTCAATAATAGTCCTAAGCCGCCACAAGAGCCCTTCGATGTTGATAAATTAATCCAAATGCAAAATTGACCTTTTTCATGACAACCAAATCAAAATGCTTCACAAAATAGAAATCGGGATCCTTCCCCTCCTTCGGTTCAACAACCCAATAAACTCATGCGTATAAATAACATTAAAGAGGACCATTTTTTCTCCCCTTTATCTACAGTGTAGATAAGAAAGAAAATAAAAACCTTAGCATTTAAATTGACACTAGTGCAACCGCTTGTTATATAAAAAAAGGTATTTACAATGATGCAGAAAAGTTAGATTTAAAAAAAAAAATAAAAAGCGTTAACGGTTTTAGTATTGTAACACATTTTCACAATATAAACATCTTTGGAACGCCACTGACTTTACGAAATCGATAATTTAGATGCAGATTAATTAGTCGGTTACGACTTTTTGAAAGAAATTCAATCCAAAATCGGTGTTTCAAATAATATGCAACATTATAATAATAAAACGGAAAAATAAATGTTATAAAGCATATACAAGAAACAGTTGGCAATTTACAAAGCTCAGATTAAGTTTTTAATGTTGCCTCATATTTGGAATACCAAAATAGAAAGGATAAATTAAGTAACGCTGAATAATAATAATCTTAGAAAAAAGATGAGTTTTAAGGAAAAAGTTAAAAAATGTCGACATCGGAAGTTATCTTTGTCCTCTACAGCAAGTGATTCTTTATGTATTGTTAATCATTTTAGTAAAGAAACATATGATTTAAATATTATTGCAAAAATTGAGTAAATACAACGACGCAATTCAACAATTTTTAGACCCTGTACTAATAGGTCTATTACGTTTGTGCAAATGTGCGTAACAGGCAGAAGGAGGTGTGGCAGACCCCATAAAGTATATATATTCTTGATCAGCATCAACAGCCGAGTCGATATAGCCATGTCCGTCTGTTCGTCTGTCTGTCTGTCCCTTTTTGAGTTCCTAGATCTCAGAGATTATAAGACCTAGAGACACCAAATTTGGCATATAGGTGCATCTATATCTCGCATTGAACAAGTTTGTTTTATATTTTTGTCACGCCCCCCTCCGCCCACGCAAATTAAAATACAAAATTTCCAAGTCGAATTACAAGAGCACCTTTAAAGCTAGCACCTTGATTTTAAGTACGTATAATACAGACTATGGTCCGAACGTATCCAGCAAATTTCGTCCAAATCGGATGATAAACGCGGAAGTTATTCAACTAACAATGTTACGGGCAAAATCAACTGATATCTCCGTAGTGGCGCCATCTATGGGAATTTTTTGAAACTGAAACAATCTGTAGTGATCGCTTTGCACTCAAAAAGTACAGGGTCTCCTACTGTCGAGCTTGCTCCACCGTAGCTTAATGCATTTTTACTCACTACCGATGCTTCAGATTTTGCCATAGGCGCAATTCTTTCACAAGAAAAAAAACCAATCACTTTCATCTCAAACACTATAAATAAAACTGAACGAAATTATGCCACGAATGAAAGAGAATTTCACACTATAGTATGTACACTAAAAAAGTTAAGGAAATACCTAAATGGCGATACAGATTTTGAAATCCAAACAAATCATCAACCACTTTCTTTCTCAGTTTCTGTACGAAACCCAAATTCAAATATATCATTCAGTCGGGAGAGCCCGACAGTTGAATACCCTGGGGTAGTAGAGAACGCCACTCAAATTTTATATTAATTATATGATTTGTATTTTGTTTTGTATTAAAAAGTCTTAGCAAAAAGGAGCACGTAATTTTTAAACTAATTTTATAAAAATATAAAAAAAATTTTAAATGAATGGCAAAAAATTAAAAAATAAATAAGTAAAGAATTACAGCATGCTATTATTGGGATTCGAACCACGATATCCCGTCTGTCTTCGTGGCTCCCCTACCTCTTGATAACCTGAAAGAGAGAGGGAGAGAGGGCGAAAAGTCACTCTAACACAGCGAGCACTAACATGAATAAGTATATATGCATGTGTAAATGCTTAAACGAATGAGAGAGGGAAAGAGGGCGAAAACTCACAAAAACAAAAACACATTAAATTAAAGAATTAAATAACTGTGGACATCTTCCGTGCTTATTATCCGTTCTTGATCAAATTTTAAAGATACATCCAAATTTATTCAAGTATTATTTGTGCCGAAGCTTAAGTCTCTAGGTAATCACTAGTGTTATACATCATTTTTACTTTGTGGGCGAAGGGGGCGTGGTATCCATAATTTGAAATAAACTCGATCTGCGTGCAAATATAAGAAATCTTCACACCAAATTTGGTGCTTCTAGGTCTTATCATCTCTGAGATCCTTTCGTTCATAGAGACGGACAGACGGAAATGGCTATATCGACTCGGCTGTTGATGCTGATCAAGAATATATATACTTTATGGGGTCTGCCACGCTTCCTTCTGGCTGTTACATACTTCAACATTTTGAACAAACTTAATATACCCACTGTGGAGCAAGCTTGACAGTAGGAGGCCCTGTAATGTTTGAGTGCAAAAGATCACTATAGATTGTTTCAATTTCCCAAATTTCCATAGATGGTGCCACTATTAAGATATCAGTTAATTTTGCCCGTAACATTGTTAGTTGAATAAGTTTCGCGTTCATCATCCGATTTGGATGAAATCATAGTGCATATTATATGCACCAAGAATCAAGACGCTAACATTTAAGGTGCTTTTGTAAAATGACTTTAAAAATTTTTATTTCAATTTCCGGTGGCGCAGGAGGCGTGTCAAAATTATAAAACAAATTTGAATAACTTGAGATATAGATGAACTTATATGCCGAATTTGGTGTCCCTAGTTCTTATACTCTCTGAGATCTAGGTAACATAAAAAGGGACAGACGGTTGGACATAACTATATTGACTCGGCTGTTGATGTTGTTCAAGAATATAGATACTTTATGGGGTCTGCCACGCCTTCTTCTGCCTGTTACGCACATTTTTTTCACAAACGTAATAGATCCTTTTGTACTTTTTTAAAGTACAGCGTCTGAAAATATACACTAAAATCGCCACTGGCAAATAACAAGCTAGAGATTTGAGCTTCGGCATGAACAATACTTGAATAAATATGGATGCATTGTGAAAATTTGATTAAGATCGGATAATAAACACGGAAGATATCCGCAATTATTTATTTATTTAATTTAATGTGTTGTTGCTGTTGTTGTTGAGAGTTTTCGCCCCCTCTCTTTCTCTCTTTCAAGTGGAAGATGTGCCACGAAGTCAGACGGGAGAGCTGAGTTCGAATTCCAGTAAAAGCGTGCTTAAATTCTTAAATTTTTTTTTTAATCTTTGTTATACATTTCCAAAATTTTTTTTAGTGTAGAAGAAAATTTGTGTGGCGTTCTCTACTACCCCAGGGTATGCTACTGTCGGGCTCTCCCGACTGAATGATATATTTTCCATAGCTTTCCTTATTTTTAAGAAAATTGTCAATTGTTTCTCTGTGTCTTCCCGTCTTTTCAGCAATTTTATGGCAGGATAGTCCAGATTCAAAGTATGCTTCCATCTTTGATTTTTCAACCAAAGATAAAACTGTTCCTTTACCCATACTGTACGTTTATTTAAAGTTATTGAATAATTTGAGCTTCACACAAAATTTCGTGACTTCAATTGCCAAAATAAGCAACATAACTAAAATTGCATTTGGCGGCGCTAATCTAATGACGCAAAATAAGTGCACGCATTCTTTGCGAAAATAAAGCAGAATAGAAAATAAAACAAAACGGTTCTTCTCTCGCGCTTTATTTCATATATCATACGATGATTACAAAATCAAAACAAAAACTAAGAAGTTGCGTGCAATAGGCAAAGAGATAAAAGCAATAGAAAAAGAGTGTAAAGGGGGGCAATAACCTGATGACGCGCATTATATATTTATGTATATTATTTTTATACCCTGAGGGGGTATATTAAGATTGTTAAAAAAAAAGTATGTAACAGGCACAAGGAGGCGTGGCAGACCCCATAAAGTATATAAATTCTTGATCAGGGCGACAAGCTGAGTCGATATAGCCAAGTCCGAACCAAAGAATCTCAGAGATGGTAAGACCTAGAAGCACCAAATTTGGTATGAAGACTTCTTATACTTGCACGGAGATCAAGTTTATTTCAAATTTTGGATGCCACGCCCCCTTCGCCCACAAAGTAAAAAAAAGGATACCACTGGCAATTAACAAGGTAGAGATTTGAGCTTCGGCACGAACAACAATCCGCAATTATTTAATTCTTTAATTTAATGTGTTGTTGTTGTGAGTTTTCGCCCTCTCTCTTTCTCTCTTTGAAGTTATCAAGTGATAGAAATGCCGCCAGATAGTCAAACGGAAGACCTGGGTTCGAATCCCAGTAAAATCATGCTTAAATTCTTAATTTTTTTTTTTAATTTTTGTTATACATTTAGAATTGTTTTTTTATGTTTTTATTTAGCTATTTTGAAAATAACGTGCTCACTGTTGCTGAGACTTTTAAATACAAAACAGACAGAAAATATAATTAATCTCTACTACCTCAGAGTATTCTACTGTCGGGATCTCTCGACTGAATGATATATATTTTTATACTCTGAGAGGGGGTATATTAAGTTTGTTCAAAAAAAAAAAGTATGTAACAGGCAGAAGGAGGCGTGGCAGACCCCATAAAGTATATATATTCTTGATCAGGGCGACAAGCTGAGTCGATATAGCCATGTCCGTCTGTCCGTCTGTCTGTCCGTCTGTCTGTCTGTCCGTCTGTCCGTGTGAACAACGAGATCTCAGAGATGGTAAGACCTAGAAGCACCAAATTTGGTATGAAGACTCCTTGTACTTGCACGCAGATCAAGTTTATTTCAAATTTTGGATGCCACGCCCCCTTCGCCCATTTTGGTAATTATCAAGCTAGAGACATGAGCTTCGGCAGGAACAATACTTAAGTTCATAAGGATGCATTGTGAAAATTTGATCAAGATCGGATAATAAACACGAAAGATATCCGCAATTATTTTATTCTTTAATTTAATGTGTTGTTGCTGTTGTTGTGAGTTTTCGCCCTCTCTCTTTCTCTCTTTCAAGTTATCAAGTAATAGAGCTGTCACGTTATTAAACGGGGTACCTGGGTTCGAATCCCAGTAAAAGCATGCTTAAATTCTTTAATTTTTTTTTTTAATTTTTGTTATACATTTAGAATGTTTTTTTTTATGTTTTTATTTAGTTATTTTGAAAATAACATACTCATTGTTGCTTAGACTTTTAAGTACAAAACAGACAGCACAAATACAAAACACAAATATAATTAATATAAAATTTGAGTGGCGTTCTCTACTACCTCAGGGTATTCTACTGTCGGGATCTCTCGACTGAATGATATTTTTTTTTTTATAGATATATTTTTTTTTTATTTATACCCAGAAGCACATATGTTTGGTTTGGTAATTATGTTGTTTTAATAATTTTTTTTGTTTTTATAGATGTATATAAATATATAAAAATAATGTAAATTTAATATATTATATATTAATATATATATATATATATATATATATATATATATATATATATATATATATATATATATATATATATATATATTCCACACCTCCCTGAAGCAGGCAATAAAATTGCCGCAAAACCTAGGAAACAAGTTGTAATAATCAGTGAAATAAATTGTTATTAAAAAAAATACAAAAACAGAAAAAATGAAAAAGAAAATATCTATAAAGTCAAACATGTGTGTTTGTGGGTATAAATACCTGCAATGTTTCTTTTTGTAAAATTAATGTATGTATGTAATTATTTATTTAATTATTATTTAATCTATTTATTTATTATTACCCATTTATTATCATTTGTTTACAGCCTCTGAGTTCGGCCTCGCCCGGAGTGGCCGGAATGGGGAGTTAAATCTAAGTCAAGAAACTTACGATATTTGTGGCTACATCGTTTCTAAAATGAATATAATTTAATAAAGTCACATTATTGGACGATCATGTTTGTTTTAGATTTTGTCACTGTTTCTTCCTCCCTCGAAATCGACACTCAAAATTTCAAAGCCTAGTTATAAGAGCACCGCATATGGAAACACCTTAAGTTACCTGTAATATGTACATTCTATAATCCAAATCTGTCATATTGATTGATCAATGAGCTCGAAAGTTATTCTACAAACAATTCTTAGGAGCAAAAGGCAGAATAGACGCTAGCGTTTGTGATATGTTTGCTTTTCACCAGTATTGGCGTTGTACTACTACTCGTTTTTTTACCACTATTCTCTTATAAGTACACGATCTCTATAAAATATTCTGTTTGTAAACAGAGAAACAAATTGCCCAAAATATCATTATGTATATGTATGCTTGGTGATTAGAGTTACCCTATGAATAAACGCTACTATTTTCTCTTTACTTTATTATTCCCAACTTTGTGTTGATGAAAATGTTACCGATAAAAACATTTTAAGACTGTTTTCTCTAACATATGCTATTAATCATTGATTTTAAATTCATTTTTAATAACGTTTATTTTTTTTCAGGAGCTGTGTAAATATATGCGAGGTGAACACAACGCTGAACGTGAACTTCAATGTATTCAATATATTATAGGATTGGGCATAGAAAGGGAGGAATTGCGAGATGAAATATTTGTTCAGTGTTTGAGACAAATGACAAAAAATCCTAGTGAAGAATGGTCTGACCGATTGTGGCTTTTAATGTGTCTCATAATTGTCGCATTTCAACCTAGTAAATTATTGTTCAGGTAAATAACAATCATTAAAAATATAAATCTGAATTATGATTGGCTAGGACCATTTTTTAATAGTCCAATTACAATTTATCTGATAGACATCTTTAAATACTTGAAAAATATTTGGCGCCAAATTTTGCAGAGCCCTACATTAAAATTTCGCCACATAAGATGTTTATGATATAGAAGTCCCATTTTATATAACGATACCAGACACCTAATCTGTGAGTTTATTTAAGAGGCTCCTACCATTCAATTTATTTATTCATTCCAATTCTTTTAATTTACTTTGAGAAGAATTTAGTTGAAACCAGTTTTTTCGGCATTCATGCAGACCTCTACTCTGAGCATTACAAAAAACTTCCTTTTTTGACCCTGTACTTTAAAAAAGTACAAAAGGGTCTATTACGTTTAAAGTATATATATTATTGATCAGGTCGAGAAGCTGAATCGATATAGCCATATCCGTCTGTCTGTCCGTCCGTGTGAACAACGAGATCTCAGAGACGGTTAGACCTAGGAACACCAAAAATGGTATGAAGACTTCTTCTACTTGCACGCAGATCAAGTTTATTTTAAATTTTGGATAATACGCCCCCTTCGCCCACAAAGTGAAAAAAAGGATAGCACTGGCAATTGACAAGGTAGAGATTTGAGCTTCGGCAGGAACAATACTTATACTTAAATGGATGCATCGTGAAAATTTGATCAAGATCGGATAATAAATACGGAAGATATCCGCAATTTTTTAATTCTTTAATATAATGTGTTGTTGCTGTGAATTTTCGCCCTTTCTCTCTTTTCATGTTCGTTTAGGCATACATATATATTTCAAGTCAGTCTGCCAGTCTGCCCGTCTGTCTGTCTGTTTTTATGCAAACTTGTCTCTCAGTTTTGAAGCTATCTTGATGAAACTTGGTACAGACCCGTCTTTTTGCTGCACGCATTACATATGTCGGAGCCTGCCGGATCGGATCACTAAATCATATAGCAGCCATAGAACCGACCAGTTCGGAATAAACATTTAGTATGAAAAAGTTTCTTAAGATATCTTAAACAAATTCACATATTGTGTGTTTGACACAGTTTCATGCATCCTTACCAAATTTGGTTCAAATCGGACAGCTATATCATATAGCTGCCATAGGAACGATCGGTTCGGAATCAACATTTAGTATGAACAACTTTTTTGTTTCTTAAGATATCTTAACCAAACATAGTTACATAGTTACATAGTTCCAAACAGCCTGATCAAATTCGGTGCAAATCGGACAACTATATCATATAGCTGTCATACAAACGATCGGTTCGAAAAAAAATCTGACGGCTTTTACAGGGACTGCAAGGGTATTCAAGTTCTGGCGGGCCAAAGTTAGCTTGCGCTATATTTTTTCTTCGGTTTGCACGTCTGCTCGCAACTTTGCCCGCCAGAAAAGTGTCTTTCCGATAAATCACGTTTCGGTAATCGATGGCTAGTACTCGTTGCTAGCACTAAGTGGCGTTCGGGCAAAATATGCGCTATGGTATACTGACGAGGCGGTTTCAAGCCATTTGGCCGAAAATAAATGCTTAAGTGACTCCATGCCGATCAAGCGAAATATAAAATAGTTAGTTTGAAGGTGATTCATAGGTGGCTCTTTACCATATGCTTCATGTTTTGGGCTAATTCTATGACTAAAATTGTGGGCGGCAGAATGCTGCTTCACATCCCCCTTTACTTCAAGGTGGCGGAAAAGAACATTGACGTGGTCGGTTCTGTTAATTTTAATGGTGAACTGCTTTCCCTCCTTCTCGATCAGGAATTTTAACGGTTTCCTCGCTGTCTAGGGTTCCGCTCGTTCCGTAGTCGCTCCCGAATATGATGGATCCTGGGTAGCGGGTATGCGTCAGGGATGGCATTGACTAGTGGTTGATCCTTACGATCCCTTGCGTTGACTTGTGGTGATTGATCCCTACGATCCGTTGCGTTGACTTGTGGTGATTGATCATTAAAATCCGTGGCGTTGCCTTGTGGTGATTCTTGGCTTGCACATGGCCTCTCTGTCCATTCCCTTTTACCAATAAAAAAATATCTCGTGCATTGCGAACCGAAAGCAAAATGGCGTATCCTACAGAGCTGGAGGAAAGAATATTACGGTTGATTCATGATACCCCTCTCCTGAGACCGAAATTTTTCTGAGACTTGACTTTTCTTGAGTATTTTGAGACATTGATTTTCTGAGACTTTGGGTTTTTCCAAGACTTGTGACTGTGCTGAGGCTTTGAATTTTTCCGAGACTGTGACTTTGCTTTGAATTTTTCCGAGACTGTGAATTTGCTGCGACTTTGAATTTCTGAGACTTTGATTTTCTAAGACTTGTGACTTTGCTGAAAATTTAATTTTCTGAGATTTGTGACATAGCTGGGAATTTTCCTGAAAATTTTTTTAGACTTGTGACTGAGCTGGGAATGACTTTTTTGCGATTTGCGTTTATTAAATTGTCTTATTTTAGTTTCTCCGAATGTGTTTAATTCCTTTTCTTTACTCGCGTTGTTACGTCTGTGCTTGCGAAATTTATTCATCTGAGAGACTCGACTGTTCGCGTTGCTGGTTGATACTTCATTATTTATTCTATTCTTCCGAGGTACTCGACTGTTCGCGTTGCTGTTCGATACTTCACTCTTTTTTATTCCTCCGAGAGGCTCGACTGTTCGCGTTGCTGGTCGGTACTTGATTATCCTTTATTTTATTTCTCCGAGAGGCTCGACTGTCCGCGTGGCTGCTTGGTACTTGATTATTCGCTGCGTCCTCCGATGTAAGCCCTCGAAGCCTACTCGAGCTCATGTTTTGTCGCAGCAGAGAGCATGTTAGCTCTGCCGGCATGCACCGTCGCAGATAGCGGCGTATCTCTGCTCGCGTACGGTGACCAGAGAGCGTGTTAGCCCTGCCTGCCTGCGCCGTAGCAGAGAGCGTGGTAGCTCTGCCCGCTGAGAGAAAAACTGTCGCCAAGTTATCATGTTGCCGAGAGAAAATGTCGCTGGTCCGCTCGTGTCGCGGCACCCGGGCCGTTTTTGTAGCTTGGCTTGCACGGGTCATCTCTCTTCATTCCCTTTTACCAAGAGCAAAAAAATGAAAATCAAAAAATACCTCGTGCATTGCGAACCGAAAGCAAAATGGCGTATCCTACAGAGCTGAAGGAAAAAATATTACGGTTGATTCATGATACCCCTCTCCTGAGGCCGAACATTTTCTGAGACTTGACTTTTCTGAGACTTTGGGTTTTCCGATACTTTGATTTTCTGAGACTTTGGGTTTTTCCAAGACTTGTGACTGTGCTGAGGCTTTGAATTTTTCCGAGACTGTGAATTTGCTGCGACTTTGAATTTCTGAGACTTTGATTTTCTAAGACTTGTGACTTTGCTGAAAATTTAATTTTCTGAGATTTGTGACATAGCTGGGAATTTTCCTGAAAATTTTCTTAGACTTGTGACTGAGCTGGGAATGACTTTTCTGGCGGGCTCAGGGTTGTATATTAAAAAAATAAATATGTTAAATAAATAGAAATATACATAGAAAGTTATAATATATAGAGATAAAATATACCTACAGTTATATACATATATAAAAGAAAAACACATGTTGCGGGAAACGATACACATGTGTATATAAACATGAGGCCTGGTTAGTAATTATATTTAAAAAAAATGTAAATTTTATAAAAAAAAATTATAAATTTTATTGAAAGACGCAGTCTAAAGTCTCGTAGGCATTTCGAGGAAACAAAAATTACAATGGTTTCTCCTAATCTGCGTGCCTATTCTACCTCAACTACAAAATGTCTCCAGACGTCCCTGCTCGGGAGCCATGTGTAAGGAAGTTTTTCCAGCCGGGGTCGGCGTCTCAGTCCGGCCAGGGCCAATTACAGAAAATTTGTAATATCTGGGACGTCTGGAGTGAGATATAGAGCGTCAGAATGAAACGCTGACGCTCCTCGCAAAATTTGCTAAGAAGCCCTACCTCATGTGGGTCCAGCAGGCTCAAGAGAACGAAGGAGGCTTACTTTCGAAGCCCGATTTGTGTCCACCCTCGTCTCTTGAGCCTCTCTTCAAAACACAATCAAGGATCGAGGCGGTGTATAGGTAGCCCTGGAACATCTCTTCAGCGAGAGAGGATATAACCCGATATCTCACTGGCGGAAACGCTCCAACACTACCGTGCCCTGTGAAGGTATTCCTGAGTGATAAACTCACAAACGAGAGAGGATTTGACCCGATATCTCGTTTGTGGAATATACCCAGCGAATACCACCACTAGAAGGCGACACCACTATACCGCATGAAGATGGCCCCGGGTGGTAAACGAACAAATGAGAGAAGGTTTAACCAGATATCTCATCTGCCGAATACTCCCGGCGGTCATCATTCACTAACGGCGGTGTCCCTGTACCACATGAGAATGCAAGAAATAGCCATCAGAGGTGTAGGAGTATAACTCTTCATAACCTCTACATGACAATTCTTGCACGTGTCAAGCCGTTCGTGACCACTTTTATGGGATGCGCACACTCACTCGCACACTATGCCCACGAACACTTTTCACTACATTTGCACGAAATTAATTGACAAGGTCTTCGCAGCGCTTAAATATTTATTCATTTCATTAATTTTACTCAGAAACGAGAGAGGATTTGACCCAATATATCATTTGTATCAGCGATTACCACACCTAGAAGGCGGCACCACTGTACATGAAGATGGCCCCGGATGACAATCAGCAAATGAGAGAAGGTGTGACCAGATATCTCATTTGCCGAATACTCCCGGCAGTCATCATTTGCTGGCAGCGTTGTCCCTGTACCACATGACGGCAGCCCCGGGTGACAAACTCACAAACGACAGTAGGTATGACCTGATGACCCGTTTGTGGAATGCCCCCAGTATCCACCGGCATGGCCAAGCTTGACGAAAATGCAGAAAGTAGTCATCAGAGGTGTAGGAGTAAAATCTTCATAACCTCTACATGAAATTTCTTGCACGTGTCAAGCCGATCGTGACACCGTTTCTATGACGAGCACACTCAATTCCACTTTTGCCCACGAACACGTTTCTCTACATTTGCATATAATTAATTAATATGGTCTTCGCAAGCATTTCAATATTTATTTATTTCGCTCATTTGATTTGCCTCAGAGGTAGAAACGTCGAACCATGAAGTATTTCTGTGTACCGTGAGATGTCCTCGCTGCACGTAGTACCACTGGTGTTGTCGGCACCGCAGGGATATGCTTGATCCTGCTGTTTTTGTGGCTCTTGTGGTTGTTCTTGTTGTTGGCACACTCGTGCTGCCGCCGCTTGGTGCTCCGCTGGCCAAACTCACACCACTCACAAATTGCTTACAGCCGGTTCTTCATAGTCGTCTCGTTGTCCTTTGCGTTGCTGGTGTGGTCGTCGTCGTTGCTGTAGTTCGTTGTAGTTCGTTGCTGTAGTATGTTTCAGGTTTTAGTTACCTTTTCCTTTAGATGCACGTTTTTATACCCTGGGGGTATATTAAGTTTGTTGAAAAAAAAAGTATGTAACAGGCAGAAGGAGGCGTGGCAGACTCCATAAAGCATATATATTCTTGATCAGGGCCATGTCCGTCTGTCCGTTTGTCTGTCCGTGTGATCGACGAGGTCTCAGAGATGGTAAGATCTAGAAGCACCAAATTTGGTGTGATTACTTCTTACACTTGCACATAGTTCAAGTTAATGTTAAATTTGGATGCCACCATCCCATCGCCCACAAAAAAGGATAGCACTGGCAATTAACAAGCTAGAGACTTGAGCTTCGGCACGAACAATACTTGAACAAATATGGATGCATCGTGAAAATTTTATCAAGATTGGATGATAAGTATCCGATGCTCGATAGCTAGTACTCCTTGCTAGCACTAGGTGGCGTTCGGGCAAAATACGCATTAGGATATTTCTGGGAATATACTGCCGTGGCTCCATGCCGATCAAGCGAAATGAAAGATACTAACTTCGTATTAGTTTGAAGGTGATTCATAGGTGGCTCACTGCCATATGTTTCATGCTTTAGGCTTATTCTATGAACAAAATTGTGGGCGGCAGAATGCTTCCTTCCAAGTGCTACAAGTATTGAAGATTACTTATATATTATTGCACCACGGCACCACGTTGATTTACAATTCATAAAATGAGACTATAGACTAAAGATAAATGTTGAGTTAACGTTACAGTTGATTTAAGTATTTCAATATATTCACAATTTGACTTAAATTGATTTAATATATAACATAATTACATTAATTATTACAAAAAAAATGTATTAAGCTACGGTGGAGCAAGCTCGACAGTAGGAGACCCAGTACTTTTTGAGTGTAATGCGATTACTACAGATTATTTCAGTTTCAAAAAATTTCCATAGATGGCGCCACTTCAGAGATTGATTTTGCCCGTAACATTCTTAGCTGAATAACTTCCGCGTTTATCATCCGATTTGGATAAAATTTGCAGGATAGGTTCAGACCATAGTCTGTATTTTACATACTAAAAATCAACCCGCTAGCATCAAAGGTGCTCTTGTAAGTCGACTTGGAAATTTTGTATTCTTATTTGTGGGGGCGGAAGGGGGCGTGGCAAAAATCTAAAAGAAACTCGTTCAACTTGAGATATAGATGAACCTACATGCCAAATTTGGTGTCTCTAGCTCTTATAGTCTCTGAGATCTAGGTGACACAAAAAGGGACAGACAGACGGACAGACAGACAGACGGACATGGCTATATCGACTCGGCTGTTGACGCTGATCAAGAATATATATATGGGGTCTGCCACGCCTCCTTCTGCCTGTTACGCACATTTTTTTGCACAAACGTAATAGACCCATTTGTACTTTTTTAAAGTACTGGGTCTAAAAAACACTAGTTAAAAATTCTGTAGGTGTGCAGTAAGTTTGACCCTGAAATGTGTTAAGTTTTCGACCGTGTTTCTATTAGAGTTAATCTGGCATCTTAATCTTATGCGTCTGGATGAGACGAATCTTAATTTGTCAATCAAATATGCAGGCCCCTGGTTCTTATTGATTTGTGTATAAATATAAAAATGCATTAAGCTACGGTGGAGCAAGCTCGACAGTAGGAGACCCAGTACTTTTTGAGTGTAGTGCGGTTACTACAGATTGTTTCAGTTTCAAAAAATTTCCATAGATGGCGCCACTTCAGAGATTGTTCATTCAATAACTTCCGCGTTTATCATCCGATTTGGACGAAATTTGCTGGATAGGTTGGAATTATAATATGTATTATACGTACTAAAAATCAAGGTGCTAGCTTTAAAGGTGCTCTTGTAATTCGACTTGGAAATTTTGTATTTTAATTTGCGGGGGCGGAGGGGGGCGTGGCAAAAATATAAAACAAACTCGTTCAATGCAAGATATAGATGTATATACATGCCAAATTTGGTGTCTCTAGCTCTTATAGTCTCTGAGATCTAGTTACTCAAAAAAGGGACAGACGGACAGACGGACAGACGGACAGACAGACAGACAGACAGACGGACATGGCTATATCGACTCGGCTTTTCATGCTGATCAAGAATATATATATACTTTATGGGGTCTGCCACGCCTCCTTCTGCCTGTTACGCACATTTTTTTGCACAAACGTAATAGACCCATTTGTACTTTTTTAAAGTACTGGGTCTAAAAATTCTAAGCCTAACATATTCTGTAATGCCCAAGAAAAAATTCATGCTAAACAACTTTGATCTTTGACCCCATAGAGAGGGAATATCAAAAAATCCCGTCTTATTGCACAATAACTACATACATATATCGCAGCTATGTTGTGTGCAAATTTCACCTCGATATCCTAAGCCGTTTGGACAAACACTAACACCATACTATGAAACGCAATTTATTGTCTTCGCTTTCGGACGATTTGTCTTTAAACTGACGGGTATCACCCAAAATCCAATCCATAAAAAGTTCTAGCTTCTTTATTTTTGTACCGATTTTAATGGTTAATACAGTTTTGAAAAAAAAATATTAGGGCTATATCTAAAAAGTATGCATTATGTGGAAAAAGATTTTCTTTTGTTTTTTTCAAAAAAGAACTTCGGTGTGCCATCTCAGGATGAGCTCCAAAAACGCTGATTTATTGCACGCATCTTTTTTTTATAGCGGGTCAACGATTCCCCACCCGAGAAATCGAAAAATAAAAAAAAAGCTGTAGATTTGTCAATTTTCCCACGCATCTTTGTGACTCTTTAGTTTGTTGCAAGAGTTACGAATGCGCCGGCGTGTTTTTATACCCTGACGGGGTATATTAAGTTTGTTCAAAAAAAAAAGTATGTAACAGGCAGAAGGAGGCGTGGCAGACCCCATAAAGTATATATATTCTTGATCAGGGCGACAAGCTGAGTCGATATAGCCATGTCCGTCTGTCCGTCTGTCTGTCCGTCTGTCCGTCTGTCTGTCCGTGTGAACAACGCGATCTCAGAGATGGTAAGACCTAGAAGCACCAAATTTGGTATGAAGACTCCTTGTACTTGCACGCAGATCAAGTTTATTTCAAATTTTGGATGCCACGCCCCCTTCGCCCATTTTGGTAATTATCAAGCTAGAGACATGCGCTTCGGCAGGAACAATACTTAAGTTCATAAGGATGCATTGTGAAAATTTGATCAAGATCGGATAATAAACACGGAAGATATCCGCAATTATTTTATTCTTTAATTTAATGTGTTGTTGCTGTTGTTGTTGTGAGTTTTCGCCCTCTCTCTTTCTCTCTTTCAAGTTATCAAGCGATAGAGATGCCACGTAGTCACGCCGGGGACCTGGGTTCGAATCCCAGTAAAAGCATGCTTAAATTCTTTAATTTTTTTTTATTTTTGTTATACATTTAGAATTGTTTTTTTATGTTTTTATTTAGTTATTTTGAAAATAACGTGCTCATTGTTGCTTAGACCTTTAAGTACAAAACAGACAGCACAAATAGAAAACACAAATATAATGAATATAAAATTTGAGTGACGTTCTCTACTACCTCGGGGTATTCTACTGTCGGGATCTCCCGACTGAATGATATATTTTTTAATTTTAATTATCTTATCTTATAAATTCTGATTGTGTGTGTGTATAATTAAAATACATAATCATATAATCGGAAGCAAATTCGAGCGGCGCACTATACTTCCACAGAGTTTTTTATTGTAGGGCCCTCCCTACTGAATTGTATATTTATCAATTCATTTTATCTACCCCTAAAATATAATTGCACGTCATCTGCATACATACGTAAAACACATAACATGGAAGATCATCGATATGTGTGAGGGACACCTCGCTTAACTGACAACAAAGACGAAGAACTGGACGGAGTAACTACTAGAGGTCAGCATAAATAGCAAAAAGACCATATTTGAGTGCACAATAAGCAAAATGCTTTGAGTGACACGCTTGAGTGTCTGAGTGCACTTGAGTAAGAGTCGCACAACACTCAAACGAAAAGCAACTAATTGAATGAGTGGGAACGCGTGAGAACATTCAAATGCCTAGCCGAATTTTTAATTGTTGGTGTCTTGTTGTCGCGAATAATTGCTGTGTATGTCACAAAAATATTGGAATACCCTACAATTTCCTGTTCAACTTGATCATTTTTTGTGTCAGCTTGGTGAACATCTATGAAATTCCGCCAATTCATCATTAGCTTAATGGGTTTCTGTGGTGTTCCAAACACTGTCTCTAATGTATTTTTGCATTATACTTTTGCACTCATTTCTTAAAGATTCTCTTTCAGTGGGTGTAAATTGAATCAGTTTGTTGGTGGGTGTGAATAAAAATATGGCTGTTGTGTTTTATTGACAAATTTGGAATTACTCTAGTTAATATTTGTGTTTGTAGTGCGCGCTTTAGCGATTGAATAGTATTAATATCATTGAATAATATTGAATAGTCGGACGATGGCTTGCTTTGATTTTTTTGAAACATTTTCAAAAACTTCTAATAAGCCGACTATGGAACCTAAATGACTTATATTGATGCCTTTAATTTTTGACGTTTGGTGTTTGTATTTTAGCATAGTACTTAAGCAAATAATACATTTCAGCAAGCAGGGCAAAGGCTGTTTAAAGAAAATTCTAAGGAACAACATAGTCCTCACTTTTTAAAGTATTTAAGAAGCTTAAACAAGCAGTGACAAAAATCCCTATCTCTGAAACAGCATCAATAGTATTTCCAGCAGCCTTGTTCAGTAGATGATTGATGGAACGAATTTTCTAAAAACCGATCATATTGGACCCACGATCAACCAAAGTCCTCCAATTTATCATCTATATTTGCCCGAATATTTATACCTAGGTACCGAAAATAACATTAAATTCTGTATATACACTTGTAGATAAGATTAACAAACCTATGCAGGACGTTTCTTTCACTGATTTCATAGCCCTTAGACGGTCAACCAAAACTCCTTCCTTTATTAGTGAACAGTACTGGACAAATACGACGACTTAAAAAAATATCTGTCCAGATAAAGGCTTTGATCGTGATGGCGTAACCAAAGGTTTTATAGTTTTGAATTTCGGGTTGTATTGGGCCAAAATGAGACTCAAATATCTTTGTTACGTTTCGCGAGACTGTGGTTGGATGCGGTAGCAATTTATATACGTCGACATTGCACCAAACTTTGCTCGACCATTGATTAAAAACTAAGTCAACTTTTTAAAGGCGGAGTCATCGATCATTTTGAATGTACAACAGTTTTTTGTGAACCATACGGTAACAACAGCTACACCCTCCTGTTTGGTTGCCGGATTCAAATCAATTGGGGAAGCTTTGCAAGACTTACTGGCATTCACTAAATAACATTTGTGCTTCACCAGGCTAGATGTACTTCCTGTAAACTTAAAAGCAGTTAAACACATTACAAACAGACTTTTTCTGAATCCAGATTGATTATCATTTATATATTTTGACCAGCTTCCAATCACTTAGGAAAAGTGAAACTGTGAGTGCAGTGTTATTTATGTGCGTTATGTGTGTTACATCTTGATCTTTAGGAATTTAGTGTAAATGCTGTCTAGGTCAACCGCCTTTGATTTGACTTTACAAATCGCATCACGCTTCACAAACATCACGAAAACTTACACAAGCAAAACTAATGCTAATATCTTAGTTCAGATCAGGTACAAATTGTCTATTTAGTTTATTTAAGTCAACTTCTACACTAATTGACCCATTTCTGTTTTTCCCAATACCCAGTTGTTTAAGCTCTTTTCACTTACGAGATGGCCCGCTTTCAGTAGCACTGTTGTTCGCGTTATTTGGCGTCATTCGATTTTCTCTGATTTTGATCTTTCCCCGACTTAATTTAATACGCCATCCGGCGATTTTTCATTCGCTCGAAACAAATCTGCTGTCCACTTTGTAAACAAGCGTTTTTTGTTTTAAATAGTGTTTATTGTGTTTATAAAACATAAATAATGGCGAATATTGACAGAAAAGTGAAAAAAAGTGCAACTATAAACTTTTTTTTTAAATAAGTATCTTAAATCGCCGTCATTCGCATTGAATGCTCATTCGGTCTTATGGGAATTTCTACAGGTCTTTGATTTGCTTTGTATGTATGTATATTAGGCCGGAGCGAAAAACATTTTTCAATTTCTCGGGTGTGGAATCGTTGACCCGCTATAAAATAATGATGTGTGCCAAAAATCTGCTTATTTCGAGCCCATTCTGAGGTGGCGCACCGACGTTCTTTTTTAAAAAATCAACCAAAAATCGAAAAATTTGGGAGAAAATTTGATATAAAAACAAAAGAAATCTTTTTCCACATAATGCATATTATTATAAAATGTAACAGGCAGAAGGAAGACCTCATAAAGTATATATATTCTTGATCAAGGCTACAAGCTGAGTCGATATAGCCATGTCCGTCTGTCCGTCCGTATGAAAGAAAGGATCTCAGAGATGGTAATACCTAGAAGCACCAAATTTGGTGTGAAGACTTCTTATATTTGCACGCAGATCAAGTTTATTTTAAATTTTGAATACCAAGCCCCCTTCGCCCACAAAGTAAAAAAAAGGATAGCACTGGCAATTAACAAGCTAGAGATTTGAGCTTCAGCACGAACAATACTTGAATAAATATGGATGGATAATAAACACGGAAGATATCCGCAATTATTTAGTTCTTTAATTTAATGTGTTGTTGTTGTTGTGAGTTTTCGGCCTCTCTCTTTCTCTCTTTCAATTTATCAAGTGGTAGAGGTGCCACGTAGTCAGACGGGAGATCTGGGTTCGAATCCCAGTAAAAGCATGCTTTAATTCTTTATTTTTTATTTTTTAATTTTTGTTATACATTTAAAAAATTTTTGAAGTTAAGAAGAAAATTTGTGTGGCGTTCTCTACTACCCCAGGGTATTCTACTGTCGGGCTCTCCCGACTGAATGATAAATTCGACTTGGAAATTTTGTATTTTAATTTTTGTAGGTGGAGGGGGCGTGTCAAAAATCTAAAACAAACTCGTTCAATGCCAGATATAGATGTACATACATGCCAAATTTGGTGTCTTTAGCTCTTATAGTCGATGAGATCTAGGAACTCAAAAAAGGGACATACGGACAGACAGACAGACGGACACGGCTATATCGACTCGGCTGTTGATGCTGATCAAGAATATATATACTTTATGGAGTCTGCCACGCCTCCTTCTGCCTGTTACGCACATTTGCACTAACATAATAGACCCTTTTGTACTTTTTTAAAGTACAGGGTCTAATTAATTGGAATGTTTCGCTTGACTCGAGATCAAAAAGTCTAATTCTAATGTTTTGATAACAATGTTAAGGTGGTATTACAAGTTCACAACAATAATAATCCTTTACTAAATGAATAGCAAGGAGCAATGGTTCTGTATACAGTTGATTTAAGAAATGCCAGTCTATATCATCAGTACCGTTTTTGCTGACTATTTCAGCAAATTATCAGCCGTATTTATGCTCTGCAGCTCCAGAATATCCACTTGGGAATTCTAGCGCACAGAACTTAAACGATCGCAGTTATGCTTTTAAATTTAAATAGTAGTATGTGTTTTTGTTGTTGTGTTTTCGTTACTCTATTAGCCGTCGGCGAATGACTAGAAACAGTTAGGTTTTTCTTAGTATTAAGTACAAAGTGAGAGAGTTTTTTTTATATATGTAAATAATCCGGTGTGTCTACCGGATTTACATTTAAGCGATCTTTTTATTTTATTAATTGGAAAGCCACGCACCCTTCGCCCACATGTCGAAAAAACGATATAGCTAAGGCTACAGAATTGAAACTTGACATGTGTAATGGCTACAAGGTTCCGGGCCTACCCTGAAAATTTGATCAAGTTCGGTCAATAAACACTGGCAATTATCAAGAGCTTTGACACGAATAATACTTGAATAAAATTGGAAGCATCGTGAAAATTTGATCAAGATCGGATAATGAACATGGAAAATATACGCAATTATTTAATTCTTTAATATAATATGTTTTTGTTCCTGTGAGTTTTCGCCCTCCCTTCCTTTCTCATTCGTTTAAGTAAATACACATGCATAAATATATATGTATGTAAGTGCGTGTTGTGTTAGAGTGAGCTCTCTCCCTCTCTCTTTCAAGTTATCAAGTGGTAGAGAGGCCGAGTAGGCAGACGGGAAATCGTGGTTCGAGTCCCAGTAAAAGCATGCTTAAATTCTTTAATAATATATTTTTTTTTAATTTTTGTTATACATTTAAATTTGTTTTTTTATGTTTAGAAGAAAATTTGTGTGGCGCTCTCTACTACCACAGGGTATGCTACTGTCGGGCTCTCCCAACTGAAGGATATATTTTATTCTTTATTTTAACAGTTTAAATGCATCTTCGATCATTTTCTCCTCGGACTCTTCTTTTAAGTTATATGTCGCCATGGCTCCAATTAGCTTTAGATATTTGCCAAGTAATTTGTATACCTGGCAACAAGATTTGTGTCGATGCAATCGGAATTTTTAGGAGATTCAATATACAAATGCACATAGTTGACATAATTTCTAATAAATACGTTTAAATAAATGTCGAAAAAGCATTAATAGAATCCATTTCTAGACGGTTCCTAGTTAGTTAGTCAGTTAATTAGGTATAATAAAACTTCCTTGGGTAAGAACCCTCTGACCTTGGAATTGAAAGAAGATCGAAAACAAAAAGTTCTGAAAAAGGGTTTTTGCCTGCAGTCTCGTAATATTTTTCTTCTGAACAAAACTTTGAAGCATTTTCAACATTCTCCAAATTTGAAAGGTGACTGTTGGCTTATTTGGAAACTATTTTTGCTCTTTTATCGTTACCAATTTCGAAAGGTACAAAAATTGTCAGTTTCGAATCATTATTGGCTTGTAGAGCACGTATCTAAAAAGAGGCCAGATTTTCGGAAAAAGGATGATTGAGGTTTTTTTTCAGCTGAAGAAGTTAAAAATAGGACAAATCTATCCGAAAAAATATAGCGCAAGCTAAATTTGGCGCGCCAAAGTTTGGATACCCTTGCAGAGCTTTGCATAAGCTGTCCGAATTTTTTGCAAAATTTGTAAGATATTGATTTTATACTGCGTGCAGCAAAAAGACAGACCTGTACCAAGTTTCATTAAGATACATAGCTTCAAAACTGACGCACATGGCTATATCAACTCAGCTCGTCGCCCTGATCAAGAATATGTATACTTTATGGGCTCTGTGAGGCCTCTTTCAATGCGTTACAAACTTCGTGGCAAAATTATAATACCCTCTGCAAGGGTATAAAAACGCCAAGTTGGCAGTACTGATGTTCATTGTTGCTTGTTTTGCTTATTCGTATATGTATACATATGTAAAAACATATGAATGTAAGTGCGCGATGGGTTAGAGTAAGTTTTTACCCTTTCTCTCATTAGACCCTGCACTTTAAAAATGTACAAAAGGGTCTATTACGTTTGTGCAAAAAAAAAGTGCGTAACAGGCAGAAGGAGGCGTGTCAGACCCCATAAAGTATATATATTCTTGATCAGCATCATCTGTCCCTTTTTTGACTTCCTAGATCTCAGACACTATAAGAGCTAGAGGCACCCAATTTGTCATTTAGGTACATCTATTTGTTCTAATTTTATTTGTTTGGATGTTCATACATGCATATTGATATTTTATAAGAAGTGTAATGGGGTAGGTGGTAGAGGTGCCGAGTAGGAAGACAGAAGATCGTGATTCGTGTCGCAATAGTAGTGCTCTTAAATTCTTTACTTATATATTTCCAAATTTTTTTTTATATTTAAAATTTGTTTTCATGTTTTTATTAAGTTAGTTTGAAAATAACGTTCTCATTGCTGCTAAGGCTTTTAAATACAAAACAGGCAGCACAAATACAAAACACTAATATAATTAAAAGAAAATTTGAGTGGCGTTCTCTACTACCACATGGTATTCTACTGTCGGGCACTCCCGGCTGAATGATATATTTTTTTATAATTTTAAAAATTGTCCTTAATTCTATATCGAATTAGCTAGAAAATTGCTTATTGTTGTTAAGACTTTCAAAAAATGTTCCGCAGTAGCACAAGTACAACACACAAAAATTCATCAGCGAATTTCACTGTCGGTCTTACCCAAATAAAAAATATATATTTATACCCTTGCAGAGTGTTTTACATTGTTATACGCTTGCAAAGGGTACTATAGTTTTGTCACGAAATTTGTTACGTTTTGAAGGAAGTTTCTCAGAACCCATAAAGTATATTTATTCTTGATCAGGCTGACGAGCTGAGATGTGCTTTCAACATTATAATATATGTACATATGTGCGCTAGTGCTGATGTACTATACATGCGCACTCATATGGTATCTTATTGCAATGGGGGTTAGATAATCTTAGGTATTAGAATCTTGATAATTTGAGTAAGTAAATCTTACAAGAAATTTGAAATAAATTTTAATAAAAACCAATTTCATTCCAACCTATAAAAATTGCAGGTTTTACGTATCATTCATAAAGCGAAATTTGGAATTATTAGATGGAAAACTGAGACAATATGCTCAATGGTGCTTTGATAATTGTAAATGTACAAAGGTGTCAACAAGATTACAATCACCGTCAAGTGTGGAGGTTGCTGTAAGTATCATTTAATATTATTTGACAATTTGATAAAAACGTTAACGTCAGTTAATCTATTGAAATGAGCCCGAAGATTTGCAAGCATAGCCGAACGCAATCGATTTCTCTCACAGACACGAGCCGACGCACAGTTGCGCCGTATACGAAATTGCGTTGCAAAAGTCCAAAACTTAATGTGCGCCTACGAAGTTTTGAATAAACACATCTAATAGGACATTCTTCGACGATTTTTAAAAATGTAACCCTTAAGTCTGTCCGATTTTTTTTTGTAGAAGATATAGATTTTCAAAGTTGACCGATTTTTGGTTTGCGCAACCACGCAATTTTTAGGTAATTTGGTGAACTTGCAGGTACAATATCCCAAAAAATAGGTAACGAATCGCCCTTTTTTTAGTTTCATATGATTGGTGTATTCGTATAAACATAAAAAGAAAAGTACAGATTACTTTGTGTTTCTACAGATAAAACGCTAATTAAAAACTGTCAATTTTTCACTATTTTTCGACTTTGATGGAAAATAAAAAAAATATACATTTGTTTGTATCTGCCAAATTTTAATATTATGTTCTTTTATTATTTCTTTACCAAATCCCAGTTGCCTCTACGTGCCGCTTCGGCTGTTATATGCAAAATAGTTAAACAAGTCATGATTCTCGAAATTGCATGGTGGGCATACTAGCCAATTCATATCACTGTGTGTCCGTAAAAACGCTTTACTATTTATATTGTCTTTAGATATATTATTTATAGTTTTTATTATGTAATGTTTTGACTAACAATTGTTTCATCTATGGGTTAAATTTCACTTTAAGTCTGTTTACCTAAGAGCCTCTGTCAAAGGCTGCTTCCAATAGTGTGGTATAGATACAGCTCATTGAAATTAGCAGATCTGCAAAGAAAAAAGAAAAAGAAAAAGCAAAGAAGTTGCACTAAGAGTGAACTGTCCCAAGTACGGATATGGAAACTTAAGTGACGGGAACAACACCTCGAGGAGATTTTTCGATGAGGCAGTAGCTCGAATCACGGGAATTGACAATGAAACCATTGAGAGATTCGGAATAGTTATAGTTCAGAGATGATTAGTCCTTTAGAAATACCTTCTAAACCGAATTGTGATGAATATTTTAAAGAAAATAAAAAAAATGCATTAAGCTACGGTGGAGCAAGCTCGACAGTAGGAGACCCTGTACTTTTGAGTGCAAAGCGATCACTACACTAAAAATTCCCATAGATGGCGCCACTACGGAGATATCAGTTGATTTTGTCCGTAACATTGTTGGTTAAATAACTTTATCATCCGGCGTTTATCATCCGGTTTCAATGAAATTTTCAGGATAGGTTATGACCATAGTCTGTATTTTACATACTAAAAATTAAGGCGCTAGCGTTAAAGGTGCTCTTGTAATTTGGCTTGGAAATTTTGTATTTAAATTTGCGGGTGCGGAGGAGGGCGGGGCAAAAATCTAAAGCAAACTCGTTCAATGCAAGACATAGATGTACCTAAATGCCAAATTTGGAGCCTCTAGTTCTTATAGTGTCTGGGATCTAGGAACTCAAAAAAGGGACAGACAGACGGACGGACAGACAGACAGACGGACAGACGGACATGGCTATATCGACTCGGCTGTTGATGCTGATCAAGAATATATACACTTTATGGGGTCTGACACGCCTCCTTCTGCCTGTTACGCACATTTTTTTTTGCACAAACGTAATAGACCCTTTTTTACTTTTTTAAAGTACAGGGTCTAATAAAATTAAAAAATCAATAAAAAAATTTTTTTTTTTGAATTTTTAATTTTTGGGTCATAATTTTTAAACATAAATACCATCAAATTAAACTTAAAAAAACAAATTTAAAAAAAATTTTTTTTTAGTTACTTTTTTTAATTTTTCCACATTTCCCGACTTCAGAGATTCATAAGTAAGCACCTAGAAGGACTGGCACGCATTTTTTTATAGGTAAAACAGTTACCTTTTAAATGCCGTTTAAATTATGTGAATATCTCATTTAGTTCAAAAGTTATTAATTTTGCAACGGAATAACTCAAACGGCGCCACTGTGCGACGCATACGGAATGCGAGGATCGCTGCTGTTGTGAGCGGAGTCTGAGTGGCATATCGACATATCACCGCTGTCATATCTCTATTCGGTATACTTTTCGTGCGGAACAATTTCTTTTTTCTGGCGGAGGTATGTCGTTCTGAAAACGTCATACCCTCGCGCGGAGGTATGTCGCTTTTAAAACGCCATATCTCCGCCGATTTAAGAACGACAAATCTATGTTAAGTCGTTTTCAAGCGACATATGTTATTCTAAGTTCGGCAGGGATATGTCGCTACCACGACCTTTTTATTTGTTTAATAAAGGGTATTTAGCTGACTCGAGGTCTACTTACAAAAGAGAATACACAAAAACACTTGTCAAGAGACAAGGAGCAAGCTTAGTACAATTTTTCCAACATATAATTTTTTTTTGTTACCAATAAATTGATTTTTCCACACTAATTTTATAAACTAAACAATTATCTATTATTCATATTAAAGATAAGATTTTTGGAACGAAAAAGTCAAGTCGCGCCACTGTGCAAACCGCCGCATACAAATGTTACTATTTTTCTTTAGACCCTGTAATCTAAACTAATTATTCATTCTTACTTTTAGGCTATGCGTCGTCTTGGTACAATTGTCTGTAGGTTCTTTTTTTTAGATTCTCGTACAAAAGCAATTGATGTTCACCCAACCGATACCGCCAGCGATGCAGTACAAAAACTTGCTGAAAAGCTTAATTTGGCATCAATTGAAGGCTGGGCCATTTTTCAGTCGCGTCCCGACGGAGAATATCATATCAAAGCCTTCGAATATTTATATGATGTCATATCTGCATGGGAAAGTAAGCAAACGTCGTCTATAAACTATAAAAGGCAATCAAATGGAGCTTCATATGGAGAAAATCGATTTGTGTTCAAAAAAAGACTGTTTAAGCCAACAAAAGAATTATCCCAGGATCCTGTGGAAGTTGGAATGCTGTATGCTCAAGCAGTGCACAGCGTAGTAAAGGTAATATTTTTATTCACTATGCGCTTAATTGTTCACTCAGCTAGGTGATTTGTCAATAGTAAAACATCAATCATTATACAGCTAATCGTTTTGGCCACCAGAGCCGTATTGCGATAAGCGCGATTGTCATATCTGCGAGCCTACACTCGTGGGACAATCATCCATTTCGCGCCTAGCAATTTATTTGAATTTAAATTAAATATATATTGCAAGCTAACTTTGGCAAGCCTTTGGATACTTTGGATTTCTTTGCAGTGAATCGATCGTTCCCATGCAGCTATACATAATTTGGTCAGAGTATAAACTTGTACAAAACACAATCTGTGACTATCGTCGAGATATTTATCTTAAAAATGCATTAAGCTACGGTGGAGCAAGCTCGACAGTAGGAGACCCTGTACTTTTTGAGTGCAAAGCGATCACTACAGATTGTTTTAGTTTCAAAAAATTCCCATAGATGGCGCCACTACGGAGATATCAGTTGATTTTGCCCGTAACATTGTTAGTTGAATAACTTCCGCGTTTTTCATCCGATTTGGATAAAATTTGCAGGATAGATTCAGAACATAGTCTGTATTATACATACTTAAAATGAAAGCGCCAGCGTCAAAGGTGCTCTTGTAATTCGACTTGGAAATTTTGTATTTTCATTTGCGGGGGCGGAGGGGGGCGTGGCAAAAATCTAAAACAAACTCGTTCAATGCAAGATATAGATGTACATACATGCCAAATTTGGTGTCTCTAGCTCTTATAGTCTCTGAGATCTAGTTACTCAAAAAAGGGACAGACGGACAGACAGACAGACGGACAGACGGACATGGCTATATCGACTCGGCTGTTGATGCTGATCAAGAATATATATACTTTATGGGGTCTGCCACGCCTCCTTCTGCCTGTTACGCACATTTGCACAAACGTAATAGACCCATTTGTACTTTTTTAAAGTACTGGGTCTAAAAAACCGACTAAATGTTGACCTGTACCAAGTTTCATCAAGATAGCTTAAGAGCTGAGCGATTTGTTTTCATAGGAACAGATGAATAAACGGACGGACGGACACGGCTTTATTGACTCAGATCGCCGCCTTGCTTAAGAATGTATGTATATCATTTATGGTGTCTCAATACTTAACAATTTCGTGATGAAAATATAGCGCTAGCCAAATTTGCCGCGCCAAAGTTTGGATACCCTTGCAGAGCTGATTTCGAAGTGATCGCTCCTATGATAGCTATATGATAAATTAGTCCGTTATACACCAAATTTGGTCTACTTGTTTGAAATCATACAATGTGTTAATATTTTAAAGATAACTTGAGAAGGAAAAAAGTTTTTAGCACTAAATGTTGATTTTAATGCGATCATTCCTATGGCAGCTATATGATATAGATGTCCGACTCAAACCAAATTTAGTAAGGATTTAAAAAAATGTATCTAACACACAATCTGAGGGTTTGGTTGAGATATTATGAGAACCAATGGAGGTGGCAATTAAGGCTGTAAAGACCATCGTAAAGGAGTCTGCGACGGACCATGAGAGATGGGTCAAAAAAAGGCCTACGCTTAACTTGCCAGCGACCAAAGCCAACAAGATCCGCATTAGTTGAACAATGTGACGTATCATGGCAATCTTGCAGCCGATACGATGCTTTCAGTGTGAAGAATATGGTCATATCTCAACAAGAATTACCTGAAAAGATAATAAGCACGAAGCCGCCGCAATGCTGCCTGTGCAGTACTTTGGGCGGTTTCAAATGCCCGTCGAGAGGTCTTGAACAAAATGACATGTTAAGGTTAATACAAATTAATAAGGTTTGAGCAGATACCTTGTGGTTAATACAAATTAACCTTAACCACAACGTATCTGCGCAAGCCTTATTGAAGCAAACTAACAGGAATCAACGCATCCACGATGGGTGGTCGACTTAATTGGCCGACTCCAGCAGAAAGCTTCTATATGGTCACGTGGCGTACGAAACAACGGGGCACGTTGGGAAATTAGCGATGTCTACACGGCAACTGACCATGTTGCTATAATATGCGTATTGCGTTCATATTGCAGGAACGCATCGCTTCTTGGTTAAAAGCCTACAGAACGGAGACACTGAACGCTGGCTGGAACGAGCGGATTGCTAATGCCAGACAGACTGCCTGCAGGCCAGGAGATATAATAATAAAAATAATTTAAATATAAAATTATATAATGAATAACATTTTTGTTTTTTTATCCTGTGGGTATTTTAAGTCTGTTCAAAAAAAATTATATATAACCGGCAGAAGGAGGCGTGGCAGACCCCATAAAGTGCATATAATTAACTGTTCAACAATTACATGTTAAATAAAAAAATATATCTTAATTTTATTTTTATGTACTTTATTTGTTAAAAGTTAACTTAAAACTAACTACAAGATTTTTGATCTGGGCACAGCAAACCTTCAAGCTTTGAGAAGTGATGTGTCTTCAATAAGCTTTTGGAAAGTGAAGCTTTGCAAAAGATCGTTAGTGTTTATGACGGATTTGTTATATTCTTATGGCAGATATGTCACTCCCCCATCCCTTAGATTTTAGCTTGTCCTCAAGCGTTTATGTTTGGATATAATTGTTGTATTGGGGTTTCAATGGTGATCACTTCTGCAACGGTTTCTAAATTGGTTCCTTTTTTTATTTCTTTGTTAATTATTTCGATTTTCTTGGTTGTTTTTGGTGTTAAGTATTTGGTTATAATATTGTTTGGTGTTGTTTTGCATTTCTTGTAGATATAAAATATGCAACTTATGGCTAATATAAAAAAAGTTATTATCAATATATTTTTATAAATTGTGTTGTTCTTATTATTAAACAAAATCATTTCTTTAAATTCTATGTGTGACATTGGCTCAATTTTAGTTACATTGTGTTCAGTGAATATTAGGTTTGTGTATTGTTGAATATTGTTTGATATTGAAACTTGTTTAAGTTCTGAATTACAATTAAATACCTTAATTATTTTATTATTTTCAATGTAAATTTCTTGGCTATTACAATTTTGATCAAGTTTTTCTCGTGTCAGATTCCATGTAATTAGTATGTTTGGTTTAACATATTGAATGTAATATTCTTTACGATATTTTTGGAAAGTGCAAGTTGGTGTCTAATGTTTTATAATATTGACAATACAATACAACAATACAATACAAAATATAACATAATTATTGTGTAAATAAAATTTGCCTGCAGTATTGTCACTGATAATTTGTCTATTATTGTCAGGGTATGGTGTGATTAAGAAAGTTAATTTTTCAATTGTGTTAGTGGGAATATGAGACATTAAGAATATCTCATTAGTGACTGTGTTATACCATGCAGAGGTTTTTATATCCATGAGATTTTTACAATGAATGTTTTTCAAGTTGGTCATGTTTAAGTAACTTAGGGTTGAAAATTCCCAGTCGTGTAAGTTGTGAACCCATTTCGATGTCTTCGATATACTCAGTGAAATGTTCAATTGCTGACTTGTATGGTATTTTACGCTAGCGTATTAATTTGCTGTTCAATTTGTTGTCTGTCGTCTTCGTCTAAAGTGCCAAACAGATTTTTGTGTGCTGAACCTACAAAATTGAATAGTCCTCCTTTTTTTTGTTTTGTCATGCGAATGCCGTTCATTTCTCTGTTTAATTTTTGAATTAAATAATTAATTTGTGGGACATTACTGAATTGTGAACTTTCATTTAACAGATTATTCAATTTTTCTTCGATTTGTGTAATATAAATTGTGAGACAATGGTTTATAAATGTTATGAGGATCTGTATTGTTCCTGATTCGAACAAAATAAATCCTTGGCTATTTTCGATTGGGTTAATTTCTATCATTCCTGCTGTTGTCAATGTAGTCATAATTGTCATCATGATTATTGTGAGTCCGATGAGTGGGAGGTGTCTGTTGCCTGTAAGTATATACTGTCATTAGATTTCTTTTTCTTTTGGAATTTACCTCTGTAGTGGACAATATTCTGTCTTTTGTTATTTTCGCTATAATGTTTGTCATCTAATTTTTATATTATGCCAGTTTTTCTAAACGGATTTTTGGATTTTGAACGTGTTATCGGTGCTTGTCTGAATTCTGTGTCAATCTCATAATCTTGTCTTTTTTCGTTCAGTTTGTTAATTTTGTTTTCCGTTATCAATTGGGTATTGTAAAAGGGTGTGCCTGCGTAAAGTAATATGTAAGCTGGTGTCTGTCCAGTTGTGTTATGTTTAGTTTTATGTTATATGTTATATGTTTCCATTCTAGTCTCTTTGTTTTCCCAATTATTATCTGTATTAATAATTAGAATTTTTTCATTAATTGTTTTATGGAGACGTTCTACATCCGCAATACCTGTTTTACTTGTGGTGATATTAAGTTTTATTTCTTCCGTGTTCAGCCAACATTTTAAGAAATTCCTCATAAATGCTGAGTCTTTATCTGCTTTGATTTTATACGGTTTTCCCATGTCGTAAAAAGTTCTAATAAGGGCACTTTTCGCTTCTAGTCAATCTCTACTATTTGTTTTTATAAGTGATGCAAATTTGGAATATACGTCTATGCATGATAAATATTGTTCAATATCAATAGCGTAAAAGTCTATAACATAAAGCTCTCTAGGGTTATTTATCTCCGGGGTTAATTCAAAAGTTAAATTCGTGGGTATGTGTTCTGTCTTTGCAAGATTGCAGGTTTGACAATCATTAATAATTTTTTGAATTAGTTTGTGGTAGTCTGGGAAGTAATGAGTTTCTTTGAAAAGTTGGATATTTTTTTTTCATACCTGGATGTAACAATTTAATATGTTGAGTGATGATTAACTCTTTGAATTCGGGGTAGGTTTTAATATCTTTTAATTTTATAATGCTATTTAGGATTTTTAAGTTACTGTGTGGGTTTATAATGTCTTGATATGCTTGTTGGAAAATTAAAAAGTCTTTGTCATTTTCGATGTAGATTACGCTTGTGTGATTTAGAAAATATTTCAAAAGGAGATCTTTTGCTTTTGAATCCGTGATTTCTGTGTATTTAATTTTTATTTTTGTTTTAGTGAAGTACTTTTCAATGTCTATTTGATCTATGGTATCTTTTACAAATTCAATTTGCCTCGCAAAATGATTTAAAGGTTTCTCGGTGATTTGAATGTTTTCTTCTAGTTTAACACGAGAGAGAGCATCTGCTACATAATTTAGTTTTCCTTCCAAGTATTTTATAATGTTCTATAATGTTTTTCAACTAAACAAGTGGTTTGTGATCGCTTAGAATATCAAAACGGATGAAAATATTTAGTTGCACAAACAATAGCTAGTAATTCTTTTTCAATTGTGCTAAAATTATGTTATACTCATCATTTTTGGTGTCGATTTTTAATCCTTTTTTCAGAAAGACCATCATGGGTTTTGCTATTTTAGCGAAATCCGGAATGAATTTTTTATAATAGCCACAAAGACCTAAAAAAGTTTTTATTTATTTTGAACTTTTTGGATATTTTTCAATTCCTTTTATTTTATCTTTATTCGGTCGTGTGCCTTCTGGACTTATAGTATGTCCTAAGAAATCAGATTGTTTCTTAAGAAATTCACATTTTTCATTTGAAGTTTTAAATTTGCCTCTTCCAGTTTCACAAAATCCTTTCTCAGTGAGTCTATGTGTTCATTAAGAGATATGGAAAATACAATGACGTCGCCTAAATATAGAAGGCAATGCTTGTTAATGAGGTCTTTCAGGATAAAGTTCATGCAACGTTGAAATGTTGCTGGGGCATTTTTTAGCCCGAAAGGCATACGACTATACTCGTAATGGCCATGTTTCGTTGAGAACGCTGTTTTAGGTATTGATTTAGGGTCCATTTTGATTTGATGGAAGCCTTTTGCTAAACCAATTGTGGTGAATTACTGGCATTTGGCAAGTTTTCCCGATACTTCGTCCATATTCGGAATTGGAAATTTGTTGTTTATAGTAATTTCCTTTAAATTACGATAATCGACCACCAATCTAAATTTCTCTTTACCTGAAGTATCTGGTTTCTTTGGTACGATGGGGAATTGCTTTTGCGTATGATCCCTTGTTTCAACATTTCGTCAATTTGGTTATTAACTTCGGTCTCGTATGCGAATGGGTAGGAGTATGGTCTTTTGTATACTGGGTTATCATGTGATGTTTTAATCTCGTGACGTATGACACTGGTGAATGTTAAATCTTCATTTTCGGAATATTGGATGTCGGCAAATTGTTTCAGAAGGTTTGTTAGTTTATTTTTCTCTTCTTCGTTCAGGTGGTCTAAGCGGTTTGTACGTTCTGAATTAAGGTCATTGTTCAATGCGTAAGAGACTTATTTTGTTAAGTTGTTTTCTTTTAAGGCTCCGTCAACATTTTTGAAGAACTTGATTCATTTAATTGTAGTTCCTTGTGAAAGAATTTTCTGCCATTAATTATTGTAATTTTTTCAGTATAATCTACTATGCCATTATTTACCATTAAAACTTTTCTACCAAAGAGGATATCGTAATAAAGTGAAAACTGATGTATATAAAATTGTTGGCTTTGCTGGAATAACCCATTGGCTGGCAGTTTAAAAAATTTATTTAGATGT
The DNA here is from genome assembly GCA_037043535.1 of Drosophila putrida. Lineage (NCBI taxonomy): Eukaryota > Metazoa > Arthropoda > Insecta > Diptera > Drosophilidae > Drosophila > Drosophila putrida. The sequence goes on from JBAMBI010000459.1 coordinate 460,345, forward strand.
GCATACCCTGTCATACTTCGGAAAATTATTTGTTTACTCTGGACTGGAAGATTAAAAAAATTTTGCGTCATCATGTTTATTGAAGATCCTGTGTCTACTATGCATCGGTATTTGTGATTGTTAAACAGAATTTCTATGTATTGGTGTGCTCCCAGGATACTTTTGGAAAATTTTCGGCTTGTTGATATTGCGGATCTAATTGCATCTCAGTCTCTGTATACTGTAATTGATCTTCGTGGTACTGTCCGTTTTGTTTATCGTATTGGTCAGCGTCTGCATCGTAATCTGATTCGTGTTGTCGATGACGCTCGTCAATTTGCATGCGTGACTGTCCGCTCCCTTCTTTAAAACGCTTAGTTGGCACTCTTTGCCGTTGTGGGGGCTGGCTATAGTTTCGGGTGTCATTCTGTAGGTCGCGATTTAAGTCTTCTCTGAATTCATTATACAATTGTCTATTCTGTTCGAATTGTTGTTGCCTAGTCTGTGGGACTTGTTGATAAGGTGTTTGGTTACTGTTTACATTCAAGTTTTGGGCCTGCGTGGGAAACCTGAATGGATTGAAGGGGTGACTGAATTGTTGTCTGGGATAAGTATTTTTGTTGTGATCGATGTTAGTTTTGTTGTTTTTACTTGGCTTTATAAAATTAACGCCTAACTTTGGACGATTATCAGGTTTCTTGTTCTTTCCAGAAATTGGGTCTTCGTATAAACCTTCTTGCTGACAAATTTGTCGTAAATTTTCTACTGTTGAAATATCATACCTTGCCAAGGTCATGAATAATCTATCTGGGAGTTTGCGTTGAATGGTATTTTTGATTGTGGTAGCCATTGCTTGAGTATAAACAATTAAATTATTTTGATCGCCTTCAAAGCTTAATTTGTTTATTATAATTGTACTCTTATATTCTAATTCTTCACAAAAAAGACGTAAGTTACCTATGTAAAGTGTAGAGTAGAGACGTTGTGGTAATTCTTCCAGAGGTGCTTGCGTCTTGAACTCTTTGATTAGGGCGCCTTTTAGAGTTGTCCATTCGTTGTGAATCCGAGCTGTGATACTTTTTCTGCATCTCTAACGATTTGTAATTCAATGGCTCCAAAAGTTACTGCCTTCTGTCGTTCGTCATTGGTATGGTAAAGATTCATCAAGTACTCAATTAGCTTGATGATTCGCTGAGGCTGCCTGGATCTCCAGAAAATTGAGGTACTTGGCGGATTTGTCGAAGTAATTGAGTTAGGTTTTCGTTTGTTAATGCCATGTTTATTGATATTTCTTATTTGATTAGGTTTTCGTTTTTAGTGCCATGTTTTTTGATATTTTTTTTGTTTTATTTAACGGAGTAAGGTAGCGGTCACACTCTTGAAGCGGGCTAATGTGCTTAGTTACATAATTTGGGTGGCGGTCACGCTTTATCTAGCGGGCCACTGATTATTGTTCACGTACTGCTCAGTATAATGAGACATGTATTAAGTGAACTGCACTGTGCACTTGTTGATTAATTAAAATTCACTGTAGTGGCGGTCACACTTTATCTAGTGGGCCACAAAATAGGTCTTTTAATTAATTTAAAGCACACAGGTTCTTATGCGGATATCGATTCGTTATATTAAATTGTAACTTTTACCGAATTACTATTTCTTGGCAATTCTTTTCGATATCCTACCGGCTGCGCCAATTAACTGTTCAACAATTAAATATCAAATAAAAAATATATTTTAATTTTGTTTTTATTTTTATGTACTTTATTTGTAAAAAGTCAACTTAAAACTAACTACAAGATTTTTGATCTGGGCACATCAAACCTTCAAAGCTCTACTGGCTGTCTGTTTACATTTGTTTACTTATTTGGATTCTGTTAGTTTACATTTGAGTTTTAAAGTTTACGTTTGAGTTCTTAATAATTTTGCATGTGTCTTTGATAAGCTTTGAGAAGTGATGTGTCTTTAATAAGCTTTTGGAAAGTGAAGCTTTGCAAAAGATCGTTAGTGTTGGTGACGGATTTGTTATATTCTTATGGCAGATATGTCACTATATATTCTTGAGCAGGCCAAAAGCATCTCAGAGATGGTAAGACCTAGGAACACCAAATTTGGTATGAAGACTTCTTAAACTTGCACGCAAATTTTGGATACCACGCCCCCTTCGCCCATTTTTTTGTTTAGTTCTTTCAAGTTATTAAGTGGTAAAGGTGCCAAGTAGGCAGACGGGAGGTCGTAGTTTGAATCCCAGTAATAGCGCGTTTTAATTTTTTAATTATTTTATTTTTTAAATTTTAGTTATACAATTAAAAATTTTTTTTTATGTCAGAAAAAAATTTGTGTGGCGTTCTCTAATACCACAGGGTATTCTACTGTTGGGATCTTTCAACTAAATGATAAATTTCAAGATTTCTTAGCCAATTAAAGATTGTGCGCTTTGTGCAGTTTTATACATCCTTACCAAAATTGGTTCAAGTCGGACAACTATACCATATAGTTGCCATAGTAGCAATCGTGATAAATTTTAATAATCGTGTTATTTTCCAAAATAATGTATTCGAATTTATATTTATCTTATTATACCCGGGGGTATATTAAGTTTGTTAAAAAAAAAGTATGTAACAGGCAGAAGAAGGCGTGGCAGACCCCATAAAGTATATATATTCTTGATCAGGGCGTGAAGCTGAGTCAATATAGCCATATCCGTCTGTCTGTCTGTCTGTCCGTCCGTGTGAACAACGAGATATTAGAGATGGTAAGACCTAGAAGCACTAAATTTGGTATGAAGACTTCCTATATTTGCACGCAGATTAAGTAAAGTAATGAAAATGATACCACTGGCAATTTACAAGTTAGAGATTTGACCTTCGGCACGAACAATACTTAAATAAATATGGATACATTGTTAAAAATTTTTAAAAAGTCGGAAGATATCCGCAATAATTTATTTCTTTAATTTAAAGTGTTGTTGTTGTGAGTTTTCGCCCTCTCTCTTTCAGGTTGAGTGGTAAACCTGCCAAGTAGGCAGACGGTAGATCGTGGTTCGAATCACAGTAAAAGCAGATTAAAATTCTTTAAATATTTCTTTTAATTTTTGTTATACATTTAAAAATTGTTTTTTATAGTTTTTATTTAGTTAGTTTGAAAATAACGTGCTCATTGTTGCTAAGACTTTTAAATACAAAACAGACAGCACAAATACGAAACACAAATATAATTAATAGAAAATTTGAGTGTCGTTTCCTACTACCCCAGGGTATTCTACTGTCGGGCTCTCCCGACTGAATGTTATATTTTTTCTTATATTTATAAACAAATAGTATTTAAAAAACGCATTAAGCTACGGTGGAGCAAGCTCAAAAAATTTCTATAGATTGCGCCATTATAAAGATATCAGTTGATTTTGTCCGTAACATTGATAGTTGAATAACTTCCGCGTTTATCATCCGATTTAAATGAAATTTGCAGAATAGGTTCGGACCATAGTCTGTATTATTCATACTAAAAATTGCGCTAGCGTCAAAGGTGCACTTGTTATTCGACTTGGTAGGAAGGGGGGCGTGGCAAAAATCTAAAACAAACTCGTTCAATACAATATATAGATGCACATACATGCCAATTTTGGTGTCTCTAGCTCTTATATTTTCTGAGATCTAGTTACTCAAAAAAGGGACACACAGACAGACAGAGGGACGGACGGACAGACGGACCTGGCTATATCGACTCGGCTGTTGATGCTGATCAAAAATATATATATTTTTTTTATGGGGTATGCCACGCCTCCTTCTGTCTGTAACGCACATTTGCACAAACGTAATAGACCCATTTGTACTTTTTTAAAGTACAGGGTCTAAAAAACACGGCGTTTGTTTATTTTATTATTACACATGCATCTGAAAATTCTTGCTAATTTTTACAACTTTATTACTTAAAAGTAGAACATTCACAGTGACATACAAAACAATCGTGATTTTGTGGGATCACAACTAAAACTTCAATTGAAAATAAAAAAGACGTTCGCAAAATACTAGAAAAAAAATTAAATCACTTTAATTAATTTTACAAGTATAATGTCACAAGCTAGTTGGACGATTAACATATTAATTTAAAGTAAATATACATATTCAACTTCAAAATTAATTTTAAATTATTTATTTTAGAACGTTCCAGAAAATTCTAACCCCTTTGAGTTGTGGCTTTGTTGTGAGTAAAATTTAACTGGGATTAGCTGCATTGCAAAAATGAACACGTGTTCATACTTTGGAGTGTACCGGTATGCTAATAAAAAGTTTTGACATTTTAGAGACAATATGTTTACATTTTGGTTAAACATGTGATAGATTTTTGGATCCAACAGAACGGTCAACATAATTCCAGTCCCACAGTCATCTCCCATCGAAATTGTAACGGCAGAAGAGGTTCTGTATTTAGCAAGAACAATAAAGCCGGGAAGGCCCCAGGACCAGACGGCATCCCGAATCGTGCTCTGAAACTAGCATTTCATTGCATCCAGCTGTTTTCGCGCCGATATTTAACGTGCGCCTGCAGGAACACATCTTCTCATCAATCTGAAGATTAAAACTCTGATGCTATTTCCGAAGCCAGCAACGCCCCCACCTTCTCTACACTGTTGGCAAAGTATTTGAGAAGCTGATCTGCTCCAGGTTGGAGACTACGATCAACAAATCAGGTGGCCTCTCACATAACACTGTGCAACAGCCAAAACTCCCCCCTGTCAAAAATCACATTTTATGATACATTTGGGCCCCTGATGCCTGAAATCGATTTTAAAAATTTCCTTAGTGTAGTAAGTGTCGCACGGCAATCCTATTTCTGGTACCCAAATGTTTTTACTATATTAGCTGTTAATAAAATCTCTGTTAAGTCAATGTTGTTGGGGGAAGACGTGGCGATTCATCGCTACCATGTGAATTAAAACAGATCGATATCCAAACAGGTTGTTAAACTAATTACGGATGAGACAAGGCGTTGTACCTTACAGCTTAATATACATATCACTTTCAACACAACGCTTGCTAAAATAGTTCATTGCATCGGAAATTTGATGTATGTGACAGTATATCCCTATCCAAGTTGGTTGGAATTGACCAATCCAATAATGTCCATAGATGACGCCATTACGATTATATCAGTTGAATTTGCCCGATACATTACTTCCGCGTTTATCATACAATTTCAATGAAATTTGCAGGATTGGTTCGGAGCACAGTGTGTATTATACATACCAAAAAATCAAGGCGCTATTATCAAAAGTGCTCTTGTATTTCGACTTCGAAATTTTGTATTTAAATTTTCGGGGGCGTGGCAAAAATCTAAAACAAACTCGTTCAATGCAAGATATAGATGTACCTACATGCCAAATTTGCTATATCGATTCGGCTGTTAATTCTGATCAAGAATATATATACTTTATGGAGTCTGCCACGACTCCTTTTTCCTGTTACGCACATTTGCACAAACGTATTTATACGTCTTTTAAAAAATTTAAAAAAAATATGTCTTGAAAACTACTGAATAGAACAATTTTTTAAGTTACTTTTTCATTTTGTACTTTTTTAAAGTACAGGGTCTAAAAAAAGATAAGGAATTAATTGTAATAAAATAGTTTCGGCAAAGCCCGAGATTCACACGATACCGCCTTATCGTTTACTTTTTGGTAAACTCCTTGGTTGCCTCAGGAAAATGGGTGTATCTTTTAAACTATTTCGATTTTAGAAAAGCCCTGTAGACACAATATTCTTAAATGTCTAAGCTAATAAAACATCAAGTAAAGAAAAGGGAGAAAAAAAATTTGCTGAACAAGAAGATCGCATTTTAATACCGACTGTGGTTGTAGAGAGCGTAACACAAATTTTCTTCAAATTATATTTGTGTTTTGAACTTGTGCTGTCTGTTTTATATTTAAAAGCCTGACCAACAATGACCATGTTATTTTCAAGCTTACTGAATAAAAACATTAAAAACAAATTTAAATGTATTAAACCAATTTAAAAAAATGAGCAAAGAATTTAGATGCGCTATTACTGGGATTCGAACCACGAACCCACTTCCTGTATAATATGAATATGCCAAAGCATATTTTTGACAAGAATAGTAATTTTTATACAAAGTTTGTTTAAAAATAAAATGGCAGAAGGAGGCATAACCGGCCCCAAAAAGTATATATATTCTTGATAAGAGCGAGTAGGAGTACCAAATTTGATATGAAAACTTCTTATACATGCACGCAGATCAAATTGTAGATGCCATGCTCCCTTCGCACACAAATCAAAGAATTAAAACTTGGCATGTGACATTGGGAGAAAATGCCGATTTACAGGCATAAATTCCTATTGTGAAGATACGGACTTGAAATTTTGCCTATAATTAAGAATGTTAATGTAGAGTTTCGGATATTGTAATTTTTGAAGTGAAAACTGATTATCAGTCGCCGGCACAAAATCTCTATTAATTGATATCCAGTGTCATGACTATGCAGTATTTCCTGCTTCGTTCTCGCCATCTGTTTTCTTCAATAGTTCTCTCCGCTATGTATGTGATCCGTCTAATGTTATTCTCTGTTGATCGGGCCTTGCGAAAACCAAACTGCCTAGGACAAGGATCGCCAGCCTGCCGTATCGATTCCTACAGTCTGTTACAGATTAATTAAAATCGTCAATTAGGCATACTGGCCTGTATGACGAGGGCATGCCGGCAGGTTTGTTTGGCTTTGGAACAAGAACCAGATTTTGAATCTTCCAACGGCTTGTAAAGATTCCCTGCCCGATGCAGGTTTTCTTTGGAGTAACTTCAGGTCCAGGCGCCTTGGAGTCTCGGACGCTTCGTCCAGACTTTTCAATGGGGCATCGTGAAAAAATCTGGACGCGGGCGAAGGGTTCTCCGTGAGTAGGGTCTGGGTACTTGAAAACAGGGCTTTCACAATGATGATCGCCCACTGCATGGGAGCTGTGGATTTTACTGTCTTAAACTTTTTTAATGATAGTTTGTAGGCAAATCCCTAAATGTCGATTTCAGCGTCGTCGCACAGCTCTAGAAAGCGTTCGTTCTTTCTACTCCTAATAGCATTCTTAAGAGACCGCCGCCTCGTGAAGTATTCCAGTCTTCTCTGTTCCAGCTCCGGTCTTCCACGGGAATGCTGAAAATGTAGTAGACGCCTTGCAGCTATGCATTTTCGTCTTTCTTCGGAATTTTCATCTGTCCACCTGGACTTTGGTGACCTTTGATAGAAATTATATCCTGCTTGGGGAGCAGAAAATCGATTTTTAGAACTGTTTCTTGATATTAGCCTTTCTACTCAGTGCATTTCCAATATCCAAAGGCCTTTGCATAGGATGCGAAGCGCTATTTTCTGGAGGTGTGTTGGAGCCAGTTTTGAGTTTGGTATTCGATTCAGCCGGTTTGGTGTTAGGCTGGGAGAGTCCTATTCTGGTGTCTTGCAGGGATTTTGGATTCTAGAGTGGCTGGTCCACGCTTTACTGGAGGTTACGTTTGGAATAACGCATCGCAAGTATTGCTGCAGATGTTGATCGCTATTTTTTTTGGAGGCGATGTTTGCGTAGCCATATCGCTTGCCACTCAGCTTGAAGTTCTTTCATACGAACAAAAGAGTCTCTGTTCGCTTGAGTAATACTGCGAGCCACATTTTGTCTAAAGACCAAATTAACAATGAGCCCTCCTAGTTCCTTCGAGACATCGCTGAGACTCCTCTGGGTTTTGGGATTATTTGGAACGTTTTTTTGGTTCCAGAATGTCCACAGGTATCATTCCGGCTAGTATCAGGGCTTCGTCATACGACACAGACCTGAGCCCCGATGTTACTTGAAGAGCACTGAGTCTATAGGGTGCTGCAAGTTTCCTCCACAGACTCATGGTACCGTATAAGGCCTTAGCCCATAGTGCTTCGAAGAGAAGGATGGACGCAACTTCTATTGCCAGGATCAGCCGCCTTCCGACCTTCGGACCACCGATGTGCGGCAGACGGTTATCCAACAATATGCCTAGACTTAATGGATTCGGATAAATTGACTTTCGTCGACGTTCATAAAGTGTCTTTTTTCTTGTTGAATAGTTGCTATAAAATGACTCCATGCTTAATAAAGTTTCTATTGCTTTAAGTATATGACCTTTTTCAGTTGTCAGCCGTCAGGAGGTGCAAGCGCTAAAGGTGTTCAAGAAGGTTTGTCTTATTTGCTGCCATTCAACATTTAACATTTACCACAATAATTACATATCCCATGAGTGTTGTTACTGCTTTTCTTAAAGTGGTCCCCCACAACTAAGCGCTCCTTCTTTCTCTTTGGTGCTGACTCCTCTTTTTCTTTGTCTCGCTCCGTTCCTAAAACACCTAAATAAAGTATGTTATTACCGTCTTAACAATATTTCTTAAATAAACTACCCATAAATTAACGAGTATCAATATAATAAGAAATTTTGCGTGCCACAGCCATTTGGTGCGGCAATAATTTCGCGCCAAATAGAATAATGCATACATGAAGTTAGCTTGGGATATTATTTACATCATAGCTTAGTTTTACGGTTAATCTCCATTCTGTCTTCATCCTCCACAACTTTTACCAACACAACCAACCACAAACCCTAAAATTTATCAATATTTCATTAATAATATGGAAAATAAATAAAATGTATTTTACTTACTTAACGCCTGTTGCCACAAAGTTTGCAGAGTTGTATGTAAAAACATTGATAGTGGTCTATCAAACATCGATAGTTCCGATGCTTTTCAAACATCGATAGCATCGATGTTTTATTCGATGTTTCTGCACCTCTAATAAGCACTGCCTCCGTTAAATGGTCAGTGAGGTCGAGACCAGATTCGTCTATCCACAGAGCGATAACTCGAACTGCTGCATTGGCGGCTGCCGCAGTTGGAGTCTGAGCACATCGTCGTACATAATATTACACAGAAAGAGGCCACGCACCGCGCCTTAGGGAACACCGGCTGTAACCCTGTAGCGCTCTGGTCTCTTTGCTTAATTTATGGGTTACGGAATTCTTACTGGAAAGCGAACATTGCGCTGTTCTTTTTCGGGCATATCCGCCCGGATCGTGACAGCTCTTCAGCGGGCTTGTTCCCCTTTGGCAGGAGCAGGAGCATGAGCCGTTGCAGTTTCCATTGCTTCGGGAACGCTCCTTCTTGGAAGCAGTTGTTAAATATGTCAACAAATACCGGTCCGGTCTAATGGCTACTGCGAGTTTTAGGGCTTTGTTTGGTATGACGTTTTTTCCAGGTTTTTTCTTGTCGCCGAAATGATTTCTTGCCGCTGTGAACTCGGCGATGGAAATGGGCTGTCATGGTGGGATCCGACTCATAAAGAGAAGCAAATTCGGCGAGTTCTCATACCTACTCTTTTTGGTGACGACCTCGGCTTCATCCAGGGCATAGAAGAGCCGCATGCCGCATTCAAGATCTTTGAAAGCTGCTGCGTCATATCATTCACCGATCTTGCCGTAAGGCTCCAGACAAACTTAGGGCATACGAGAAGGTGTCCACGTCCAATGACCTGTCCTGCCATTTTGGCCCTGCTGTGTTTCGCCATCCTCCTACAAGCTCAAAATAGATCGCTTAGTGATCACTATGGGTGCACTCATCGCTGATTCTCCACCTCACTTTCCTACACAGCGAGCTGCTAAGAAAAGTGGATCTATGATGGAACCACGATCATCCTTCCAGTACGTCAGCTGTCTTCCGTCGATTAGAAATGCTCCAGCAGCGCCTTTCTTTTGGTTAATTTTCTTGCGGCCCCATTCCACAGCCCATGCTTTTAAATCTCCCGCTATTACTAAAGGAGTTCTGCCACGCTAGTTGTCCGTAATGTCTGACAGCAGTTTTTCAAAACGGACTAGCTTCGAGTTCGGCGAGGCCTAGCTGTTGAAGATGGTCACCCCTCTAAGCTTCGCTCTGACAAAGCCATTGTTTGACACGTTAACCTCTTTGGAATGAGTGGTAACTGCCCATATGCTGCCTTTCTACACCTACTGGATGACCATCCGCTTCCTGAAATCGGCTTATATGGCTCGCATATCAGGACGACATTTAGATTTCTCTCACATCTTGCATTAGGAGGGAGTGTGCAGCCTCGCAATCGTTAAGATTCAGGTCGGGCACCTCATGCTGAGCATTTGGCGAGCGCGCTCGTAACCGGGGGCATCTTCCACTGCCGGCAATGTGATTCCAGTCTGTTCCGACTCAACTATCTTGCGGAACTTATCAGTAATGCCACCGTCTTGTGTTCCTCTTGCTTTAATCTGGACCTTTGTAGCCATTCTTGAACCATACTGGTGGCCTGGTTGGTTATGGTCTCCGCCTCATGTATGTGCTTGGCCATGATTACAATAGCAACATCGTCAGCGAAGCCTACGATCGTCGCTCCAGCTGAGAAACTTAACCTCAGAGTACATTACGTTACACAGTTTTAGTCCCAGGGCCGAGTGCTGTGACACGCCGCCTATTACGAGGTACTCCTTTCCTGCATCGTCGGTATGGTATTTTAGCTTCTTCGAGGTGAAATAGCTTCCTATTATTCGGGATTTGTTTGGGGTTTGTTTACTGCCATTAGCTCCTTAAAGATATTATCCCATCTCGCGAAGTATAATGCGTTCCCGACAACCAGGCAGTATTTCTTCGTGCCCAGAGCTATTTACTGCCTTCGACTGCATTCTGGGCTATCTTAACGTTCATTCCAATGTGTTCTCCGGTCTTGGAACTTTCCCCAGTTCTATTGCTCTGGCAATCGTGAATTTCCGCCCTGGACACCGACCTTGGTGGGTCCGTAACGTTAGAAAATTTTTTGTGTTCCAAGAGACTTGTATGCTGATGGAACAGGTCATTGACAGTCTGAGGTTTTAACGCGATTAGCTTCTTCATTACGAGACGATACGCTAGACCCAAGGGATCCGAGTCAGTGGTCTCGCATATTTCCTGAAACGTGCGTAGTTTGCTATAGCGGATCAGTTTCTTCAGCGTATTTTTCTTTTTCTTGAAAACTGATATTTGCTCTCCGGTATATCCTCCTCCCATAGAAGCAATCTTACCATGCTTTGCGATCGCGCCATTCCACCAGTAATAAATGTGGCTTCTTTACTTATCTCCACTATGATGGCCCGGTGATCGCTGCAGGTAAAGTCCTCCTTGAAGCTCCGAGGTCCTGCCGTTTTCACTCTGCCCTATTTTCTTACCGACTTTCTTCCATTCGTCGTGGCATCTGGGGATGATATGTCGGAACCGGCCGGATCGGATCACCATATCATATAGCTGCCATAGGAACGATCGATTCGGAATCAACTTTTACTATGAAAAACCATTTTGTTGTTTAAGATATGTTAACTAAACTTACACATTGTGTGTTTGACACAGTTTTATGCATCCTGACCAAATTTGGTTCAAATCGGACAACTATATCATATAGCTACCTTAGGAACGATCGGCTCGAAATCAAGATCTAACAAATTTTGTAAAAAATGGACGGCTTTTGCAGAGCTCTGCAAGGGTATGCAAACTTTGGCGCGCCATATTTTCTTTGGCCCACTAAACACAAAAATAGAACCTAAACACTTTTTCTTGGAAGCGTTTTCGAAATAGTAAAAGTTAAGTAAAATTTCATTTTTCGGCTGTGTTGGGTTTTTTTGGTAAAGGTTAATTATGCGGACTAAGTCTCCAAAATTAATTAATTAATTAATTTTTTCCGAATAGACTCCGATTTATGATGAATTTAGGTAAAAAAATTATGATTCGATCTCTTCTAGTTTTTTTAAATTAATTTTAAAGTTTAAAATTTTTCAGGCGTAAACGGCTTGCGCAGGGCATTTGCTGTGTTGTTGTTGTTGGTTTTTGCTGTTGTGTTTGTTGGATATTTGGTTGTTGTTGTTATTATTATTGTTGTTGCTGTTATTATTGTTGTTATAGTTTTAGTTGTTGTTTCTAGACCCTGTACTTTAAAAAAGTACAAATGGGTCTATTACGTTTGTGCATAAAAAAATGTGCGTAACAGGTCGAAGGAGGCGTGGCAGACCCCATAAAGTATATATATTCTTGATCAGCGTTCCCATGGGGCAGACCCCATAAAGTTTATATATTCTTGATCAGCGTCAACAGCCGAGTCGATATAGCCATGTCCGTCTGTCTGTCTGTCTGTCTGTCTGTCTGTCTGTCTGTCCGTCTGTTACTTTTTGTGTCACCTAGATCTCAGAGACTATAAGAGCTAGAGACACCAAATTTGGCATTTAGGTTCATCTATATCTCAAGTTAAACAAGTTTATTTTAGATTTTTGCCACGCCCCCTCCGCCCCCGCAAATTAAAATACAAAATTTACAAGTCGAACTACAAGAGCACCTTTGATTTTAAGTATGTATAATACAGACTTTTGTCTGAACCTATCCTGCAAATTTTATCCAAATCGGATAATAAACGCGGAAGTTATTCAACTAACAATGTTACGGGCAAAATCAACTGATATCTGCGTCGTGACGCCATCTATGGGAATTTTTTGAAACCGAAACAATCTGTAGTGATCGCTTTGCACTCAAAAAGTACAGGGGGTCCTACTGTCGAGCTTGCTCCACCGTAGCTTAATGCATTTTTTCTTCAGACTTTGTTCTTTTTATTTTATTATTTTTGCTTGGAATTGTGCTGTAGGTTTCAAGAATCGGGTCAGATAACATATAAATTTTGAGCCAAAGCGTGTTTTCGTGATTGTGATGCCTATTAATCTATTAATTACTATATATATATTTTTTTCTTTTCAGTGTGATGATTTTCCTGTCAGTGAAAAGGTTGCTCTCCAACTCGCTGGCCTCCAAGCTCAAGTAGCATTAGGAGATCCTTCTACACAGCCTAAACCTGAATATTATTGTGACATCAATTGCTTTTTACCAAGCCGAATATCTAAGACAAGAGAACAACAATTTTGGATACCGATTCTTGCTCAGGCACATCGGCAATATGGATCATCGAGGAATGAAATGACTGCTAAAGTTCTTTACTTAAGTTGTGTCATGCAATATCCTCTTTACGGAACGACAATGTTTAATGTTATTTACAAAGGCTATTGGAATTTTGGAAATAATATTATTATGGGAATTAATTGTGATGGAATTCTGTTTATTCAACCCGAAGATAAATTTATTATATATCAATTTAAGTTCACAGATATAGAATCAATTATGATACATCCAAGTGATAGTTTTATTACTCTATCAATTAATCGAAGTTCCCATCCAATGCCTAAGCCATTAAAAGATAAAAGCTTTTTGTTGGATTTACAGAAATGTTTTGTCTTTGAAACTGTACAAAAAAATGAAATCGGCTCCTTAATTATATCCTATTATCCTTTGCTGTCAAATTGGATATTAAACAACTTTGATTGTTCGAAAAGAGGAAAAGGTATTACTTGTGAGGACAGAACGAGGTTAAATCAAAATGTTATTATATGTCGAAGACAATTAATAGACCTTTGCGTAGTTCAAAAACCCCAAGAATCGGGAGGATTCCTAAGAAACACTTTAAGACGTTTATCGAAGCATCGAATTGATAAATTGAGAACAGAACAAAGGAGTAGTCACCAAGATCACGGAGAAACATACAAAGGATTTTCACATTCGTTTTGGGCATTTAGTAAGCAACAAATAGCCTCATGTCTGGGCTCACTTTCTGATCAAGATGAAGCAATAATGATACAAATTTTTGACTCGATTCTTCAATTTTCTGGCCTTGGAACGTCTGGTAAGTTTTTTATACCCTGAGGGGGTATATTAAGTTTGTTAAAAAAAAAAAGTATGTAACAGGCAGAAGGAGGCGTGGCAGACCCCATAAAGTATATATATTATTGATAAGGGCGAGAAGCTGAGTCGATATAGCCATGTCCGTCTGTCCGTCGGTCCGTCGGTCCGTCTGTCTGTGTAAGTAACAAGATCTCAGAGATGGTAAGACCTAGGAACACCAAATTTGGTATGACGACTTCTTATACTTGCACGCAGATCAAGTTTATTTAAAATTTTGGAAACCACGCCCCCTTCGATTACAAAGTGAAAAAAAAGTATAGCACTGGCAATTAACAAGCTAGAGATTTGAGCTTCGGCAGGAACAATACTTGTACTGAAATGAATGCATCGTGAAAATTTGATCAAGATCAGATAATAAACACGGAAGATATCCGCAATTATTTAATTCTTTATTTTAATGTGTTGTTGTTGCTGTGAATTTACGCTCTCTCTTATGTCCTCATTCGTTGAAGCATTTACATATACATATGCATGAAAGCGCGCGCTGTGTTACTAGTTATTAGAAAATTTGAGTGGCGCCCTCTACTACCTCAGGGTATTCTACTGTCGGGCTCTCCCGACTGAATGATATATTTTTAGACCCAGTACTTTAAAAAATACAAATGGGTCTATTACGTTTGTGCAAAAAAATGTGCGTAACAGGCAGAAGAAGGCGTGGCAGACCCCATAAAGTATATATATTCTTGATCAGCATCAACAGCCGAGTCGATATAGCCATGCCCGTCTGTCTGTCCGTCTGTCTGTCCCTTTTTTGAGTTCCTTGATCTCAGAGACTATAAGAGCTAGAGATACCAAATTTGGCATGTATGTACATCTATATCTTGCATTGAACGAGTTTGTTTTAGATTTTTGCCACGCCCACCTCCGCCCCCACAATTGAAATAATGCTAGCGCCTTAATTTTTAGTACGTATAATACAGACTATGGTCTAAACCTATCCTGCAAATTTCATCCAAATCGGATGATAAACGCGTAAGTTATTCAACTAACAAAGTTACGGACAAAATCAACTGAGTGGCGCCATCTATGTGATTTTTTTGAAACTGAAACAGTTTGTAGTAATCGCTTTGCACTCAAAAGTACAGGGTCTCCTACTGTCGAGCTTGCTCCACCGTAACTTAATGCATTTTTATTTATTTATATAGCTGTCATATCAACAATCAGATGTAAGTTAATTTTTTGTAAGAAGGCTTTGTTGTTTTTTGAGCTATTTCAACCAAACTCACATATTGTGTATTTCTTACTCACTATCACGTCTTTAGAAAATTTTGTCAGGATAGGCTGACAATATCAAATAGCTGACATTGGAACAATCAGATTCAAATAAAACATTTCTATAAAAATCTTTGTTGTTTTTTGAGCTATCTCAACCAAACTCACAGATTATTATTTTTTACTTCTGAGAACGGATGAATATATCATATAGATGCCATAGGAACAGTGGATCTTCGTGCTATATTAAATAATCAGAAGCAGATGGTGAGTGGGATGCGATTTATTGTTTCACGATTACTCGTTCTTGCTACTATAATAAACAATAAAAAAGCAGCGGGGGAGACGATGCAGTGCCTGCAAAACATTTAGCATGAGTGGTACAATCTCTTTCTCTCTCTCTCTTTCTTACCTTCGCTTTCGGTAATCTTACATACTACGCATTGAAAAAGAAAAGACTCTTATAAGCCTTAAGTGAAGTCACATTTATAGCGAGTTTGTTTTAGATTTTTGCAACGCCCCCTTCGCCCCCAAAAACCGATATACAAAACTTTGAAGTTGAATTACAAGAGCACTTTTAATGCCAGCTAATTTTATTCGAATCGGATGATAAATGCGGAAGTTATTCAACTCACAACGTTACGGGCAAAAGGAAGAAGCAGAGACGCTAGTGACCTCTCTTCTTATCAACTGATATCTTTGGATTGCCGACATTTTTTTAAATTTGTTGAAATTAAAACAATTTATAGTGAAGGCTATGCACTAAAAAGGTACAGGGTCTCCTGCTGTCGATCTTGCTCCACCGTAGCTAACTGAATTTTTTTAATGCATTCGATTTTGTATTCCCTGTAAACGTTTGTTACAGGCAGAAGGAGGCGTAGGAGATCCCATAAAGTATTCATTTTCTTGATCAGCATCAGGAGCCGAGTCGATAAATCCATGTTCTGCTGTCTGTGTAAATAAAGATAATAAGACCTAAGAACACTAAATTTGGTGTGAAGACTTTCTATATTTACACGAAATACACACCCCCTTCGACCAAAAATGGGAAAATAAACGGTATACCTATAACAAGTTTTTAGATACAGATTTGAGATTTGGCACGTGTTATGGTTAAAAGATTCCGGTCCGATCAGTAATTTCAAAATTTCGATGAGTGATCTCCTCCCCTCAAATGCAAAAAAACATAATTTAACTTGCATCCGATCGCTCCTACTTCAGCTTTACCATGATATACTCATTGACATTGCTCCACAAACAACCAAACTCTTCATTCCAAAGTCATCCGATCTTAACCAAATTTTCTTAAAATGTAGCAATAGTAAGAAATTTATAATCTGTGAGTTTGGCTAAGATAGCGTAAAAAATATATCATTCAGTCGAGAGATCTCGACAGTAGAATACCCTGAGGTAGTAGACAACGCCGCTCAGATTTTATATTAATTATATTTGTGTTTCGTATTTGTGCTGTCTGTTTTGTATTTAAAAGTCAAAGCAACAATGAGCACGTGTTTTCAAAATAGCTAAATAAAAACATAAAAAACAATTCTAAACGTATAACAAACAATAATAAAAAAAAAAAAATTAAAGAATTTAAGCATTTACTGGGATTCAAACCCAGGTCTCCTGTTTGACTACGTGGCAGCTCTATCACTTAATAACTTGAAAGAGAGAAAGAGAGAGGGCGAAAACTCACAACAACAACACATTAAACTAAAGAATTAAATAACTGCGGATGTCTTCCGTGTTTATTAGCCGATCTTGATCAAATTTCACAATGCATGCTTTCTCATTCAAGTATTGCTTGTGCCAAAGCTCAAGTCTCTAGCTTGATAATTACCAGAGTTAGGCATTGTGGGCGAAGGGGCGTGGCATCCAAAATTTGAAATAAACTTGATCTTCGTGCATGTATAAGAAGTCTTCAGACCAAATTTGGTGCTTCTAGGTCTTCCCTTCTCTGAGATCTTGTTGTCCATACGGAATGACAGACAGACGGACATGGCTATATCGACTCAGCTTGTCGCCCTTATCAATAATATATATACTTTATGGAGTCTGCCACGCCTCCTTCTGCCTGTTACATACTTTTTTAACAAACTTAATATACCCCCTCAGGGTGTAAAAACAACAAAGCTCTTCATACAAAATATTAATTTGTATCCGATTTTTCCTATGATAAGATATATTCGTCCGATCTTGACCAAATTTTCCTAGAATGTCACAAACAGTAAAAAAAAAACATAATCTGTGAGTTGAGATAACGCAAAGAAAGGATCAAAGCTCGTTACATTTAACGTTAATTTGCTCATGATTGTTAGGTTAGAAGGCCGCTGGTATGCGAATACCAGGATACTTGGGCCATTATGTAGGTCCGTTGTGACAAGCCATGTGGGGGCGAACCACCAGAGCACTCGGCATCCCCAAGCTTTCTCATTTCAAGCCTACCTGATCGGAGGCTGGGATCCATTCCGTGGATTTAATGAACCCGGCTACTTTCCTAGAAAGTATCTCTGATAGGTCTGCGATGCAATTAATGAACGGAGCCGCAAGGTAACGATGTTTACGTAGACTGTGGCAGATTAATCTGTCACTGTCGCTGTCTTTTCCTCCTTTTCATTTTCGCAGGTCCACCAGAAGTCCTGCGGGGGTACCCCCACCCTAATTGTGTGACTCCCAAATAACCAGTGTCCTATGAGTGCTCGGGTAACTGCAATGCAGTAAGCTCGATTTAGTTTATAGAGGTTCGCAGATCGTTTGTCTGAACATGGGGGCCACGTCATTAGGGAGATTCTACAATGAGCTCTTAATACCCATATTATATCGGCTATACGCTCGAACAGTTCGTGAATAGTCTCCAAGTGGCAAAAGGCATGGCAACATGCGCTCTCTCCTGTAAAAGAGGGTCAGTAGGGCCTTGTCTTGCGAGCTCTTCAGCAGCACAATTACCCTCGATGTTCCTATTTTCGGGAATCCAGATGAGGTATATATCGTACTGCTTCGATATCTCATATAGAGATTTGCGACAGCCGTTTACTGTGTTGGAGATTAGTGAGACAGCCCCACGAATTTCAGAGCCGCCTGGCTGTCCGAATAGATTCATATTTTCCTTCTCTATGGAAAATGCCCCTTTATCAGGATAAGAGTCTTCTTAATTGAAGTTACTTCCGCCTGGAAAAGACTGCAATGACCGGGGAGTCTAAAGAAGTAGTTGAGATTAAGCTCACTACAGTGGACACCACCACCTTTACAGCCGTCTGTACGAGAGCCGTCGGTCAAGATTCTTAGAGTCGATTGAGGTCCTGGAGCATCTCCTCATTTAAGCCCTATTGTTTTTCTGCATATACTTATACAGGGCTACGGTGGCTTTCCGAATACGCTCTTCTATGAACGCTTTCTTGCTTAATTTCCTATCAAGGATTAAATACTTCACGTGTTCGCTTAATTTGAGTATCTCTCCACATAGTAAGGGGCTTGTACTTGTTAGTAAACAGAGCTAGCTCTGTCTTGGATGGATTTACTATTAGGCCAAGAGTAGGGTGCGAAGGGTATTTCTCATCCGATCGCACAGAGTTTGCGGGAGTTTACATGGAAATATTATGGCCACATCATCTGTATACGCAATCTCCTGGCAACCACCCCCCTTTATGGTGCAAAGCAGCTCCTTTACTGCAACGTTTCACTCTGTGGAGTGCCTCTAGTGATAAATCTGGTTAAGTTGAATAAGCCTAGTGAGGCTTCCACAATTTTACACCTAAGTAGGTGTTCGATAAGCCTCACTCGCATGGAGTCCACACCCAGAGCTTTCAGCGCTGCAGTGATTGCACATGGGAAGATGTTGTTGAAAGCGCCCTCGATGTCAAGGAAGGCTATAAGTGCGTATTCTTTATGATGGAGAGATTTCTCCACTAGAGATGAAATGGCATTTAGCGTTGTTTCCGTAGAAAGGAGATGTTGTTTACGCTAAGCTGCTCAAGTGTTGAGGTTAAAGTGTCAGAGGGAGAAAGGGCGTTCCTTGGCTTTATGGTGATTCCCATACTAGACGATGTCCAAGAGTTATGTATTTTCCTTAAGTACCCTAAAGAGGGTATAGTCTATGAGAGTACCTTTCTTAGGCGGGTGGCCTCCGAGGTACTCTTTATATCGCTACAGTACTTGCGCCATCAGGACCGTTTGGTTCTCCTAAGTTCTTTATTATATAGCACCTATTTGACATTGTAATTGAGCCCAGCCTTGTCAGTGACCACGGCATCCATCCCTACACGCCCAGTTTTTGTCAAAGTTTTGACACCGCTAGGAACTGGATTGGCCGTTGTGATTGAGGGATTGTCTTGTCCCGTCCGACATCTTTCTCAAGGAGTGCCGGTCTCCTTGAAGAATTTAGCTTAATTCATTTTTGGACCCACAATTAGGCGAAAAGGAGATGGTCAGCCATGTCATAGACCGCAGTCACGTGGTGAGCCTAATTAAAGCTAAAGGTCAGTCGGTCTCCAATCGATCGAGCACCCCCTCGACCATGCATCCGAATATGCTTGACATATGCAGTTCCGCCGTGGATTGGGTGACTTATTTAAAGAGCTTTCTACTCTTAGCTCGACTACGCGCAACTACCATTAGCCAGCATCACCTTGACTTGGTTCAAGCCGCCCCCACGAGAGTATAGTTGCATATCAGTTACATAAAGTTTACAGAAGGACCAGGGGACCTGTTAATCCCCTGTATACTCGACGGCTGACGACCCATCTGATTGTTTCTTTTGACCAAACTTTCTCAGGATATTAAGTATAGTACGAAATGCATAATCTGTGGGTCTGGTTTCGAAAGGTCCAAAAACAAACAATTTTTAATTCTGATCACCTTTGACCTTTGACCCTCCCATTTGAGCACCTTCCCTTTAAAATATCGCAAAACGCAGCCTTAATTCTCGTCAGTTAACCAGTCAGTCAGTCAATGAGGACAAAAAGTTTTATATAGATTTTTTTATATTTAAATCATATACATATAGTACTCATATCTATTCGTTTTAATTCATTTACAGGAGAATCAATAAACAGAGCGGAAGATGAACATATTCGAATTGTTCAATCTATATTGGATAAATGTATGAGAAAGGACTCTCTACTTAATGAGCTTTACCTTCAACTCATTAAACAAACAACAGATCATCCCGATGCTAACTCAAGAGTAAATCTTAGACATTGGGCTTTGTTATCTGTTGCATGTAGTGTTATTCTACCATCCACAAAATCAATTCGAAAATATCTGATAGCTCATTTAAAACGATGCTCTAGTGATTTTGTATCAGAAGAAGGAAAATATGCTAGATTTGCTGAAAAGGTACGTAATTATACATACTGTAACACCAGCTTACAGCCATTTTTGTGCAGAGTCAAAAGTATTTTTCCCCTATAGTCTTTGACCGCCTAAGCATGAAAATGTTTTGTTGAAAACAATAACCCCGTTTACCATTTATACTCGAAAAAGATGAGTCACCTATGAAAAAGTTTAAATAAAAAATTTACAATGTCCTTTTTAGACTTTCTCAGCAATTCTTTGGTGTATTTCTTATTGTACTCTGACCATGTTTGCATCCAACGTGAGTTTTCCATCTCTCGCTAGCTATGGTGAAATGAATTTTGCGAATTTCATGTTTGATACAGTTTTCCATCTCTCGCTAGCTATGGTGACATGAATTTTGCGAATTTCATGTTTGATACAGTTAGGGGGCAGTCGCACCTAATTCTGGTGTTGTTTTCATTTAAATTGGGCCCCCTTTTCCGCGATATGTTTACTGCCTTTTACATTAATAGTCCGAGGCTCCCTCCAGTTGAGAGACTTTTTCAGCTCAAATCCAAAACTAGTGGAGAAGTCAATGACATTGTTCCCAGGTCACCGCTTACAAATGACGGCTTTGCGACCGTCTCAAAGATTCGAAAATAAGAGGTTACTGGTAGCCAATCAGCTCGAAAATTTGGTCGGCCTTTCCTCCATTTCCCAAGAATGTGGTGCAAGGCTTGCAGAGCACAGCTCAAGGGTGCCTCAATGCACTGAAATTGGCGAATGTGCAAACAGAAAGAATTAGGATTGTATTCTGGTATACATGTGTTCGCTAAAATTGCCAAAACTGACGCTGTCTCTCAGAAGCTCCAACATGGGATGAGTTAAATTCGTTCCTTCTCGAACGATATCGCACCTAAGAGGCAATCGCAGCTATCAAAGCTAATTCCACTGCTCAATCACGAGCAAAGCTAGATGGAAAGGAATCCACCGCGTAAAAGGTAAAGTCTTTCGAGAGTAGGGTTAGTTACGCTTAAAGAACGTGCAAAGGTCGCCACAATACTTTACTCCATCATGTCAGCTCATCGCAATTAAACTCTGGTGCAGCCCCCTCAAGCTCTAATACTCCAAATATACAGTCCTCTTCATCCAGCATTCCAAAGCTTAAAACTACCTGGCTGCAAGTGTTCATGGCGTCCTTAGAAGTACGGCCATGGTCAACATATTTTGTTGAAATTAATTATTCCACTATAGTATAAGTTATTATTAATAGTAACAGTAGGCTATAAAAACAAAGTAATAAAGAAAAAAAAAAGAAAAAATAAAACATGGTCAACATTTGCCATCAAGGTGCACCGTACAAAGCAAGGCCTTTGATTGATTCCGGATCAGAAGCTTCGATCATTTCCGAACGGATGTTCCATCTGATGAAGCTCCCCTATCAACACGTTCAGGCAAAAGTCGCTGGCTTAAACTAAACAGTGGCTGCTAGTCGAAAGAAGTTATGTCACTTCAATACTGGCCCCCCATCGAAGTCGAGCATCCCAATCGAGACCTCTACTTTTGTTCCTCCGCAGTTGGCAGGAAATCTACCATCCTATCCAATTCCACAAAGTGTTTTGAGAGACATGCCAAACCTCCAGCTGGCTGACTCCTCCTTTCATCTGAGCTCGCAGTTTGACGTACTTATACGTGCTGATATTCTACCTTCCATTTTAGTAGGCGGCTCACGTTCGAACATATGCGGCTCACTACTGAGTCAAGAGACCATTGTTAGATGGATTTTGATGGGACCAATAGTGAAGTCGCCCGCCAAGGCCATCTCTTCGTTTTCTACAGGTGAAGGAAACTGATTCCATTTGTGAAGATAATTTTGTCCGCACCACCAGAAGAAATAGTTCTGCCAGATATGTCGGTACTGCTCCTGATCACATTAATTTGAGACATTCTATATCCATCGCACTGGCTCACTTCCCTAGGAACGAAAATCGACTTAAGAGAAACATTCCTCTGAAGGAGCAGTACGACTCAGTGGTACAGGAGTACTTAGACTAAGACCATAAGAGACATGTCCCTCCAAGTAACGATTCCAACAATTTCTAGCTGCCTGACGATGCTGTATATAAGCCAGACAGCAATTCGACCAAGGATCGCGTTGGCATGGCAAAAGCCTTAATGACATCCTGCACACCGGATCAGTCCTCCAATCCGATGTAACCATCCAAACCCTAAAGTGGCGTTTTTATCTTTACGTATTCAACGCCGACATTACAAAGATGTATCGTCAGATACTTGTAGACCCGAAGCACACATCTTCTGACTTTTCATCTACGAAGTCCTTGCCCAAACGTGAGGTGCTCTCACAGATTGCGAAGTTGTTCGACCCGGCAGGATGGCTAGCTTCAGTTATAGTAAGCGCCAAAATATTTATTCAGAAAATTTGCCTCCATGAGCTTGGGTGATTCAATGATCGTCTTGGCCTGGTTGAATAAGACTCCATGTAGATGGACTACTTTTGTATATAATCGGGTGGCAAAATCACCACGTTTGACGCAAAGGGGGCTCGTGTAGTTTAGTTTAGAGCAGTGTGTTGTGAAGTGGAATGCTGTGCAGGTGTCCCCTAGCAGGTTTCCCATAGGCCATTTTTCAAGGCTAGACAAGCCATTGCGATACTTCGCGCGGGCCTTGCGTTCTATCCAACTGCGAAGGAAAACTTCGGTTACTTATTCAGTTGAGCTCAGCAGCGCAGACCTTGCTTAAGCCCAAGATCAAGTTATTAGGATAACACAACGTACAGAATGCTTTTTAAAGGACAAGAAACGGCCCTACAAATCAAGTAGCATTGCCAATTTAAGCTCGTTTGTCGATCTAAAGGGTATACTTCGCTCTTAAGGATGTGCAAATGCATCAAAAGTTGTTGCAGATTCCGAGAACTCTTGTGGACGTTAGTTCCAGCGTCGACAGTTTCGCAACTTCTGTATTGGTTGCTGACATCTAAGTACATTGTGCTATACGAGGGTGATAAGTAATCGACCTTATCAAAAAAACACAATTTTAACCACCTATAAATATTTTAATCGAATAGTGTTTTTTATTAACCGGCTACTGTTTCAGGCGGTTTCATCAACACTTGTAATTTTATCAGGACGTTTAACGAATGGACTTTTGCATTGTTGTGAAAATTAGTAAAATCAATTATCGATTTGTCATAGGAAATCAATTTTTAAAAAGGAAATCCAACGAAGATATAAAATTGAGTTAACTAAAGTTTATGGGGATTCAGCTCCATCGTCAACTTTTAAATATTGGACTGCTGAGTTCAGGCGCGGGCGGACAAGTATTTTTGAAAAGGATAATTATTTCTCGTGAAACAGTTGGAAACGTGTTACACGAATAATAAAATTTGAAAAAAATTTCGTCAAAGTCGCTGCCACAATTGCTCACAGTGGAAAACAAACGCAAACGCTTAGACATTGCTAAAATTGTATAAATTGGACTAAGAAATTCTCCCCCCTTCCCCATACTTACCAGATTTGTCAACCTGTAACTATTATCTATTTCCCAACTTTAAAAATTGGCTTGGTGAAAAGAAATTTCGATCAAATGAGCAGAACAGCACGGTAATCTGTGAAAAAACGCCATCTATATATTGTGCTTTGAATACATACTCGTTGTGTATAAAAGTACATTTATTATTAAGAGCTTTAACATTAGTTGTGATTTATAAGCTGTATATTTGGGGATTTTTAAGAACTTAGAACTATTTAGTGCCAAAGGAAGTTAGAAGTTTTTTGTTCAAAAAGAGGTATTTTTATGTGGAAAACGATATTTGATCATTGACTGAAGTCGTTATTTCTAGTAGATTATAAAGGTCTTTATCGACATGTTTTGTTTAAAAAGGAGTTGTTAATTTTTACTGACTATTAGTATACTTACGAGTATACTATTTAGATGGTTATATAGTTAATCTATACTATAGCCTATTCTGTTTATATACTGTAAAATATGTATGTCGTTGTGTTCAACGCTTAATTTATTAAATACTAGGGGGCTGGCCCTCCTACTCGCTTCGCTCGCCAACTCTCGGCTAGTACGCTCGCAGAAATCTCGAGTACAAATGTGAAATCCAAATGAGGGACACTTCTCACAGCTATAGCCTGGGCGTTGCGATCAAAGCGTACATGGTCGAACCCTAGCATTTTTTTTATAACGTGGTATCTTCTATAGATATAATTCACTAACTGTCAATCATGCTTTGGAAGGCTGGCAGATTCTGTTTATTGAGAAACCAACAGAATAATGGCTATTGTAAAATTTCATTGTATACAATATTTTTTGTTTTGCCATCAGTGGCCAAAATATATAAGTTGCTGGCGGAACTAACTCTTAAACAGGCCACATAAAATTGTCCATGAGAGAAACAATCATCTCTTAAGTGTGGTCCGGCCAGACTTAATGTCTGTCTTGGCAGGAAATTGAAGTCTCTTAAACTTGAAGGGTTGATTAACAGTTATTAGAGGTATTCTTGGAATATAAGCGGTGTGCCCTTTGGCTCAGCCACTAAATACTATGGCTTCAATTATACATTTTTAAAAAGCTTTAATTTGCAATCTTGTTTCATTGCATTTCAACATTACTGATGCACCAACTTTGAGTGTTTGACAATGCAATGGAAATCCTGGTGGATTTTGTTTGTTGAGAAACTCGACTGGATAATAGACAGCAATATTAATATTAGTCACTGAGTCATTTCAATCAAATCATTTATTGAGTCAGCCCAATCATTTCTTTCTCAGCTCTATATATTGCTCGCTTATTAGATAACCAATATAATGATTTCTTAGAAATTTGCAAAATATTAGCATATATTTTGGATATAAGTTCTTCAAGAGGTGTTGCAACCGTTCGTATGCAAAGCATATGGGTATGGTTATTTTGTCGTCAACTGTTTTATATAATTCATCTCCGATTCTAAGCAAGTTATTGCGAATATTTTAGTACATGCATCACCTTTTAAGTGAACCCACATGTTCTTGGTAAGAGCTAGATTCTTAATAGGCCACAAAAATGAGGATTTTAAGCACGATTGTATTTCATCGGCTCTTGCTCCACGGGGCACAACTGGAAGCGTTTGGTGGAAATCTCCAGCTAAAAGAACTGTGATGCCTCCCATAAGAAGGTTATTATCCCGAAGGTCATGTAACGTTCTATTTAGAGCTTCAAAGGCACTCTTATGAGCCATAGTGCAATCATCCCAAACAAACGTATTAAACTGTTTACTAATTTTGCAATGTGCCATTTCTTGACTTAATCAAATGGAAATTTGAATGCAGAGTGGGCTGTCCGACATCCTATCGCAGCAATACCAGAAGAAGCAAGAGCTAAGGCAATATTCTTACTCTGTCGAACTTTTGCCAACAGTAAATTAAGTAAAAATGTTTTGCCTGTCCCCCAGGAGCATCAAAAAAACATATTTCTCCAATAGTAGATTCGATGTTGCATAATATTTTTATAAATCCCTCATTCTGCTCTACAGTGAGTAAACTTTTGTTATTACTAACAGTAATTTTATTTTTTATACCCTGAGGGGGTATATTAAGTAAGTTAACAGGAGACCTGGGTTCGAATCCCAGTAAAAGCATGCTTAAATTCTTTAATTTTTTTTTTAAGTTTTGTTTGTTAAACATTTAGTTTTGTTTTTCTATATTTATACCCTGATGGGGTATATTAAGTTTGTTAAAAAAAAAAAGTATGTAACAGGCAGAAGGAGGCGTGGCAGACCCCATAAAGTATATATATTCTTGATCAGGGCGACAAGCTGAGTCGATATAGCCATGTCCGTCTGTCCGTCTGTCTGTCCGTCTGTCCGTGTGAACAACGAGATCTCAGAGTTGGTAAGACCTAGAAGCACCAAATTTGGTATGAAGACTCCTTGTACTTGCACGCAGATCAAGTTTATTTCAAATTTTGGATGCCACGCCCCCTTCGCCCATTTTGGTAATTATCAAGCTAGAGACATGCGCTTCGGCAGGAACAATACTTAAGTTCATAAGGATGCATTGTGAAAATTTGATCAAGATCGGATAATAAACACGGAAGATATCCGCAATTATTTTATTCTTTAATTTAATGTGTTGTTGCTGTTGTTGTTGTGAGTTTTCGCCCTCTCTCTTTCTCTCTTTCAAGTTATCAAGCGATAGAGATGCCACGTAGTCACACCGGGGACCTGGGTTCGAATCCCAGTAAAAGCATGCTTAAATTCTTTAATTTTTTTTTTAATTTTTGTTATACATTTAGAATTGTTTTTTTTATGTTTTTATTTAGTTATTTTGAAAATAACGTGCTCATTGTTGCTTAGACCTTTAAGTACAAAACAGACAGCACAAATTACGAAACACAAATATAATTAATATAAAATTTGAGTGACGTTCTCTACTACCTCAGGGTATTCTACTGTCGGGATCTCCCGACTGATTGATATATTTTTATTTAGCTATTTTGAAAATAACGTGCTCATTGTTGCTTAGACTTTTAAATACAAAACAGACAGCACAAATTACGAAACACAAATATAATTAATATAAAATTTGAGTGGCGTTCTCTACTACCTCAGGGTATTCTACTGTCGGGATCTTTCGACTGAATGATATATTTTTTCATAACTAATTTTTGTGAGATATTACATATTCCTTACTGATTTTTCTGTTAGGCACAGGCAGATCGTAGTTTTTTAGGCAGTCATCTCCTATTGATAATACTATATCTTCAATTCTGATGAGAAACTTATTATAAATTCTGTCCAAAGTATCAGAATCTATGTTGAGGTCTCCTATCAATTTTATTTCGTACAAAATATCTTCTGAGAGTCTTTCTTTGCACTTATTCCACAGACATGCAGCTTCAGCCTTGCAATCTAATTGAAATGTGTTATAAGTAACTCCATTTACAGGTTTTAAGTCCTCTAATGAAGTTGGACCGCGTATCTTATGGAGCAAAGGCTCAAGTGAAAGCATTAAATGGCATTGCGGTGTATAGTATACACTCTACCCAAGCAGCTATCTATTTTAACTCCCGGAAAATTGGGAACTTTAGCTCCAAGCTTCCTTCGTTTAAACATCTTAATATTCTATGTGTAAGTAAACGGCACTTCAACATAGAGAAGTGTTTTTGCAAATGGGTCCACTTTGCAAAGCTCAAAAAAAATTGTTAACGTGGTTGTAGGTGGATTGCTGATCTTAACCGCAAATTGATTGCGATTATTTGGATTAAACGTTACACGCTGCACACTTAGTTGAAAGACAGTTGAAACCCGTTCACGTATAGAAAATGCAAGATTTCTCCATACTGCTTCTGAACTGCTTATATATCGACTATTTTCATACAACTGAACTTCATTTCTTTTATTCTCTTTAATATTTTCAAGTGTAAATGACGCTTGGTCACTGCCTTTATTTAAATATTTGCAAAAATACTTATAATTGAACTTAAGTGGGTATTTGTTATCTGTTTTTATTTCAATTTTAAAATATTTTATTTTTTGTATCCGAGGGAACGATCAATCAGTTAAATGCAATAAAATTATCATTTCTATTTAATCTAGTTTATAATCAATATTGTGTAACTAATTATAGCTTCACAGACTAATTAAATAGGTGCTTATAACAACTCAAACTGTTTGTCTTGATAGTTTAGTGTCGATAGTATCGAGTGTTTAGAGCGATACATACTCCATAACCATGAATCGATATTCATATATTTAAATATATTAATGAAAAAAATAAACTTTTTGTATAAATTGTTCATATAAACTTCGATAGATCACGCAAACATACCCTTGCATGCATGCATAGAAATGTATGTCCTATGTATAAGCACACATGTAAATATATATTATCACACACCACAATAAAAATAAAATTTGTATATACAGTATGATTCACATATGTGTATGCATAGAAATGGCTTGCCACTGTGGGGCAAAAGGTTTTTTTATATTTTTTTCAGGCTATTACGCATCAACACAACAGCCGACTCTATATACATACATATGTATATGTGTACATAAGTACGTTTGATAATCTGTAACTTGATTATATTATGTGC